>JALXJV020000011.1:33209291-33242070 GCA_024633595.2 Lepomis macrochirus
TGGAGGAGAGAAGAAGGAAGAGATCCTGGAGATCAATTGTCACCCTAGTGTGAATAGAGAGGACAGGACAGTGTGTGTGTATGTGTGTGTGGGTGGGTGGGTGACCCATTTTGAGACACCATTTTATGTTTTAAGACCACCCAAAGAGAGATAAAGTCAAGACCAAAACCAGAGCTTATCGAGACCAAAACAAGACCAACACTTTAATGGTGCTTTCACACCAAACGTGAATCGAAGCCGCTTGGGACGGTGAGTTTACATACAAAGTCAATGCAAAGACGCCAGTAGAGCCGCTGATTTCCAGTCGGAGCAGCTTAATAACGGCAGAGGCGGGCCAGCGCAGCAAGGCAACGCGATGGAATTCATGTGAGTTGAATATTTTCAACTCAAGCAAAAAAGTCACTGCAACGGTGAGTCGTGATAGCCTATCAGTGTTGAGATTGTCCATACGCCACCGAGGCTTCAGAGCTGCTGTGCAGAGGGCCAGGCAGAGCGGGGATTGAAAATCTGCAGGCCGGGTGACAGCTGCTAAACTTGGGCTAGAGGAGCAGGGAGCAGCGCTCCAACCTTCGGAGAAATAAATACCCACAAGTCGGTCGGATGCGGTTCTGACAACTATGCCGTTTACTCGGAGGAGGAGCTCGGAGTTAAATGTTTTTATGAAATTAGTGTTTTACTTTAATTTGGGGATTTCAACGTTGATTTATCTTGACTGGAGCTTCTCAGCAGCTAGATTCCATGCACATCCAGTTACAGTATACAGCGTCATTAGCTCTGTCAGATTTCATATTTATATAAAAACCGGACAAAGCTGGACATTACTTGGAGAAAAGAAAGCGAGGAGGATGAACTACCTGGTGAGTTCAGAAAACATGTGCCTGTGACTTTATTCCGGCTGTCATTGTACTTTACTGTGACCATGTTAGCATATCACAGCCCTGATCGATCCGAACTCCGTTCAGAAAACAAACATTTTATAAGTTGTTGTCCTGCTGTCTTGCTGACAGACCTGACAAAGCATGAATTCAAATGTTTAACAAATCTGCATCATGTTGTGGTTATTTCAGCATCAGTTTAATGCATTTATTGCTATTTAATCACCGCAAAATGTTTACTTTGGTTTCATACAGTTGTAGTAATGGCGAAGTTGTGTTTATTCACCTCATCGTGTTAAAATCGCCTTCTCACGTTGTGTGTCAACACTTGCAGCAAATGTACTTCGCTGCAGGAAAGCGCTATGAGATGAAAATCGCGTTTGGTCTGAAACCGGCATAAGAGGATGAGACCAAGTCGCGACCAAGACCGAGGGAGGGTGAGACCAAGACCAGTTCTCCACGTAACATGACACGCAGTAAAATGTGGAACAAGATCACAAGTACTTCTCAAATTGATCTGAAAGATCCACATTCCCATTAAAACACCCAGTCTTAAGCCACACCCAGATTTAACTAGTAGTGGTCCATCTCCCCCACAACGAGGTGACATTTCACATCCCCAGAGCCAGCCTCTGTTTCCTGGGCCTGGTCCATCGAGACCCCCTGACATTCACGACTTAGGTGTGGGATTTTTCGTTGCAAAGTTTGGCTTCTCCAGGTGGGTGTAAGCTCTGTGAAACAAGTAGATGATGGAATCATCCACCCCTATGTCAGCCTGGTACGCAAACTGCAGAGGGTCCAGGCAGTCACGGACCAGGGCCTGAAGTCCTGCTGAATCAGTCTCTTGAATGTCTTCATGACATGTGACGTTAGTGCCACAAGCCTGAAGTTGAAGAGGTTGCTGGAACGTTCCTTTCTGGGGACAGGGACGATGCAGGAAGTCTTCCAGATCTTTGGGACCTTCTTCAACCTCAGTGAGAGGTTGAAAGGATGTCAGAAAACACAATATTGTTTGTTAGGGGCAGAAGGTGAGCTGGGGTCCTGTGGAGTTCCAGAAATGTATGTGGAGGGTTACGATCCTGTTCTTATTACAGTCCTTAGCCCTCCTCAGCTCACTTTGGATCATTTTGTTGTCCTCTTCGTTGTCCCCTGCCATGAAAGCAATCTGTGTTCTCCAAATGTCTCAGGCCTAATCCACACGGACACAGGTATTTTTATAACCGGAGTTTTTCCTCCTCACGTCTGTGAGATCTTCAACTCAAACCTCCGGTGGAGCTTTTCTGGCATCCCTGTGGAGGTTGGGGACATTGAACATGAGTGGGCAATGTTCAAAGCCTCTATTGCTGAAGCTGCAGCGGAAAGCTGTGGTCTCAAGGTCTTAGGTGCTTCAAGGAGCGGTAACCCTCGAACACCTTGGTGGAGACCGGTGGTCAGGGCTGTCCGACTGAAGAAGGAGGCCTTCCGGGATTTGTTGTCTCGGAGGACTCCGGAGGCGGTTGCAAGGTACCGACGGGCCCGAAGGGCAGCAGCCTCTGCTGTGGCAGAAGCAAAGCAGCGGGTATGGGAGAAGTTCGGAGAATACATGGAGAAGGACTTTCGGTTGGCACCAGTGTTTCTGGAGAACTGTCCGCCATCTCAGGAGGGGGAAGTGGGGAACCATCCAAGCTGTGTACAGTAAGGATGGGACCCTGTTGACCTCAACTGGGGAGGTAATTGGGCGGTGGAAGGAACACTTTAGGAGGAACTCCTTAATCCGACTGACACGCCCTCTCTAGTAGAGGCAGAGCTGGAGACTGATGGGGGTTTCTCGTCAATTTCCCTGGAGGAAGTCACTGAGGTAGTCAAACAACTCCACAGTGGCAAAGCCCCAGGGATTGATGAGATCCGCCCAGAGATGCTAAAAACTTTGGGTGTGGAGGGGCTGTCTTGGATGACACGTCTCTTCAACATTGTGTGGAAGTCAGGTACAGTGCCCAAGGAGTGGCAGACTGGGGTGGTAGTTCCCCTGTTCAAAAAGGGGGACCAGAGAGTGTGTGCCAATTACAGGGGTATCACACTTCTCAGCCTCCCCGGTAAAGTCTACGCCAGGGTGCTGGAACGGAGGGTTCGGCCAATTGTCGAACCTCAGATCGAAGAGGAACAATGCGGTTTTCATCCCGGTCGTGGATCAACTGACCAGCTCTTTACTCTCACAAGGTTCCTGGAGTGGGCTTGGGAGTATGCCCATCCAGTCTACACGTGCTTTGTAGATCTGGAGAAGGCATATGACCGGGTCCCCCGGGAGATACTGTGGGAGGTGCTGCGGGAGTATGGGGTGAGGGGGGCCCTTCTTAGGGCTATCCAATCCTTGTACATCCAAAGCGAGAGCTGTGTCCGAAGTACTCGGCAGTAAGTCGGACTCTTTCCAGGTGGGGTTGGCCTCGCCAGGGCTGCGCGCTTTGTCACCAATCCTGTTTGTGATATTCATGGACAGGATATCGAGGCGTAGCCGTGGTGAGGAGGGGCTGCAGTTCAGTGGGCTTGGGATCTCGTCACTGCTTTTGCGGATGATGTGGTCCTGATGGCATCATCGGTCCGTAGCCTTCAGTTTTCACTGGATCGGTTCGCAGCAGAGTGCTGGCGGCTGGGATGAGGATTAGCACCTCTAAATCTGTGGCCATGGTTCTCAGCAGGAAACCAATGGAGTGCCAACTCCAGGTAGGGAATGAGTCCTTACCCCAAGTGAAGGAGTTCAAGTACCTCAGGGTCTTGTTCACAAAGTGAGGGGAGACTCGATTTACCGCACCGCTGTGACGAAAGAGAGCTGAGCCGAAGGCAAAGCTTCGATCTATCGGTCAATTTTCGTTCCTACCCTCACCTATGGTCATGAAAGCTGGGTCATGACCGAAAGAATGAGATTGCGGGTACAAGCGGCGAAATGGGTTTCCTCAGGCGTGTGGCTGGTGTCTCCCTTAGAGATAGGGTGAGAAGTTCGCCATCCGCAGGAGCTTCGGAGTAAGAAAGGAGCCGTTGAAAGGAGCCAGTTGAGGTGGTTTGGGCATCTGGTAAGGATTCCTCCTGGACGCCTCCCAGGGAGTTGTTCCAGGTGTTCCTGTTCCAGACCCAGGACAAGGTGGAGAGATTATATCTCCACACTGGCTTGGGAATGCCTCGAGATCCCCCAGTCAGAGCTGGTTAATGTGGCTCGGGAAAGGGAAGTTTGGGGAGGAGCTCCTGCTGGAGCTGCTGCCCCCGTGACCCGACCCCGGATAAGCGGATGAAGATGGATGGATGGATGGAGTTTTTCCTCCTCCGTTTAAAATAAAAATCTCTGTCTAAATGAAAATGTGCTATCAAGCACTGTCAAGAGCATACCAAACCACCAAGTACCAGGCAGCCACGCTGGCCGCATCAGACCAATAAAATTGTAAACAAAGCAGACAGTGGTGCACAATCTGACATCAAACGCAGCAGATAACGGCGCTCACTCTGATGTCACAACACTGTAACCAGTGTTTCTTAAAATCTTCACCCTGGCTGGCAGGGTTTTCAAAAATGTACAGTTTCAGTGACATACATTTCCATGTAGGTGAGCAGCCAAAATGCATGGAAAAATTCAGGATTTTGATCATGAATACCCGTGTTCATGTAGACAGGGCCTTAGAATGAGCATACTTCCATCAGGGAAATCAGAAAATACCTCAGTATTTGGACTTTGGCATTTCAAAACCCCTGTCTTCACAAGCTATTGTTCAACAGTTGGGAGTTGCACATCGCGCAGTTCCCAGGTAAGGACTACTAGCCAATCAGAAGCAGAGAAGGGGTTTTAAGAAACAAGGTAGTGTGATCCCAATCAAAGCCTTCAGACTGCGACTGTAACCTAGCAGATGGTAAAAGTTATTACCAGTCCACAACATCATTGTTCCACATCTTACCATCAGGACTGAACGCTGAACTGTTGACGAAAATGCTTCCATAGCGCAAATCGATACTCGGCCCTGCTCTGTCTTCCATTGCAGATAGTACCCAGAGATAGTGACGCCACACAACAACTGCCATTCAATTCAATTCAATTCAATTTTATTTATATAGCGCCAAATCACAACAACAGTTATCTCACAGCGCTTTTCATAAAGAGCAGGTCTAGACCATACTCTGAAGTTATTTACAGAAGCCCAACAATTCCCACCAAGAGCAGCACTAGGCGACACAGGCAAGGAAAAACTTCCTTTTAAGAGGCAGAAACCTCGAGCAGAACCATGGCTCAGGGTGGGCGGCGATCTGCCTCGACCGGTTGGGGGTGAGGTGGAGAGAGAGAACAAGAGAAAGAGAGAGAGAGCAGAGGGAGGCAACCTACACAGTATACACATAGAGGTACAGACAGTAAAGGTAATGGTGCTATAGACTGAATGAAAAATGGTACAGATATTTATAGTCATGTTATAATGTTATTATGTTATTATTATTATTATTATGATAATATAATAACAGTAATAATAGCAATAGGACTAGTAATAGCAGTTGCAACTGTAGCAGAGGGCGCCGAGCAGGAACAGCGGGGCAGCAGGAGACTCCCAGCCACAGATCCAGACTCCACAGCTCCAGGGCCAGCAACACCCGCAGGGAAGCGACAGGAGGAGGGAAGCACACGACCACGGAGAGGGAGAAAAAATCGAAGTTAGTAACATGCATTAATGGGATGAAGTTGCACTCAGACAGAAAGAGAGAAGAGGAGAGGAGCTCAGTGCATCATGGGAAATCCCCGGCAGTCTAGCCTATAGCAGCATAATTAAGGGATGGTTCAGGACTCACCCGAGCCAGCCCTAACTATAAGCTTTATCAAAAGGAAAGTCTTAAGCCTACTCTTAAATGACGCCATGACGTAATGTTCAATGCAACACACACCCCAGCCGATCCACACAGCTCTTAAAATATGTACAGTCTACGGTTAAAATGTTTAAATATTCCTCAGAATGTAAAGACAGATAAGCGGTATGAAAACCTTCCAGCTGTGTTTTCCTCTGCCGTTGTTGCTGCAGCGGTCTGTGTGACACGACGGGAGCAGAGGGCTCTGTGAGCAGGCGGCTGGCCGGCCTCACACGCTCCTCCCGCGGGTCGCCGCAGGCTTCCCCCGCCGTCACTTGCGGAGCTCCTCAACTCTGAAAATAGTCAAGCATTTTGTTCCGCCATCACTTCTCGTAAAGCTGTCAATATTCGAAATCTAAACAGCTGATTTCTCACTTCAAAACTTCTCAGAAGTGGATTTAGTGATGAAATTCCATACGAAAACTGTAAAATAAACTTTGTGTTGCTGGCCTCTGTCTGGTGCAATGATGATGCAGTGAATAGTGAATATTCTCTCTGACCAATCAGCAGTCTGTCGTGTTTTCACGTTACATATTAGTATCCCTCAGCTCGCTTGGAACCTCGACGGAGGTGAGGTGATACGAAAAAAAGTACCTGGAAGCAGATACAGGTCCAACACTTCTACAATGGAAACTCAAACAAAGGCGAGTCGAGCCAAAGGGCCTCCGCTCAGACTTGCTTGGTTTGAGGGCGTGCCTGACCCCGCCAGCCTTGGCAAGGTCGATGACGAGTTTGCATTGTGACATCACAAGTCAAGGAAGTGAAGGGCTGGACTACAAACGAGCTGTTTTCAAGCGGTTCTGAGCAGAGCTTTCTGTGGGAGATTGGAACTCCCTTTGGGCTGGACTTTAGACTTTTTCACTTTGCAAACCTGTTGCGAAAAAGATGTATAACTCAATAAAGGAGAGGGAAAAAGCCAATAAGCATAATACCTCCCCTTTAAGACACGATAGTGTTGGTAATATGTGCATAAAATAATATTTACATGTCATGGTTTCTAAGCTGATCCCAGAAGCAGAATGCGGACAGTTTCACAGATTTATTCAAAAAAGGAAATTTAGGAATTTAGGCAAACTGAATCAGAGAGAGTGAATGGGGGCTGGCCTGTGAAGGGAGCTGGGTTCTTAGCAGAGATTCTGAGACTGAGCTGGCTGGCGGGCTTAAGCGAGTGGGACTGGCTGGTGGGACAAGGTCTGTGAATCCAGAGTCAGATTTCTAGGGTATTGCGCACTTTTAATTTAAATGCACTGCTATATACACAAAAGTGCAATAACATGTGGTTTCCAAACACTTTAAACAAATAAGGTGCTTTTTCCCAGCAGTATTCCCTTTAAACAGTAGCAATAAAATATTTCTTGAAAATCTCAACTTAAACATTATTGTGATCAAATCAAATATAAAACCAAAGCTATTTGCCACTGCCAGGGAATTACCTTTATCTAGCTTGTTAAAACAAGCTACCATCAGAGTCCAGTTTTCATTGGATTTTTTTCTGAACAGAAACTATTTCTTTTATCAGGGAGCAGCAGAAACAGTCTATGTTTAGTGTAAGTGTCCATGTTAGAGTGAGGGGAAGTGGTCGCCTCACGCACACACCCGCCTGCTGCCGAAGATAAATTATCTTGAACTTTTTTCCAGAATCTATTACTGTTTACTAAATAGGACATCAACAGGAGGGAATTCGCATGGCAGAGCATCCTCGCAAAACTTGAAGCAGGCCTATCAGATAAAGTTATGTAACATTAGCCTATAATTTTAACTTAAGTTAATAGGCTACAGCTGTTTAGCGCACAGAATATGTTGTGATGGTTACTATCCATACAGTCCCTGCCATTTACTTACTTACTTGCCAGAGGTGTAAACAAGTACTAGAGCCACTGGCCAAACTCCCAGGGGAGATATCTGGGTCTGAATGACACAGAAAGCAGTTCTAGATCAGGTGTACAGCAGGAGTTTTTGACATCAGCAGTTCTGCCTAGTCTTTATTAAAATACATGCACAGCCCACCCCCGTGTCTTTTCAGGCTGCTCATAGTGTCCTGGTCCAGTCTGAGCGGAGAGCCGAATCCATCCAGAGAGAGCTCGGAGTCAACGATCGTGTTATCCAGTCAGGTTTCCGTGCGGTAGACCAGTCTAGCCTCTTTGGATGCCCACTGGCATGATATGTTTGCCTGTGCTTCATCCAATGTTTGCTTTGAAGGGAGCAAACATTGGCGAGTATAATCGAAGGGAGTGGTGGACTCTTCTGTGTGTTGGTGAGCCTTTTAAGCCTCTGCTTCACTCCACCTCTTCTTCCCCGCATCGGTAATCATGGCCCAGCCCGCGTTGTCTCAGTATCAGCTCTCTGCAGCTCTCTAAGTTTGGTGCTGGATAATCCACATTTCCCAGAAGCAGCAGGACGTCCCGGTTGTACCACAGAATTTCGCCCCCATGACTGTCAAATAATGCCATTAGCAGTTCAACTGCCCAGAGCAGCAGCAACATCAGCTCGCACTTCCTCATCAAGAAAGCGTACTTTACAAGCTTTGATCTCACTATAATAATTATGTCCAGAAAGGGCAAACATTCATAGAAACACGCTAACAAGACGCTCTCCACCTGTCGCCATTACAGCGCCAGCATCCCCAAATAATAATAATAAAAACTGTGTTAATGTGCGATAAAATAATTGTCGGCGTACCACGCGTTAACGTGCCCAGCCCTAAAAAATAACCACACATAATGCTGTAAATAAACATGTTATAGAAATAAGCTTTTAATAAATGTTTTTTAAGTGCTTGAATAAATGCACAATTGTAATGCTAACCCTTAAGGAAGGGTAGGATCAGTGCGCACGTGTGGCGTGTGGCAAGTGCGTGGTAGAAGAGGGAGGGAGAGAGAGCGAAAGCAGCTCTGGTGATGTGCAGAGTTGTGTGTAAACTTTTCGGGGCATTTGAATCATTTATCACCATTGATTAAGCTCATAAAGCCTATTATATCATTTTTAATAGACTTGGAATACAACCGCGACGTGCATGCAAGGCGAGCAGGGCAGAGAGAAAATGGTCAGCAATAAGCCTCAGTTCAGCTGGAAATGTACAGTGTAAGTTGCAGTTACTAAGAATAGAAACTGCAGCTCTGCAGCTTCTCAAGATTAAAGCTGAGCTACCGTGGTGTCCTGCACAGCTTCCCTGTCAAACAAATATATTTATTGAATTTAAAAATTAGCGCATAAATACTAAAGATAACCTTGGTCTCTGTGTGAAATCATTATTTTGTAGATACCAGTATGAAACAATTGAATTGAGTGTGAGGGAATTAAAAGTGGTAAAATTGGTAAGTAAGTCAGAAGTGTTAACAAATTTAACATTTTGTTTTAAAAATAAATAAATGATTGCATATAATAATAATGATAATAATAATTTTTTGTAACTTGAGCCCCCTGTCCCCCAAAATGTCTGTGCACATCCCTGCTGGTGTGTGTTTGTGTGAGTGAATGAGATGAATTGTTAATGATCCTCATGGGAAAACTGAGTCCAGGGTCAATAATAATGGGATACAGCAAAGGAGAAAAAAAAGAATATAATGAATGATAAGTATGAATGAATCAAAGCACTATGGGCGTGTGCAGAATAAGAGTAGAAGAACATAACGAGACAGAAATTAAATCGAAATAGCCATTTATGAGGTTTATGCAATAATTCTAAAATGATTATCATATCAGGATGTTTGTAAATATATGAATATGTGCATTTTGTCCTAAGTTGTTCTCATAATGCACAGCTCAGCGTGGGCAGCGCTGATGTTTAAAACACTTGCCAAGAGGGGAAAAAAATAGATGTATTCTTTTGTGTCTGAATCGTACAGCAAAAACAAATTGAAAGGAAAAATAAGGATAGAACAGGGAAGGGAAAAAATGTGTTTTGGACTATCAGCACCTCAGGGCAAGAGAGATCTGTGGTTTGTGCATGTACTTTGAATGCAGAACACAGGCCACAGTACTGGCTGTTAGAGCACATAATATGTATATGTGCACCCACACACACCACACGCTTTAGTAAGACACGTGACCTGAGAATCTGAGGTCAGTATCCATCCCATCATGCATCATGCAAATGCATTACCGTCTGTCTCATTTTAATTTTTTTCTGTCAATAATTATGTTTTCTATACCTTTAACATTATGATGTATAACCACTGAGTACTGTATGGAAAACAAACAGTCTCTTAAGTAATATTAATTCCTAGTATCCATCCATCCATTATACTTGCTTATCCGTGCAGGGTTGCAGAGGACTGGAGCCGAACCCAGCTGACATTGGGCGAGAGGCAGGGTACACCCTGGACAGGTCACCAATCCATCACAGGGCACCTTATTAATTCCTAGTATTCTTCCTTAAAAGTGTAATCCCCCAATTTAGCCTTGCACTCATACAACATTGTCACACTCAACGATGGACAGTTTGAAACAAGAGGATTAAATTTGATGCAGCAAACCCAGAGCTATTGTGTTTTTAATTACATGCATTATTCTTCCTTGTCAGAATCTGGTGCCTACATTACCCACAATGCAACTCCAAATCTCTGTCCTAACCATGCACGGTAGGGTCAGAGATTTAGGTTCATTATGCTAGTGGAAGCTCATATAGCCTGGAGTCTCTAGCCTTATGCAGAGATAATGAGTGGGCTGCAGAGGTCTGGTAAATTCACTTCTCCACACCCCTAGATTTTTTTTATTTTCAAACTTGTAGTCTTCAGTCCCAACTGAGGCCAACTCAAGTGATAACTTGAGGATATTTATCTGACTTCTCACAGCTCTCTGGAGACACCAAAGGCTTTATACTACTTTTTTCACATATGCAAATCAGACAGGCAAAACAGGCAGGCAGCAGCCCCTCCCCTTGGCTTGTGTGGAGATGAGTGGTGATCAATAAAACACTAAGCTACCAGTGCCTCAAGTTTACAGCTAGCCAAAAGACAAATACAATTAACTTGTGTCTTGCTAACATGCATGGCTCATGAGCTACTAAATCATTGGAAGAGAGACTGAACCTCGCGGTTTGTGAGTTTCCAGAATCTATTACTGTTTTACTAAACAGGACATCAGCAGGAGGGAATTCACATGGCAGAGCATCCCTGCAAAACTAGATGACGGCCTATGAGATAAAGGTATGTGACATTAGCCTATAATTTTAACTTAAGTTAAATAGGCTACAGCTGTGTAGCGCACAGAAGCTGTTGCCATGGTTACTACCCATAGAGTGCCTGCCGTTCGATTGTGGTTTCAAGAATGTTCCTAAGACCGACATCTTCCCAACTACTAATCAGCATGCAATGTGTAGCTGTGTGTATCCAACATAGTCTGCCGGTGTTGTGCCACATTCTGCATGGCTGCCGAGAATTACATGCATCTCGCAGGTGGCTCATTTAAGCTAAAAAAAGAGGATGCAAATCTTGGCAGGTAGCCTACATGATCTGTTTTGCCGAATTATGCATTCACTTCTTGAGGTCCTTTTCAGTCAATTTGTTTGCGGTTATCACCATCTTTTGCTGAATCTCAAGGTAAAATGGTACTTTTACTAAGTATAATAAAATATTAACGACTCTAAACGTTGATTAAATATGTACTTAAAATAATTCATCACTATTGATGAACCCCACAAAGAATATTATAGCGTTTAAAATCAGTAGCCTATGTGGTGGTGCATGCAATTCTCGGCTGGCATGCAAAATTCGGCATAACACCTGAACCTCCCTCCACTGCTTGTTTGGGTGGGTGATTTGCAGGCTGATCAACATCCCACCCCTCCTGTGACCCATGGTTTCACTGTAGGCCTATGTGTATTCAGAGCCAGTGAGCCACGGACTTTCAAAATAATAATAATATTAATAATAAAACTGCATTAATGTGCGTTAAAATAATTGTTTGGGTTGATTAATTAAAGCATTAACGTGATAAAAATTACATGACAAAAAAGTGTGCGGTGAACCAACTTCACCTTCAACTGATATACTTTCAACAGCAGTCAATTAGATTGTTGACCTACTTCTGTGTACAGCTGAAAAGTTGATTAATTCTGTTCCTGTAAGTCTACCCCCTATTGCTTCCCTTTACTGCATGTGTCCCTGTAAAGCCTTATTCTTCCACTACCTCCTTCACAGCTTCATGCTTCATGCCCGCTTTCATTCGGTCGTCTGCAGATCCCACAGATTTGCTGACATGTATAGATTTTGTTGATTTGGTGATAAGTGCTTGCTTTTTGTGCTTTTACCATGATTAAGTATGTAACGTAGTTAAACTGTTTCTTTTTTGTCTGTTTTAACCATCAACTGCCCTATATCAACTATTGTTGATATACAATCAAGGGTCTGCACAGGGTATTTAATTTGAAAATGGCTGCGTATTCTCTCAAGAGAGGAGCCGAGCGACACTTCTGGTGTGAGCACAAGAAACTTGGTATAAATGACTTTCTAGGAAGTAGGGCCCGTGATGAAGCTCCACCCCCACTGTGCTATGCGTTCCATAACTTACCACGTCCCACTTCATCACGATGGCTTCACCAATCAAAATATCAAAATGATCATCCATGCGTGTTCATTGAAAAACCTGAGGAGCATACCAAATTATTGTTAGAAACAAATTTCTGACTGCTATTTTTGCATTTATCTGTTACTTCGGAAGCTGGAAAGTTGCATGATCTCTTTTTTCTCTCTTCATTTTCATTAGTCATTCACTGAACACCAACTGCCTCAGTGGACCACATGCTGATTAATATTTATCTCCAATTAGATTCTTTATTCTTTGACCATTTTGCTGGTTAAGAAACATTATGAATATGTGATGTGTTTGTTTTGACATTGGTGTTCTGTTGCTATAGTCATGATGGTCTGACTATCAAGTGCCATTTCCACTGGGCGGCAGAAAGAAGAGCATGGTCAGGTGCTGTGTTACCTGCTGGCACCGGAAAAAAAACAGCTGCAAACAATCCCATCACGCTATCTGCCTAAACACATGCACACAGCAGCACAAAAGAAGTGTTCTGTGATATTGTATGTGATTATAAAGAGTTTGCACAAACCCTATATTTTGAAACAAATAAAGCACTGAAAAATCATTACACAAATGATCAATCATCCACTAAAATAATTATCCTATCACACAGCTAAGCAGAGACCTGCACACCCCAGGTGTAGCTGAGCACACAATGAAACAACACAGCATGAGTAATACTACCTCCATAGAGTTGTGTGCAACAAAACCATTCAGCATGAATGCAGCCATTATCTTCATTTCATCAACATGCAAGAACAGTTAAGCCAAAAGCAACAGTTCAGCCAAATCATATTAGTACTTTTGGATAAGTTTGCATTTTCCACACCTTCAATCTATTAATTTCAGTTGATGTCAGTATTTATATAATTAAAAGGAGAGTTTTGAATTTTTGAATGCATTTTTGAATTATTTGTAAGTAAGTAAACTTTATTTATACAGCACGCTTCACAGACAAGAGGGGTCACAAAGTGTTTTACAGTAAAACAATTTAAAAAAATAACAACACGTAAAATACAAAACCATACTGGCCAGTTAAAAGCTTGTTTAAAAAAATGTGTCTTTAGGTATTTTCTAAAAGGTTCTGCAGAATCCAAGGCTCTCAAGGCTAAAGGAGAGAGCTCCAGTACCTTGGAGCCACCACACAGAAATCACCTCTTTTTTAAAACGTGTTCTGGGAACAGTTAAAAGAGCCGACCAGAAGTGTGTGTGCAATAGATCCTGGATCGTAACAGGGAGCTTGACTGTGCAAGGCTCTGTATGTAATGATTAAATCAGAGGATGATAGAATAGAGCCCCAATAGCCTGCCTAATCTTAGGGGTAATGTTGTCTGGAGCAAAAACTTCAGTTTTGTCTGAATTTAGTTGCAAGAAATTGTCTGCCAACAAGGACAGTTTGTCTAGGGTTAAAAGATACATACATTATATATATATATGTGTGTGTGTATGCGTGTGTGTGACATTTCTCTAAAACCTCCAAAAATCTTTCCATGGGAAACAGCAGGGAGCCGAGCACAGAGCCTTGGGGCACACCACAGGACAAAAGGAGCAGAGTCTGACATATGTGTTCCTATGGACACAGAAAAACTTTCTGAAAGATAGGAGGAAAACCAATTCAGAGCTGTTCCAGTAATGCCAAGAATTGTTTTCAGTCTATCAATAAACATTATTTAGGTGGTTCGCAACAACCTTTTCTAAAATTTTCAGGATAAAAGGCAATTTAGAAATAGGCCTATAGTTTTAAATGAAGCTTCATCTAGATTGTTCAGCTTTCAAGGTAGGCTGAACAACAGCATGCTTAAAACAGCCAGGGACCTGGCCCTGCTGAAGAGATTTAAAATTAAAACCAAACATGGGCCAAACAGATGTATGGATTTTAAAAGCATAGATGTGGGCAAAATATCAACCAGGCTTTGGTAAGGTTTCAGCGTGCCCACTAACTTAATGATGTCATTCAGGGAAATGGGGCAGAAGGAGTCCAGTGTTGAAAGTCTGTGATGTTTAACTATTTGGGGTTTGCTGATGGTACAATGCCTGCCCTGACAGCTCTAACCTTGTCCACAAAATGAGACAAAAAGTGGTTGCAGTCATCATTTGAAAACACAGGGACAATACAGCAGGAGAAACAATGTTAATAGTCTAAAACAGAGATTTAGGATTTTTTACAGGCAGATATCAGATTAGTAAAAGAAGATGCTCTAGCATCTTTGATCATTTCGTTGATGTCTAATAAGAGCTCTTAGAGATGCAGGCAGTGGACTTGGAGCTGAGTCCCTTTCTGTAAACGTTCAGTTCTCTGACAGACACGCCTCAAGGTGCTTAATGGTGTCATTCATCCACAAAGATGTATTAACAGAGGGAATTTCTCGAGTGTTAAAAGGCACCACTGTGTCCAACAGCAGGGTGCAGTGATCATTAGACGCCTGTGCACACGTGTCCGCGTCATTTGAGATAACCAAGCTCGAGTCAAATGCGGCTGAAAATTTCTCAACAGTAAGCTGGTTAATCAAACGTGAGCAGGACGCTCGTTTAGCAGGCAAAGGATCCTCATCACAGACATCATCAAATAAGATGCATTTGTGATCACTGACAAATTCATCTTTGTGCAAACATTATTAATGTTTATACCATGAACAAGATCGAGCGTTTTATGGATGAGCGAGTACAGCATTATCTGTATCTGTATCTGTTAACCATATAAATTATCTGTATCTGTATCCGTACTCGGATTGGGCGGTGCCTACCCCGGAAGTGGACGGGATTTAACCAGGAAGTGGGCCGGGTTGTCTTGAAATGGGCTGGACTTTAACGGTATGTTATTTTAAGCATGCAATTTATATGGGTTCATCAGAAATTGTTATATTTATTACTGATTAGAAAACTATTTACATGACAGCATCAGCATTGAGCTTCAGATCAATGGTTTTGATCACGATAACAAACTATATACAGAACAAGTTTTACAACAATGAATACAACACATGCTGTTGTAATTATGAAGTAAAATGTAATGAACAAGAGTTTTCATACTCAACATAACTTTCTTTTTTTTAACTTTTAATTTTTTTATGTTCCAGAAAAGAGAATAACTCTGTGAAAACGCTGCCTACTGACCAATCAGCTCTCTGGAAAATGACATCACCATCTGTAGGAAATCCCACAGACTGTTTTAGCCAATAGGCTGCTTTCTGGTTGCAGAGGTGATGTGGAGAAACTCTTGCCTATGGCGATCCTACAGAGACTGATTAAAAGCCTCAGGCTAATGTTGCCTACAGGTTTTTACAGTACAGCAGGATGAGCCTACTTACTGCCTTTAAATGTCTTTAAGATTTTTTATTTGCTCCCAGTCCGTTTCACACAGCCTGACGCAGCCGTTAAACTAAATTGGATTTTATTTTTCTTATGTGAGTCTGAATATTATGAGCAGTTTGGTATTGAAATACTAAATTTTAATATGAACATAGTCTATCTATTTAGGTTAGTATAGCTTTCTAAGGCCGACTACAGAGACTGTAGTCATGTTCTGTCGGCCTGACGGTGAGTTTTCAGCAGCCTAAATGTTGAGATTCAGTCTTTCAAACAGTATTTGAGCTCATTTTATGTTGGATTAGTGAAGCCAGATAACGAAAACATATCCTGGGTTTGTTGAGCTCGCTTCGTGGTGCAGGTCAGGTATGTGTGTGTGTGTGTGTGTGTAGCTTAATTTGTAATATTATTTTAAATCATTTATTTATACCACAACTACCTTTATTTTTTTTAAATACAGCAAGAAAGTGTCAGACACTCAGTGCGTGAAGTAAAAAAACAAACAGGTTAGAGCCAGCTGACAGTTTTAAAAAAAATCTCAGATGACCGGCAGAGAGAGAGAGAGAGAGTGTGCGCACAGTCAGCTACGCAATGACGATTTTTATTCAGTCCGAGTACAGATATTGACTCGTATTACTCGTATAATACTTGTACTCGGCAAAAATGCTTTATCCGTACCGGATACTCGTCTCAGCCGGTATCCGCTCAACACTAGAGCGTATGTCCTTTGCTGTGCAAGGGTAAAAGATTCAGTGATATTTACAAATTCAGAAGCATTTTTGCAAGTATTATTATCTATACTCTGTCCAGCTTAATAATGGATGATAAGAAGTCAGAAAAATCAGTAAGAAAAGACGCCGCTGGCCCGGCTGGCCGGTAAACTAAGGTACAATAAAATGTATTTAAACAACCAACTTTAGTCTTTAGTCGAAAAGAATAGTACATGCCAACGCTCACTGACTGGCAAATTAAATATTTTTTAAAAACCACAGTAAGACCTCCACCAGTCCACAGCACAGAGCTCCTTTAAGTGACAGTACTCTATATCCTGTTACCATGTTTCCGTGAGCAACAAGTCCATGTTTTTGGAAGTAAATAAATCACTGAGCAAAAGAGACTTGTTTGTATTGGTGGTGAAAGTTTGATGTTAAAAGTGACTCGAGTCATCAAATCTCTTTCATTAGAATGAACCCAATGTTTCGCCCAATGTCTGCTGGGGTAGGCTCCAGACTCCCGCGACCCTGTACGCAGGATAAGCAGTTGACGATGGATGGATGGATGGATGGATTTTATTTATATCTTGAGCGGTAGCTGTTAGCTGTAAACACACCACAGGGCTAACGCTAACGTTGCTATGTGGCTGTGTTTTAGTGTTTTAATGACCGGGTCCGTTTGTTTTGGAGAGGAGACGACTTCGGCTTCCGGTAAAACTCTGTCAGGGCTCTGAAGTGGAGCGGACTCAGAACAACTCTCATCAGCTGTTAGTTGTAAACACTAGCAGGACTAAAGTTACGGTGCAGCTGTGTTAAGACTAATGCACAACATCACTGCGCTGTAATAACGTTATGCTTTATTTAATGTCACATAATTAGCAAAATAGACATATAATGGGTCCAGTGACCTGACAACCAACTTGCCTCTCATTCTGCGGTGCTGGAAGTATCTCAGGTTGCCAAATCAACGAAAGACTCTGAAGATCCATGTGAGCGGTGAATGAATAGTTCATTCCTGCTCCACAGTAGGAGCTGTCACGTGACAAATGAACGACTCAAACCCAGAGACCCACAGCTGAGCGTTGTGAACTAATCAATATTGTTTCCTGTGCTGATGGAGCCCATGCAGCTGCCGTGTGACGAGTGAACGTAAGAGAACAAGACTATTCACGCATGTGTGAAAATAAACAAATTACTCCCTCCGACTACTCGTTCCTCCTGAGTCATATACAAGATTAGGTCAAATGAACAAAACGTTCTTTGAACAACGCACTAGTTTCAACGCTTCACTAACATGTAGAGAGATAGTGGGCCTGGATTTGAATGAAGAGAGAAAGGGAGATTGGGTTCAAATGGTTTAGAACCCTGAAGAGAGAGAGAATTTGACCTGCTCAGTATTTACTTCAAATTGGGGAATAATTAAGAAATTCAAATAATTCTAAAGCAGCTTAAATAAATAGTGTATTTGTAATCTAGACCAAACATCTCTTTAAATAGGGATCCAAATGCTTTATAAAAAGTAAAAACTGATTTTATAAAACACTATATAGTTGTTCACCTGAAATGCCTGTTCACCTGAAAATGTTTTTTGTGGGCCTGTTTAGATATGTTTTTACTGCATTCATTTTGTTTGTCCTTACAATACATTTTCCCCTAAAGCTCCAGTAGTGCAAAGAAGAGGCTGCCACCTGGGATGTTGATGTACTTTGAAGGTGTGATGATGTGTGAAGCCCAC
This sequence comes from Lepomis macrochirus, assembly GCA_024633595.2. Taxonomy (NCBI): domain Eukaryota; kingdom Metazoa; phylum Chordata; class Actinopteri; order Centrarchiformes; family Centrarchidae; genus Lepomis; species Lepomis macrochirus. Next base: position 33,227,294 of record JALXJV020000011.1, read on the forward strand.
ACCTGTGCCATCTGGTCCAAATCATCCTTGGCTTTTAGAAATATAACTTTAAGACACTGGTTCCAGCTTTTCATGATAAATTCTAAAGTCCAACTCCCTTGATCATATTAATCATGTTTGGAATGAAGGCTAATATCTGAGTATGTTTTAACTGTATTTTAAGTTTGACTTTAAAATGCCGTATGTAGTTCAGTTCCTTATTTCCATAGGTAAGTATTCGAAACGCCTGCTGCTCTCACATAAAAGGGTTTGTCCTATTAATGCATTTAAAAAACATTCTCCTATTTAAATAACAGAATAGGTATTTAAAACATCACAAAGATATTTTAAATGATCAGAAAATGTTTACTGGTACGTCAGGTTGGCAAAAGACAGTCTTCTTAGAAAAAAACATGCAAAACCATTTTACCAGTGAGCCATCTGAGTAATGTTTAGGCAGTCAGCCATTCAGAGATAACAATACCATTCACTGATTTACAAAACGGCATCATCTGCATATATTTGTGTTTGAAATTCATCAAAAGCTAACATTATTAATATAGACATTAAACCATTGAACCATGAGGGACCATGATGTTGAACTTAAGAGAGTCCCATGAAAAATTCCCATGTTTATCCAGGCACAAAGTCTAAATTCACAGCAGCTACAGATTGCAGGTTAAATATGTAAACATGATGGGCACTGATATTTAGCCCTTAGTGAGAAACTATTCCAAAGTAAAACAGAACCTTTACATGGTAAAATCAAATAAATCCCACACCGGGTTTTTAATGGTGTTCATAAGACAATACTACTTTTTAATCAACCTAGAATCATCAAGTTGTATTTATACATGTCCTTCACTGGTCTTCCCCTTAACTTCTGTGGGTTTGAATGTGTAAATTAACTCACAATGGAGATGCACTGTATATCCTCCTAAACAAGCTGCCTCCTAAGAATTACTGCAGCGTCTCGCCCAAAGCCTTGCCTTTTCCTCTGTCATTGGTGCCTACTTCCACCCCCGCCTCTTACATTTCTGCCTGAGACTCAAAGACACAGCAGTTATTTATTTCTTGTTGGAGATTCATTACTTGTTGCTGGCGTACTTTGAATGGTTGGTGTGGGCTTAATAAATTCAGGCTCTCTTCTCCCGCCTACTTCTACACTGCTCCCCACCTCAGCTTGTCCAGAAAGATTGTCTGTGTGTTTGTGTATGTAGTTGGGTCTCCAGCTTGTGAAACAAAGCCTTGTGAAACAAAGCACCAAAGTTTGTTTGAGGACTAAGATCATTTAATCAGGAAGCTGGACTGTTTTAGCCCTACATGAACATACACACACACACACATATATGCATACAATATGAATTTGGCTGTAGTTTTACATAGTCTATGGAGAAATCTACAGATACAAATAGACAAAGTGTAGTATTAACTCCTAAATGTGTATTTTGGTCTTTTCTTTCCACCAGATTCTTCTATTACCTCACTAACAAGCACACACTGAGCTGTCTGGTTATTTGAGACAAAAGTTAACTTGCTCTTTCTTTCATTTCCTCTTTCTTCTTCTCCTCACCCTTCTTCTCTTCCTCCTCCTAACCATCATTAACTTCAAATGAGAAAGGCAAGCAACATAAAAGACATCAACCAAAATCTGAGCCTTAACCTTTAAGGGCAGAGGTTATTTCCTTCCAGTCTAAAAATAATTATCACAGATTTGATTAGCAAACAAGCAAATTGGTTGTTGAGAGAAATTCAAAATGGATTTGGATCTGAAGGCTACAGATGTGCTCACCACAACTAAGGGCAACGTATAAAAATGATGCAAACTATTTAATTTTTTTATTTATTTACGGACAAATGAGCTAAAAAAAAAAGAGGCTATGGGAGAGGTATCTGCAGGCCAGCCACGCTGCCTATTTACATCTGTAAATGTATTCCATTGGTGTGTGTGTGTGTGTGCGTAAAATATGTATATTGTAAAGGACCACAGGTCATAAAAGAGAGTTATCCCTGAGCCCCAGGCAAACTGGCTAACTGGCTAGCTGCAGTCTTTTTGTTTTTGAAGATGAAGAAAATCCTAATAACTGCACTATGCACACATGTCAGAGATATGTACAGCTCCACATGGCTATTGCATATATTTCTTATTCAGTTGTTGAGTTTGAATTGAATTAGTTCAAATTTGCAGGATATAAAACTAGTAAAAACCCCAGAGTCCCAGTCTTATCAGCTCATTTTCAGGGACAAGAACCCTCACATGCCAACTAATACAACACGGCCAGTTGTACTATGTGTGTGTAAACAAAAGATGATTTACATATTTGCACAACAGCTACAATTGTATTTGATCTACTCTCTAAAGGTGCCTCTATACTGAGGACGATGGTGTGATTAGCAGCAGAGAAAGCTACCTAGCTTATTTACCTTATCATGTAAACAGCTAAATTACTTGTAAACAAAACTAAAATAGTAACCGTCGTTAGCAAGTACACACTTTAACCCAACACACAAATAAGCATGAACAATGTTAATATGAGACTCATAAGTGAAAAGGGGAGAATTAAGGAATCAGGACACATGCATTCCGCATCATGTTTGTAATGACTGCAGTCTGGAATTACGGTGTTCTGAAAGCTCAAAAGCCACAGGCTCCCCTTGCTGGATTTCTCAAGTAACTGCTTTTACAACCAAAGGCTAACATTACTTACTAAAACATGGGGACACTCACTCTCAGATGCCAGTAAATCCATATACTGGTAAGCTAAAAATATATCAATGCAAAAATATATTCTAAATCAGACCATGAAAATTTAATTTTACTTTCATTACGTGTTATTTTGCATGTTAGGTCTATTTTATGAGTAATCACATTTTTAATCTGTTACATTTGACTCATCCAGGGCTAACACTACAGGACACTTGGTGTGTTGTCCGCCTGGGCATTTTCTCATGTTGTCGCTACAACAGCCAACAAAGAACTTCATTTTGCAAGCACTGACTTCCCATGGATCTTTGTTCGACTTTAAGTCCTGGTAGCGCAACTGTTCATTGTTGACTGTGAATGCATCCTGTAGTGTCTCCAGTGTTTGAGTCCACATGCCTTAAACAGCTTTTTTTTTAAAGCAATTCAATGACAACATTCTTAGTGGTGTTATTAGAGGCAGAGACTAATGGACATTTTCAATAGAAATCTGTTTTTTGGGTAATAGGTTTATTTGTGTGTCTGTGTGTGTGTTTGCTCCTGGACTGTGTAGGGAACCTTGACTGTTCATTGTGTTGTTGCCAGATTGTTGGATTGGTTTGTGTGTCTCAGAAAACACTAATCTCAGAGTTTACAGAAAACGGTTAAAACAGCAAAAACATCTAGTGAGTTATGTGGATAAAAATGCCTTGTCAATAAGAGAGGTCAGAGGAGAAGTTGACATAATTTATGAATTACAACAGTGCTATACAGAAGAGCATCTCTCAGCTGACAACACATTAAACCTTGAAGTGGATGGGCTACAGCAGCAGAACAGAAGCAAAAATGAATTCATGGATCCATCCAACAGGTCAGGTGGTCTAACGTCTGTTATGAATTGGAAGAACATAAATAAAATTGAATTGAATCGACAGTACAGTTCAGTGCAGTTCAGACATAACTATCCCCAAAGTGACAAACAAAAATAAAAAAGTACCAACGTAGAATAATCCTTTAATGTCCCTGAGTTTGGTGAGTTGATTGTGGCCCAATCTGTGTTTATAGTTTGTAGAGAAGAAAATACATTCTCCGGAGGTAATGTTGTTATGGCATGTTATCCTTGGCACCGTTCTTCTTGGCAGACGAAAACACGCAGCAGAGCAAGCATTTCAGTTTGCTAACTATGTTTCATCCCAAACACTACATGCAAACCTTACTAGCATAAGTCTATGCTGTTTTACACTGTGAGGTAAACTAGCGGCCTCATTGTACACCAGGAAGCGTACAACGACCATGTTAAGAGTTTACAAAGATGCTCTGTCCAGGGCGAAAACTAACTATTACTCACTCATTGTCAACCAATAACATCAAGCTAAACAGCTTTTTTCCACTATCAACCACCTACTCTGACGCAAAACAGCTCAAGCTAGTGTCAAAAGCAAAGGCCACGACCAGCAAACGGGATCCAATGCCGACTGCCTTGGTCAAGGCATGTCTTCCAACACTGGGTCAAAAAACCTGGCCTGGGTCCAGATGATCCAAACCACTACCGCCAATCTTCCGTCTCCCCCCAAAGTTATTATTATTATTAATAGTAGTAGTATATTATATATTATTATATTATTAAAAAATGGAAGGCTGCTCTGTATGGGACTGTGAGGTGCACTTTATTGGCGGTGCTGATGTTAACACCTCTGTGGATTTGTAGTGCGATTTCTGCCTGATCCCAAGTGTTTCAGTTAGTTTCATTTTCCAACTCCTTATCTCATCCTAACAAACAGTCCCAAACTGTGTCTCAGACAGTCTGAAGGACACGCCTTCACATCAGCAGAGCAATAACACAGACTTATCCTTCCTGCAGTGTAGGAAATATCCACTTTTGACACTCAGTTTTCCTTATTGTGACTCACTGTAACTTACAATGCTTCACTGAAACCTGTCTTGAGTGAGTTTTTAAAGATCGGTCACTCTTTGTAAAATTTTACTTTTACTTGCATAGCATCAGATTGGATGACTTTTACTCGAGTTACATTTTTCGTGTGGTATCTGTACTTTTATTTATGTATGTAAATTGAGGTCTTCTTCCACCATTGATGCTTAGTCATGTGTCCCAAACTTCATCATATGTGGAGACCGACCCATGTCACTTGGCAAGAGATATCATTCTTTATGACTGAATGTTAATATTTTTTAACAATCCACATACTATGCTTCAAGGTACATTTGCTAATGGTTAGTTTAGTTTTTGTCTCCTCTCACACACACATACTGTGCACACATATAACCTTGATAAACTAAATTATGGACCTGCAGTAGTGGTGGAGCAGCTTGGCACTTTCACCTCAGGAAATACCAGAGGAAAGACCTTTCCTAGATTTGCGCACACTCTCACAGATACCTATACACACAGAGATTGGCCGTCAGCTACTCCCCTCTGCTCTGCTGCCCTGCGTGTGGAGATGATGGGATTTTGATGATGATTCTCACAGACTGCGAGCTGAGCTGAACTTTGTCCAGATACGTTGCATGAGTGTGTGTGTATGCATGCGTGTGTTCATACTGTCTGTGTTTATGAGGGCTTGCATTTATTGACAACTAGGAACCAATCACATTTTTGACAAACGACTTGCTGAGTTTCTGCTTGCACACAGTGAGACAGTGAGGGGGAGTTTGACAGTCTGATGCTTCAGTTTACATATAGCCTTTTATCTAAAATCAGACTCATTCTCAGCTACATTTGGTTTTACTACAGCTGCAATAGTCACACAATAGACAATAAATCATAAAATTATTATTTTATAACATGTCCGATTCCTGGGTTTCCAACTCATCAGCTTAGGAGGATAAAGTGATGGTACAACTCTGTTGTCTGAGGTTCATTATGCTGTTGTAGGGGCCCGACAGTAGGCACACAGTGCCTGCTCACAGAGCTTGAAAAAATGTTCGTGATGATTACACTTGAGCTTTAGTTTACATTGCTCTTCAATATCATTTCCTGGCAACACCTGCCTTTTGTTGCCTAACGTACTATGTAAGTTGAATGCTGTTACAAATTCTGTAACAGGCATGCTAGGGTGGCGAAAGCTGGCAAAAGCTAGTTATGCTTTTTAGAAAACTGACAACACAATTTATAGCTTAAACAAACCCATGTGCCATGTTTTATTCACAGCTGCCGAGACAAAGTGTTTTTCCTACAGCTCTGATTCACACCTCTGACTGGCTTCTTCTCCATAGAAGTGCAGGTGAGGGTCATGTCGTGTTTAGAGTCAAGTGCCACACATATCAATATAAATTGTAAAGTACATGTTAATCTGTTGTAAAGTTATTAAGATTGCAATTTAAAGTGTATATGTGTGTGATCAGACTGCATCTCAATATGTTACCAGATTTTAAAGTGAATGAGAGGTGTTCTTTATCATCTTAACTTTCTATTCAAATTCCCTCCAAGTGGGGCTATTCACGTCCCTCTCTGTTAGTTCCCACTTTTTATCTGAAAAGATGGAGTTCATCTCTAGTTCCCATTTTTTTAGATGTCCAGATTGTAATCCATGAGTTCCTCTTGTAGGATATTGTGTTTGTGTGATATAACCTTCTTTTAACACTTCCTTTTTTATTATAATGAAGACGTATTGTATAAGTTTGGTGAGGTACATAGTTTGTCCGAACATGGTAAACCTCTGTAATAATGCATCTTTGGGAACAAACGTATTGGAATTGTAAGTAAACTTTGTTTGGCTAATTGGAAAACAGACCAGCTTGGATTCAACTGACAAGATGTCATCATCACTCATCACACTTTCCTTCACAGGTTTCCTTCACATAACACTGGCTCTTGTAGGTAATAACCAAAGATAGAGATTTATTACTGTATATTTACTGTAGTTCTTTTGCGACAACGACATCTAGTGGAGTGGTAATGGTAATGCAACCCTGTCTGCTAGCACGTCGGGCGTGAGACTTGACAATTCTGATTTGACTATGTATATCCTTAGTTGTGTGTGTGTGTGTGGAACACTGAGAAAATTAGATTTAAATCACAACTATTACACAGCGTCCTGTTGCCAGTTGGTTGCACTATGACTATTACTGAATTGTGGGATATAGATGTGTTGGGGAAGAGACCAATATCAATAACATAAAGTTTGGCACTGATTTGCGCATGTGCAGCAAAGTTACAACAACTTCTTTTTTTAATAGCAAAGCATGGTACTTTGCTGCCACGCCAAGCACAAACAGTTTTACATAACACTATCAATTTTGTGACTTTTCTGACACAGTTTTGAAGTAGAGATGGCCAACCTACAAAATGTGGTTCACGACAGCATAGACGTTGTCCCTGTTGCCATTAGGTGGCGCTTTGAATAAATGTGAGTAAATATGAGCTTGTAGATGTGTTCAGGGTGAGACTTTTATCAAATTTGTAAAATTTATTACAGATTTGAGCATGTACCGTGAATATACAACAACTTCCAGTGTCTTGGCAAAGCATGGACTTTTGCCGCCACGGGCACACTGTTTACTGAAAACTCTCGAGCTTCATCATCTGCATCATCACTGTTTTAAGGCTTTTCTGGGACAGTTTTGAAGTTGATATTGCCAACATATCACAGCATGAAGCATGGCATTATGACTTTGAGTGAATTATATGGATGTGTTCAAGGTGGGACTGTTATCACACCTGTCAGATGTTTAGTACAGATATGACCATGTACCATAGACTGTGTATACCAAATGGACATAGTCATTGTGACGTCACCCATTGGTTTGTGGACTGCTGTTTTGAAGCCTCAAGTTTGGCCAATAGGGTGATGCCATATCGAGTTTTGGCAACCAGGAAGTGCCCGGAAGTGACGATACGGCAGTGCTATTGGCCGTGTGCGGAGCTAGCTAGCTTGCTTAGCTAGGTGCAACTGTAACTCACGTTAACTGTCATTTTAACAGGGCTGATAACTTTGTCTAGCGAACAACAGTCTTAAAACTAAATGTACTCACCAGACAAAGTGAACAGCCAACTCCTAATAAGCTTTTTCAATGGTGCTGGTTAAATTTACACAGCACCGTGGGTACGAGTCGGCTCTAGCCTGATTTACAGGTCGCAATGGTAGCGACTTGTCAATCATAGATTATCCTGCCCTGAAACATACTCTGCTTTACGGTCTATTTTGAACTAAATGGGACCGTAATTTACTAAATGAAACTGAGACCATAAACTCATCAGGAAAGCTTTTACTGGGGTAATTATTCAGCTCAGAAGTAGAGTCACTTTCCCATTATTTCTAATGGAGCGGACTTCTTTTGCAACCAGAAGAGTGGCCCCTGCTGGATTTTCAATAGAATGCAGATTTCAGGGACTTCCACATCGGCTTCATATCGTAGACTGGAAGCTTCCTGCTTGGCATGTACACTAAAGTTATAACAACTTGCTGTTTCGTGGGGAATCATTGACATTCCACTCCACGCCACAGACACCCCCAGTCAACAAAAACTCACCATTTGTACAACGTGTAATCATCGATGAGATAAGATTGCACAGCAAAAATTTGAAGTCACACAGACTAATTCTGTGGGAGGATAAGTGTGGAGTGTATAAATAACCAAATATGACAATTAAATCCAAAATGGCATACTTCCTGTTGGTTGTTGGTTGAAGGCTGTGGCTCTCGCAATTTAATTATTTATGTATTTAATTATTTACTTCTACATTTATTTATTTATTCATTTATCCTTAACTCATTTTTCGTCCCTCATATTGCCCTAGTACAAGGCATGCACACACCACCAGGTGAGCTACAGCTCACCAGCCAATATTGTTTTTTTGAATGTAAACAAACTGTGTTAAAAACATGTCCTCTAGATGACAAACATTGTAATGGGGACCAATTAGCCCAAACATATCTTTAGTACTTTTGTATTGCAATTTCTAGCTACTTATAGATTTACATATACTGTAACTATCATGGTATGTATACTACTATACATACCATGCAGATGTATTGGTCAAGTTCTCCTATATTTTTTTGTGTCCATGTTTGCCATTGTTCTCTTGCATGTATGCTTTTGTTTGAGTGCAGAAAATGTTTGTGCTTGTCAGCAGGTAGCTAGGTCCATTCATCAGTGTTTGAAGATGAAAGGTAGGGGTAAGTGGTATCTGGCCCGGTGTGTTAGCTTCTCCTTACTGCACACACACACACACAAACACACACACAGTGGTTTCAGAATGTATGCTTTGTGATGGTGCATGTGTTGAGAGAGATAGACACACAGTAGAGACAGTCAGCTGGTGTTGTAGTACCTGCTGGACAGTGAGAGATTATGAATCACAATTAATGCATTGTGAGCCAGTTAAACAGATGGAGCAGGGGGGTGTGATTGTATTATGTGTATTTATGTGTGCTGGCGTTGGTAGATGAAGACTCATTTATTTATTTTTATTTAACCAGGTAACTCTCATTGACATTAAAATCTTTTTTTGGCCAAAGAGAGTTTGGCCAAAATGCAGCATAAAAATAAAATAAAGGACAAGTTTTGAACATATAAAATACTGCAATTATAGATACATAAACAAACATAAGCCTTTTAGTTCACTGAATAAGGCAAAATACAATTTTATAATCAAAGACACTGACCAAAATCCACCTGCTCCACATCCTTTAGAATTTAAAAAAACTGTCTATAAGAAATAAAGTCAGTCAGTTTCAGTGAGTTCTGAAGGTTCCAAGCAGAAGGTACGGCAAACCTGAAAGCCTTAGAAAGTAATCTTGTGAACGTTCTTATTTAAAAAGTGTTCAGGTCAGGTAGGAACTAGTGTACTTTCTTGATTAGAGAGAGGGCCATTGAGCTTAATAGTAAGGGGGAAACATGATGTGTCCTACGACTACAGCCGGTGATTAATAACAATGCACAATGATACACAACATGCAATGCTTTCAGCTTCACTATGTATGTTCACAGTGTTGAACAACTGAGTAGTGTATGTGTGTTTGCTCCCCAGAGGTCAGACTAGAACAGTTTTTCAATTTCCTGGGTGAGGCATCACAAAACCTGAACACCCACATGGGTAGCAGGTGTAAAGCTGACTTTAGGGAGTCCAGCGCATTGCCAGAGTGAATAGCAATCAGCCTCGCCGATCCTGGTGTGTATGTGTTGGTGTGTGTTTGGAAGGGATACTTTTGGCTCTGTGGAAAGAGCTCATGTTGATACTTTGTTATCAGCCTCTCATTACACAATGTTTGTTACAAACAAGCATACAAACACACACACTAGTCACCTCATTGAACACACTCTGACACGGAACATGTACATTCTACTCTAGCATCATAAATATACAATATTCTGTCCATGCCAAAACACACCGTAGTGGGACTGGAACACTGGAAACACTGGGCTCCACTCTAGCTATCGAGACATAACTGGGCTGCAGCCATACACTGCTGTTTGGTTCCCGAATAACATTAGTTATTGGTTTTCTATTTACGTTACATTACGTAAGTTACCATGCTACATCGTTGCTACATCAGGCTACATCGTCGCCTCTAGTCTGCACTGGCCACTATTAACCATATGTGTTTTGGCATCAAGGAAGTGCTCAAACTTCAACTTCTTTTGTCTTTATGTTCCTGTCTACACTGGATGTGTGAATGTGTTGTGCTGATGCAGTGGTTGGTAGCCAGCGGCCCTATATACAAGCAGTCTCTGTGGGTTCCCCTTTTCTCTTGGTTCTTGTATCTCATGCATCTTTTGAGCATACAATTGTACACATTAAACGGTGGTGGTGATTAGGGTAGTCACTAATGAGCTGTTCTTAAATTATAATAATCTGGGATTTGCGCCTAAGTCTGCACAGTTTGAAATCGCATGACATTTCTACTTTCTTTTTTCAACACACTGTATCCTACAATTACTTTACTATTTACTTTACTTTACAAAATCTATTGTCACCAAATTGAAAATGTGAAAACTGTTTAAATAATATAATATCACCGTGTTATCACATCGATTTGTCATGCTTTTATTAACAAATGAATGAACTATGAATCTATGAACTATGAATAAAATCAGATTTAAAGTACGTGGTATCATGCTCATTTTCAGGTTCATAATCTTATTTAAATGTTGTACCAGAACAGGTTTACATGGTTTAATTTTCAAAAAATGTGTGTGTGAATTTTCAAAAAATGTGTGTGAAGGTTTCGTTTAAGCTCTGGAGTGATACATCTTGTCTCTAAATGATCTTTGTTGGGAGTTGCACTTGCGCAGTTCCTCGTTAAGGACTACTAGCCAATCAGAAGCAAAAAGGGAGGGCCAAGGAGAAGCCGGTAAACACGGCTTCGGTTCAGCTGTGCATGTTGCTGACCAGCTTGCCAACATGGACTGGAGCCAAGCTGGTCGAGTTTCAGAGTGGTGAGTTATTAATCTGCAACAAAAGTATCTTTTATCCATAAAGTTTTAACTGAGCTCTGTCTCTACATCACAGTAACAACTTTATGTCCACTGACTGCCTGGAGGGTAGCTAGTGTTTGGAAGGGAGAGGAGAGCTGTGTGCTGCAGTTCAGAGTTTTTCCACCGGTGTTTTGAGGGAGTGTCGGAGTAGCCGCTTGGCAGTGAGGAGGTGAATTTAGCTTTCATCTCTGTGACGTCACAGGGATGAAAGGGAAGCGGCTGCACTACAAATGAGCTGTTTTCAGGCAGTTCAGAGCAGAGTTTGGGAGATGGGAACTCCCTTTGGGCTTTTCAATTTGCAAACGTATTACATGCCCAAAAAAAGGTTTATAACTCAATAAAGGAGAGGGAAAAGACAAAAAGCATAATACCACCTCCAAATTCTCTTAATGGAACCACAGTGCCCTCCGAAGGACAAAAGAGGTTTAACATGCCATAGGACCTAACTCATTTCTTTGTGTTACAGAGAGGTAAAATTCTCACTATAAACCTATTTGTTTTACTTGGTCTAGTTAAATAGTCTTTGTTAAACTTTTAGGTAGTTGTTCTCTCCTCTTCAACTTTGTTAGCTTTACTATTGTCCTGTTTATCAGTTGAAACTATGTTGACAGCAAATTATCATTGGTTAAGGTTTAAGTAGGAAACTTGATTATCTCTTTGTTCATTTAAGGGCATTTACTGTAAGTGTTTATTTTTCAACTACTTTCCTATTTATACTTTTAAGAATTGTTTAACATCAGAATGTGTGTTGTCTTGGACTTATTTAGTTAGCCTGTTCATTCATCTGTTACAGTCACAAGGAATTGTTTATTCAATGGTAAACAATAGTAAAACATGTTAGTAATGATACCTTCTACTTTCCACATTATTAATGCTTAGGAATTATAATATTGAGACTGCTTATGACATTAAGCAGAGTGTTGACGTTGGGGAAAGATGTTAATTAAACACGTGCAAATAGACTTTCTGAGAAATTAATCTTAAATTAAAGTTTCTTAAAACACAGAAACCTCGATGGACAAAAAAAGTGACCTCTCACCATTTTACATGCCAGAAGAGTGGCCAACCAAACCCAGAGGACCTCATTGTCTCACTCTCTTTTGCCTCTTTCTCTTAGTATCAGACACTCTCCGGAACTCTCCTGCCTTTAAGGTTTTCTGCCTGGAGAAATGTTAGCGACTGCCAAATTGTCGATTCTTCTTTGTCTACTCCGGGTTTGACTCACTTATTTCCGTTACCAGGAAGAAAATGCCCAGGTCATATCTTTTTTAATTTACTTCAGAGAACCGTAGTGATTGTTACCTTTTTCTTCATTTAGTTTTTGTTAAAGTTATTACCTTGTTTAACTTACGTATCTTTTGATTGAGAAGCAACCAACAAGTTTCCTTTGAAACCTTATATCGTTGAATTAACTTTCACTTCAAGGCCAAAGGAGTTTGTGAAGTTATCCAAATGAATAAGTTACACAGTCAGTACCACTGAGGACACAGAGGACACAAACTTTTGAACTCCTAGAAAAATAGAGGGCCAGTCATGCTGACCAGAACCATGCAGTTTGACTAAAGCCTGTATCCAGCTGACGCCAGCCACCAAGTAGAGGGACCATGGAGCAAATCAGCTGTTCTAAACATCGCCGGCTACCTTCTTGTGGGCATGTCACTTAAAGAGTCAACAGATGGTGTGTGACCCTCGAACTGGCTGAGGAAACAGCAACAAAACAGTAAATTTTCTACAAAGTAGACATTCTGTGATCAGGCGTTGATATCACTAATGCTCTAAATTTATAGCTTAATTACAGTTAGTTTGTTATTAGTAATGCCGATCGATCAATATCGATATTTCTGATAGCAACGTATCCTGCTCTAGGAATGATACTCATATAAAAGGATCGATATCTAAACTCAGTAATCTGGAGTGTGAGTTTTATCATAAGTATCTTACTGTCACCAGGATGGTCCAACTACTTGGTTGATAGGAATTACTTTTCCTTCCGCCTGTCAAAGTCATGCTTGCGTGCAGCCCGTTAACTTTCCAAGTCAAAATAATATGATGATGTTATGAAGCGGCAGTTCTGAGCAGTATATTTTTATCATAATTAAAGAATATGACAGTAGTTTGATGTCTTGACATTATGCATGTTTTATTTGGAATAGGAAAGGCCACAGGCTACTCCTTATTTCTTTTATAAATACAGAACCGGGAGAGGGTGGTCACATTAAACTAAAAATAAAATATGTAAAAAGTATTGGTATTGGTGTCGGTATTTGCAGTACCAGCCTGGGTATTACTTTGTATCGGATCGGATAGGAATTAAGTGGTATCGCACATCACTAGTGTATATGTTCACAGCTTGCGTCCATTTGTTTCCTTTATTTCTTTTACAATCATATTCTTTTTAAAATAGCCAAACCAGGATTTAAATTGAACCATTTTTTCTGTACCAACCAATATCCTTATTGACCCTTCACTTGTCTTCACCTTAGTTAATAAATAAATGTTTCACTTTAATGACAGAACCATGTGTGTGTGCTGTTTATAATCCAGGTCCCTGCATGGAAAAATTCCTCCTCAGATCTGAGACTGATCAGTTGTTTTAATTATTTACCTATACCCAAGGATTGCTAGCCCCTTGAGAGGACAGTGACGCTAGGTGGTGCCCCTCCTTTTAGCGAGTGCTTATGATATTAATATGTCCAAGTATTAATATTAAAAAATGTTTTAAGTGTAATCCTGTTTCATTTGCAGGAACAAGAAGACAAAAAAAATCAGTGTTCAAATAAATGATAGCCTTTACATTGCTAAATGTATAATTTCAGTACATTGATCTATCTTTGTGTCCAACCCCACAGTGTAAGTTAATGGTTCAAAGGCATGTAGGTGTTAAAGCAAAAGACAAAACTTTAGAAAGTTTATTTTTTTGATGCTGATAATAATTATAATTGTAATATAAAAAGGCATCAAGCTAGATTCCTGCCTTCAATCTAAACTGCTAGTATTAGCTTAAACCATTCTTTAAGAGCTAGTTGTGATTGTGCTCACCTTTCTTTTTAAATAAATTAGTTGGCAGCAGTTTTCCTTCACTTTGCTTTCTTTTTCTTTTCTTTCTTTCTTTTCTTTTCTTTTTTGGTACTTTGATTTCCCTTTCATTGGGACAGCCTGTCACAAAGCACGTTGATGCTTCAGCATCACTCTGCTCTATTAGCCCAATTACAGATAATTCCTAGTGCTGAGGCGGACTAAACCATTTAAGTGGTGAGAGGGGCCTTAGAACCGCCACTATTTTTTTGCGTTTTTTTTTTTTTTACAAAGGTCAGTCTCTCAACCGATTTATTCAGCCATGTTTAACTCAGTTATGAAACCATTTGCTTATAAATAAAACATTGCAAACTAAAACAAACTTTAAATTTCTGGCTTTTCAAGGGCCTTCACCACATTGGGGGGCCCTGGGTTATCAGTCCCAAGATGAGAGAAGGTGAACTAGTGAGGCTTGGTGTTTAAATGCAGTCAAAGAAGATTTCATTTCATTTATTTATTTAGAACATAAATACATAACAGCGGGACAGTGTACAGCAAAACATCCACGTTTTCGTTTGATGCACTGTACCAGACCATAGCTTCAAGCTAATTCACATCTGCAGTCCCTTGGCTAGTTAAAAACAACACAATACTAAATGTGTTC
>JALXJV020000011.1:33242570-33268983 GCA_024633595.2 Lepomis macrochirus
CTGTCGTGGAAATTTAGATTCCTGGTGAGAGATTAGGCAAATAATGGAGTTACAACCAACCGTTGTCTTTGAAGAATTTATTTAACAAAAGAGAATAACAGAGAAGTACTACAACAGAATCAGCTGGACCAGAGGTTCTGTCTTCTAAGACAGTCAGTAACGTCTGGCCCAGAACAAAGTGATGCATAGTCATTTACACAGTCTGTGTATCTATGTTTTGGGTAACAAAAGGATCCTCTGCCTGCTGACCCTGGTCCCAGACAAAACAGGAGAGGAACAGAAAACAACTTCACATCCTTGACTTAAACCCTACACACCTGTGGACAGACTAGAAGAATAAGAATAATAATAAGAATAATAAGAATAATAATAAAAGGAACATGTTGAAGGTTAAACAATGTATAAGACATAATAATAATAAAAGTAAAATAGCACTATTATGAGTACTTGCATAAATGGATAATAAGTGTAAGAAGAATACAATTTTCTGCCATTACAAACACATTTAGTATTGTGTTGTTTTTAACTAGCCAAGGGACTGCAGATGTGAATTAGCTTGAAGCTATAGTCTGGTACAGTGCATCAAACGAAAACGTGGATGTTTTGCTGTACACTGTCCCGCTGTTATGTATTTATGTTCTAAATAAATAAATGAAATGAAATTTTCTTTGACTGCATTTAAACACCAAGCCTCACTAGTTCACCTTCTCTCATCTTGGGACTGATAACCCAGGGCCCCCCAATGTGGTGAAGGCCCTTGAAAAGCCAGAAATTTAAAGTTTGTTTTAGTTTGCAATGTTTTATTTATAAGCAAATGGTTTCATAACTGAGTTAAACATGGCTGAATAAATCGGTTGAGAGACTGACCTTTGTAAAAAAAAAAAAAACACAAAAAAAATAGTGGCGGTTCTAAGGCCCCTCTCACCACTTAAATGGTTTAGTCCGCCTCAGCACTAGGAATTATCTGTAATTGGGCTAATGGAGCAGAGTGATGCTGAAGCATCAACGTGCCTTGCGACAGTCTGTCCCAAAGAAAGGGAAATCAAAGTACCAAAAAAGAAAAGAAAAGAAAGAAAGAAAAGAAAACGAAAGTGAAGTGAAGGAAAACTGCTGCCAACTAATTTATTTAAAAAGAAAGGTGAGCACAATCACAACTAGCTCTTAAAGAATGGTTTAAGCTAATACTAGCAGTTTAGATTGAAGGCAGGAATCTAGCTTGATGCCTTTTTATATTACAATTATAATTATTATCAGCATCAAAAAAATAAACTTTCTAAAGTTTTGTCTTTTGCTTTAACACCTACATGCCTTTGAACCATTAACTTACACTGTGGGGTTGGACACAAAGATAGATCAATGTACTGAAATTATACATTTAGCAATGTAAAGGCTATCATTTATTTGAACACTGATTTTTTTTTTGTCTTCTTGTTCCTGCAAATGAAACAGGATTACACTTAAAACATTTTTTAATATTAATACTTGGACATATTAATATCATAAGCACTCGCTAAAAGGAGGGGCACCACCTAGCGTCACTGTCCTCTCAAGGGGCTAGAAATCCTTCTGATCTCAGATCTATACCCAGTCAGATCTGAGGAGGGAATTTTCCATGCAGGGACCTGGATTATAAACAGCACACACACATGGTTCTGTCATTAAAGTGAAATATTTATTTATTAACTAAGGTGAAGACAAGTGAAGGGTCAATAAGGATATATATAATACTAACAATGGCAATTATTTGGCAACAAGAGAATGCAACAAACAGAAGTTGGTACAGAAAAAATGGTTCAATTTAAATCCTGGTTTGGCTATTTTAAAAAGAATATGATTGTAAAAGAAATAAAGGAAACGAATGGACGCAAGCTGTGAACATATACACTAGTGATGTGCGATACCACTTAATTCCTATCCGATCCAATACAAAGTAATACCCAGGCTGGTATTGCCAATACCGATACCAATACCAATACTTTTTACATATTTTATTTTTAGTTTAATGTGACCACCCTCTCCCGGTTCTGTATTTATAAAAGAAATAAGGAGTAGCCTGTGGCCTTTCCTATTCCAAATAAAACATGCATAATGTCAAGACATCAAACTACTGTCATATTCTTTAATTATGATAAAAATATACTGCTCAGAACTGCCGCTTCATAACATCATCATATTATTTTGACTTGGAAAGTTAACGGGCTGCAGCGCAAGCATGACTTTGACAGGCGGAAGGAAAAGTAATTCCTATCAACCAAGTAGTTGGACCATCCTGGTGACAGTAAGATACTTATGATAAAACTCACACTCCAGATTACTGAGTTTAGATATCGATCCTTTTATATGAGTATCATTCCTAGAGCAGGATACGTTGCTATCAGAAATATCGATATTGATCGATCGGCATTACTAATAACAAACTAACTGTAATTAAGCTATAAATTTAGAGCATTAGTGATATCAACGCCTGATCACAGAATGTCTACTTTGTAGAAAATTTACTGTTTTGTTGCTGTTTCCTCAGCCAGTTCGAGGGTCACACACCATCTGTTGACTCTTTAAGTGACATGCCCACAAAAGGTAGCCGGCGATGTTTAGAACAGCTGATTTGCTCCATGGTCCCTCTACTTGGTGGCTGGCGTCAGCTGGATACAGGCTTTAGTCAAACTGCATGGTTCTGGTCAGCATGACTGGCCCTCTATTTTTCTAGGAGTTCAAAAGTTTGTGTCCTCTGTGTCCTCTATGAGGGGCCGTACAAGCCATAATACATTCTGGCACGCTCACATACTTATATACTCCTCTCACATACATATATTTTACACTCACACACACACATATATTCTCCACTCACATTCATATATTCTCCTCTCACATACATATATTTTACACTCTCACACACATATATTCTCCACTCACATTTATATATTCTCCTCTCACATTCATATATTCTCCTCTCACATACATATATTTTACAGTCACACACATATATTCTCCACTCACATACATATATTCTCCTCTCACATTCATATATTCTCCTCTCACATTTATATATTCTCCTCTCACATACATATATTCTCCACTCACATTCATATATTCTCCTCTCACATACATATATTCTCCTCTCACATACATATATTCTCCACTCACATTCATATATTCTTCTCTCACATACATATATTCTCCTCTCACATTCATATATTCTCTACTCACATACATATATTCTCCTCTCACATACATATATTCTCCTCTCACATACATATATTCTCCACTCACATTCATATATTCTCCTCTCACATACATATATTCTCCTCTCACATACATATATTCTCCTCTCTCATACATATATTCTCCTCTCACATTCATATATTCTTCTCTCACATACATATATTCTCCTCTCACATACATATATTCTTCTCTCACATTCATATATTCTCCTCTCACATTCATATATTCTCCTCACACATTCATATATTCTTCTCTCACATACATATATTCTCCTCTCACATACATATATTCTCCTCTCACATACATATATTCTCCTCTCGCATTTATATATTCTCCTCTCACATACATATATTCTCCTCTCACATTTATATATTCTCCTCTCACATACATATATTATCACTCATATTTGTATATTTTCACTCTCATATTCATATATTTTTGCTCACACATTTATATATTATCACTCCCATATTCATATATTATTACTCTCATATTTATATATTTTCAGTCACACATTAATATATTATCACTCTCATATTTATATATTTGTAGTTTTTACTCTACATTTATTATATTTAATATATGCATGTAAGACAAGTATATATACATGTGTGAGAAGAACATATGCATGTAAGAGAAGAATGTATGAATGTGTGAGAAGAATATATGTATGTGTGAGCCAGAGTATAGTGGAAACGGAAGGAGTATAGTGGAAACGGAAGGCAGGTAGTTGCCACGCTGTGATTGGCTGAGCAGCTCGAACTGCGTCATATTGGTCACAATCAGCATGGAAGGGGGAGATGAGACACGAGTGCTGCAGCGAGCTATTGGGGTATTGAGAAATATTTTATCATCCCTGAAGCGGTCACATCCCTGTCCTCTTCGGCTGAGCGGCAGGGCACAGGCTCATCTGCACCGAATGTTACTCACAGCACGGCGCGAAAGTGAGATGAGGGAACTTTTCAGACCTGCCAACTCCGAGTTGCTTCAGCAGGCCAAGCTGCTCCACAGCCCCAAACTGCAGTGCTGCGGCAGTCTTTGCGATATCAGACTCAGCAACACTTTGGCAACTGGAGCACACGGTCAAGGAAAAGGTGAGAATAATTCACTTACTTAACTGCAGGTTACTTTGGACATGTGTAGCCCATAGACCACGCAAAGAACGTGTAAGTTAGCAGCGCTGTTTTGGTTAACAGCCAGCACCGTGCTGGGCAGGCTACAAGTGTGTTTACTGTGTTTGTGCGCTTCCAAAGGGCTAACATTAAATACTGCGAATATAAAGTCACGGTTGACAGACCGCGTAAAGCATGCTAATACTACATAAACACATGAATGAGAGGTTAATAGACATCGGCAGATAGAAGTGTCGCTGACAGAAAATAGATGTAAATAAGAGTGTTTACTCGGGTGTCTGGTTAGCTCGCGAAGCTAATGGTATTGCTAGCTCAAGCGAGGCAGCGTTACAGCGGAGCAGCTAAATCAGTAGCAAGGTCGGTCAAAATATGGTCAGCACGAAGGTTTAATGCAACGTAGACCACAACTGCAGACTGTGGTCACATTGTTCAGCTCTAGCTTAAGTGAGCAACCCTTACATTAGCAACCTTCTTAAGATATTGACAGTGCCTAAAATTAGAGAGGTAACTTTACTGTACTTTGGGATCGTGATGGGGCAGTAGATAAGACACATTCCTTTTGTGTGGTACACCCAATGGCCCTCATTTATCATTCTTGCGTAGAAACGGGCGTATTTTTGTGCGTGAGATTATGCTTACACTGTTCTCAGCGCCTGATTTATGAAGCTGTCGCGTGCCTTTGAAATCCAGGTGTGCGCACCACCTGGTGTTGATAAATGCGGCGGCTGAAAGCGTGTGTAAATTGAATGAAACGCCCCAATTATTCAAGCTTCAGGAGGCTGCACCCAGGACTTTACGGCAGGGACTAACGGAATACGGCAAGAAATACATGGTTTGGAGCAGGAAATCCACAAGTTAAAACTTCAGAAACAAAATATTATGTTGTTTTGACAGATTTAAATAAAGATTAAATGTTTAGTTTCACTACTAGATCCCCTCCCGGCATAAATGTTCAAAAATATTGTGCATTTTAATATTACGAGGTTTTTCATTTGGAAACAATTTAATACTTTTTTATTCGATGATTTAAACTGGACACATTTTTTAACAAAATGTTCAACGCGCTTAAAACTGGACACGGCGGTCAGATGAGCCATAAACAGTTCAGGTCCAGCCGGAGAGCCAGTGCTGGAGTCAGGGGGACCACCACGCGCTTTCAACCTCGCTGGAGCGGACCAGTGCGCTGTCATTCCCAGAGGAGGATGCGCTCATCCCGGAGGAGCAGGGCACGGGCCGAGAGCCTCTCGCTGAGCGTTCACTTTGATGAACGGAGGACATACGCTGCGGTGTACCCCCAGCGTGCAAAGCAAGGCTTCATGATGTTTTGCGGCTTTGGGAAACAGTGCTCTGCGCTGTCCTGGGACTATTACGCACGGGCACGGGTCTGGACGCGCACGGACTTGGATCTGACCATCTGCGGTGTAACTTTTCTTTTAAGTTCAGAGTGAAGCATTGTCCAAACACAATGATGAGCTGCACCATGTCTGTACCACCTGTTTGTAGAGCGTGTTCCACAAACTAGAAGTTTTGTCTGTTCCTATTATAAATTGGCTACCTGTGGTTCTCCAAGGGACAGATTTAGCACTAAAACGCCCATCAAAGTCCCAAATAAGCTCCAAATGAAAGAATGTTGCTCTGATAAAAAGCTGCTCCATCACCTCCGGGACTGGGCTTTACGCACTGACCCAGGACTCAAACATGAACAGAGATCAGCATGCCAGAGTCTGGGGACGCGGGGCCTTTAGCGGGGTGTCGGTGCTTCGCTGTAGCGGTCATAATATAAAGTTTGTCTTATAATAAATGCAGGGCTTTATTGCGCGACATGTCTGTGCCAGCCTCACCTAAAGGGCGTGGGGCTGTGTCCATTTCAGCAGCCAGTCTCAGTGCTTCAAGCCATCCGCTTATGCTCTTCGTTGTTTTAACATTTTTTGCTTGTAGTCTTTTCATTTGAAGGTACACATTTTATTAAAAGCTAACCCAAATAAAAGGCACCAAAAGCTACGATAAAATAGTCCAAATACAAATCGAAGCATGTTTTGACTGCTCAATAGGCTGTATAAAGTCCGTGCTGCTCAAATATAAACACAAAAATTAATGTTTCAAACGTTGTTTCTGTTACAGTGGGTCATAATATATCATGTATTTTAGTTTGTCAGTGCATTTTGTGCTGTTAGGAAATTAATTCTGCGCATTTCGGCTCTAACTCAAAACTTGCGTACATGTACACCACCTCCTGAGCTGGCGTAGGATTTGAGCGTGCCGTACGCCAACGTCCATATTGATAAATGTCAAAGTCACCGTGGTTTTGGGCGTACGCCAGGTGTACGCTGGAAATTTGGTGTACGCACTTTTGATAAATGAGGGCCAATGTGTCCCTGAGTAAGACACTTACCCCTAGTTGCTCCAGAGGTGTGCGACCTCTGACATGTACAGTAATTGTAAGTAGCTTTGGATAAAACGGTCAGCTAAATGAATAAATATAAAGTAATGTAGTTTGTTGTACATTAGTACAACCTTTTATGTTTTCTTGTTCTGTTCTCTTTTGTTCATACATCAGTGTGTTCATTTAAATGTATCAAATAGTTTGATTTACTTCATGTCATGTGTAATGTTAATGCGTGCATGATAAAATTAAACAACCATATAAAAAAGGCTGTTGTATGATTCTGACAATACAATATCCTAAATGTATGTTTTATGCATTGCACATAATGCAATTAAGAGTGAATAAACATCAGATAATGATACTGTCTAAATGATAATGTCTGCTTTGTCTTTTAGGGCCAAAACAAGTTATCATGATACTTTCAACAAAGATGTCATCCTTCTTCCAAGGCCATCAAGCAGTCTTGTCGTCAAGCACCGCACAAAACAACAGTTACACGAAAAAGGACATATTTTGAATGGATTTGAATTCCAGAAATCCTGGGACCACAGAACTGTCACTGAACAAATAAGAGATGCCTTTGGAGAAAAACTGTCGTCTGATGTGAGGTAAGCACTATTTTATTAAGTCTAAACTGTGATATAATGATTCTACTCAAATGAAAAATATAAAGGATACCTCTTGTTATTTCCAGCTGTGAAAGTTGCATTCATTTAGATAATGTACAACAGACCAAACCTATTGTACTATTAAGCCAGATATTTATACTATTATGGTGGATTTTGTGGTGTCACAGGTCTCCAGACTAACTTTTTCTCTAAGTTGCTCGCACCAGCACATGATTTGGTCACGCCTGTTTGTTTTTTTTTTTGGTGCAGGTAGGGATGGGTATCGATACCGGGTTCTAAAAGGGCCCAGTTCCAAACATTCTAAAAACCCAAAAATCAAGATCTGAGCTTATCAATACTGCTATCGAGAATAGCGGGTCCTATAATGTAATGTTATGTCTTGAGCGTCAAATCTGATTTAACTTGAAATTGCATTTATTGATGGCACGGAAAGGCGGTATTAAACGCGGCCAGAACGGTTTCTAAACAGTCTGCAGCTTCTGCTGCTCTCTGTCGGCTCCTACATAGACACACACAGCGCCCAGCAGAGAGAGATACCCTGTCTTCGCGGTGGAGACGGTGAAGTTAAGCTAACTACTTGAGTTGCCGACAGCAACACTCGTTAATGTAAGTAAGTGCAATAAAACCATAGCAAGTAAAAAGACAATACTTTGTCAATACACCTGTCTGTAAGGTCAACATGTAGAAAGGGTTCATTTTAAACTACTCTGTCCGCAGTCTCTCATCCTGTGTGTTTTATGCAAGCACAGCTAATGTTAACTTGGCATTAGCCAAATGTTATAAACAAGCTAAATAGAAAGCTGTCTGTCTGCACAGACCGGTCTGTAATATTAAATGTGGTTCATAAAACCACACTCAGAAAAACTCAGGTGCTGGCTGAGACAAACCAGCAGCTCCTCCTTTGACCAGGTTTATTTATCGCAAGTGATATGTCATCTCAATATGTAACAATGTTATTGTTATAAAGCACACTGAATATTTTCCTCATACCATGCAGGGCTACCTCGTGCCCGTTGTGTCTCGTCTAATCCAATAACCACTTGAAACTTTTACTCGCACACTGGCCACAGTCTGGAGCCCTTTGTCAGTTATGTTCTTGGTCATTTTGTCCTTATCCCAAAACATATATCAGACCGTTTGTTTTTTTAACTTTGGCAATTTTACCTACTGTTTTTCAGTCTAGAGTTCCTGATGGCTTGTGGCAACAAACTGATTTTGCCCAAACTGCGTGCTGGACAGGAACTGGATGCAACTCTCATACATAAAGTATATAAATCAAAAGCCCTATACATCAGACCTTCAAAGACAATTATGGTATGTTGTATCATATTACCATATAGAACATTGGGGTAGTAATAATAATAACAAGTAAGCATGTGATGAGAATTTATGCATTTTATGGGCTCTTCTTTTATGTGTAATTTGATTAAGATGTAAAGGTCCACCTGCACATAAGGTCCATTGTGATAGAAAAAAGGAGACAGCAGAGAGGGGGAATGACCTGAGACAGAATGTAATTTCCAAGAGTAATCTACAAGTTAACACCAGTTATTTAGATTTTGTGACATTAATTTCAGGTAATGTCCGATTTTTGTTCTTGTAAAGTTGACACTTTCATCTAAGATTTTTTTTCTAAGAAATTACCCTGAAGTTACCTGCATAAGCCAGTTACGTGCTTAGTAGTACAGGCCACAGTTACCACTCGGTCTCAACTGTGGGGTACAGGGCAAGAGCGGTTGGGCTAAGTTGATTCACTCTGTGAACCGAAGTTATCAGTGATAGAATTGTTTTCACTGTGTGAAAAAAATATATGTGTGCTCTAAGAGCATTTGAAAAATGTCAATTTTGACAGTCTCCAAAGACAGGTTTTAACCTGACAATGAGAAATCTCCTCACGTTTTAATCTCGTCACCCCCTTAATAACAACCCATATTCAGTGTATAAACATACATGCATGAAGATTACATGTTGTCAGTTACCTTTGACCTTTGTAATCTCTGTTTTTCTTAAACTTTCATTTCAGCTTCTATGGACATTTTGAGGAACTGTAATTTTTTTGGTCAGACTAGTGTTGGAGTTTGAATGCCTGTTTTTAAACTATTAAAACTAAGCAAAGAGATTGCCATAGGTGCTTAGTTGGACTAACTAAGATTAGGTGGTAATACGTTTACTGTATGGGAGATTTCACTTTTAAAGAATGGGCATCAAAAGTAATTCTTACAACTATAGTCTAATAATTGTAGTGTTTCCAGGTACTGTTGGAAATGGAAATTTAGTATATCTAATAATGGTTATCATGTCCCTCAAAGGATGATATTACAGGCTATAGCATTGAGGACAACAATTGTGATGAAAACACAGGTTCAGCAAGGCAGCTTCGCTCGTCATCCCAAACAGAAGATAGAAACTCATATCCATCTTCAGACAGTTTCAGCAGTCCAGTGACTGCCTCCCCACCAAAATGTGCATCTGCAGTCCAGCCTTTTGCCTCATGTGGAGCGTTGCTCACTCAAACTTCTGCCTTGACCTACCAAAGCTGTCTGTCACCCAACCACAGCAGCACTTCAGCAAGCAGTTCTTCTAGTCAATTGCCATTATGCTCACTAGAAAGCTGCCCTTCCACCAGTCAGCCCTCTACCTCATCATTTGGAGGAACAACTTCAGTTAATCCAGCTCTGGCCCTGGCTTGCCAAAATATCTCAAGCTTACCCTCACAGAACAGCACTCCAGCAAGTCATGCATTACCCTCTACCTCAACATACCATCAATCAGAAAACTATGATAACTACCTTTCAGTAATGGCTGCATTGACTGACATGTCTTCTGATGATGAAGAATTGAACCAGGCCATACTAGCAAGCCTGCAGAGTGAAAGGTTAGTACAAAATGCAAAGTTTTATGGCAGCCAATCGCAAATATTTTATTGTGTTATTGCTGATTTGTTTCATTTAGATTTTACAGTTGCAACATTTCTCATTTTGATTGGTTAAATGGTCTGTGTCAAATGTAGTGAAGGGGCTGCTCACAGATGCTACAGTACATTTCAAGGGGCTAAATGTTGTGCAAGTCAATTCACTAATTACTACTTATAAGTACTGTACATGTATCCAAAGCCTCATGTCTTACTCCTCTGTGCAGAGCTCTTTTGTTGTCCAAAATAACAATTACAAACACTTAGGTAAGCCGCACCGTTGAACCGACCGTTCCTTCATCCCTGGAGAGAGCGATTTCTTTAGTTTGTTTAGAAACATCACTAAAGACTAATGAAAGTGATAAGATGGTTAATGTCAGGAGAGAGGTTACTTTAATGGCAGATGGCACTGAGTGTGTTTGGGAACACAGTTCACAGAACTCGGCTATCGGCTAACTACACTAAACACTAGGGGTGTGAACCACAAGACAAGATGATATTCGAGATTGGGTTCACAAGAGCAATGAGATTTTTAACACTATTTTTAAGAAATCTTAATAATAATGCTAAATTATATAAATAATTTGAGTATTAAACGCTTTATTTCCTGCATTCTCATACATTTTTTTCTGCACGGTTTATGGTGAAAATGTTTTTATGTAAAGAGAAATCCAAAATTCAATTTGCAGGTGACAATGTAAAATCTATAGCCTAACTCTACCAGAATATAAGTCAATGCAGCTCTTAGTCATTCTGTCATTCCCTGCTGATTCATGATTTTGCCTCCCTCCTATTTTGTGTCTTTGTTTGTGGAAGTAACCTCTTTAAATTTTAATTCAGTTCCAAACTCGTGGACTTTATTAGCTCCTGTGTTTCAGCAGCTTTTCTGCTCATGGTCAAAATTTTCTGTACATTCCCTCCCTCCACATATTTAAGGTCTCTGACATGTCCAGAGTAAAGTCAGAATATTACCAGACTAACATAATTATTTAATGAGAATTCTACCTACCTACCTTAATTGCGTGAGTCTCATGAGAAAGCTTTTTACCTGACAAGAAATATCGTCATAATTTACCTCACCCCTAATAAATACTCGTCCATATCCTTTTGTAGCGTGATAATTGTGTACTGAAGTTGTCAAAGATCATGAACAACACACACATAATACCACACTAACCAGTTTCTGTAACATATTTATCTCATTTGTTTCAGAAGGACCACAGGATGCTTGGTGCCAGCAAGAGATATTTTGCATGATCTTGCAACAAAAATAAATCATCAGAAGAAATGCAAGTTTAACATTAACCGATCCACAATCCTTGATGGAGCCATCAGAGGTTTTAAACGAGTGACATATGATCCATGTCACGCTATTTCTGTCCGGTTTTCTGATGATATGGGAGTACCCGAAGAGGCTGTGGACTTAGGTGGACCAAGAAGAGAATTTTTAAGACTTCTAATGGAAGCTTTGCCCCAATCTCCAATGTTTGAGGGAGAGGAAGGCAAAATGAACTTGGCCCTTGACAGTACTGGTATGTATTGATTGTAATCTCACATAATTGAGATGCTGAACTCCAGATAATTTATTACAGTTACAGTTATCGGCTACATAACATTGATGACCTGCTGGTCATAATGTTAAAGTAGAGTCTTCCTTTACAGCCAAAACAGACCCGGTGAGGGATGGCTTGTCTATTGGATCTCATCACACAGGCCTGCCTTTGCTCTC
Organism: Lepomis macrochirus; assembly: GCA_024633595.2. NCBI lineage: Eukaryota > Metazoa > Chordata > Actinopteri > Centrarchiformes > Centrarchidae > Lepomis > Lepomis macrochirus. The sequence goes on from JALXJV020000011.1 coordinate 33,254,581, forward strand.
CACGTGTGTGTGCTAATCCATTCTTTTACCCATATTCTTTGTGTAGTTTAGCGTAATTCCGTTTCACTTTTCACATGAGTTTTCACAATGTGATTTGGAAACGAGTCGTCAGAGTGTTAGCTCATATAGTGTGAACCCCTGTCATCTATCAGTATTGTGGTGTGAACACCACAACGACTTCAAATCTCCCATTAAAAGACATTAAGTTGTGTAGTCTGAACAGCACAACGATCTGCCAACGCTTAAAGTCATGTAGTATGTTCGAGCCTTAAGACATTAACCATGAGGACACAACATTAATGTAATGCCTAAAATATTCCACCCACTGACAGGTGCCATGGTAACAGAATAATCAATGTTCACTGTGACTGGTCATTAATGCTATGGCTGATTGTTTTATGTCACGATATTTAATATTAAAGTACAGGTATTTGTCAAGTCTTTGTACACATGCACTCAAATAGATCATTTTATTTTCTTCAGCCATGAGAGAGGACAGGTACTTCATTGCAGGCAGGGCCATCGCCGTAAGCCTGGTACACGGTGGTCCTCCTGCAGGCTTTCTGTCCCCAACTCTGTTCTCTTGCCTTGTTGATGGCCCAGAATTGGCTAAGCCAGTTTTGGAAGATGTTGCGGATAGTGACCTACGTGAAAAAAATCAAAAGGGTACTTTTTTCTCAGTTTTAGAATATTTTGTGGTGTATGTTTCTCTGTTTTACACTAGTGACACATTTGGTTGGTTGTTGTATCTATTGGAAGGTCACAGAGTGTAAGTCATTTGAGGATCTGCTAGCAGCAACAGAGCCACTTGAGGAGTATTTGGTCAACGCTGGCTGCCTGAGGCCACTCGCGGAGGTTGGAAGACAAGAATCTACTTGTAGATGACATCCTGATGTTCCAAGTGATACACAGAGCGCGTGGTCCTTTTGAGAGGTATATTTTTATATATTTTGTGCCTCTACAATAAGGAACGTAAACCGATGAAGACTCCCCTCTGTTCAAGGTTTTCTGTCTATAGTAGGCTAGACAATGCCTACCCTCCATATGAATTGGCAAGATGTGTTTGGGTTTGACTCAGCAGGTTACCAGGTATCCTGAAAAATATGAAATTGACACATCCTGTGGTAACTAAACTGAAGTACATTACATGCGCATGTTTTAATACAGGTTATTTATTCCTGTATTTGTAATTTTTTCCTTTGATTTATTCATCTGTTATATGTGAAGATAAACAAACTGTTGTGATTTTTATTCAGATTTCGGGATGGACTGAGAACACTTGGTGTGCTGGACAAAATCCAAGCTCACCCAGAGGTTTCGCCCCTTCTATGCTGGTCTCCTATGCCCCTCACAGCTGACCTGGTTGACAGCCTCTTCACTATCCATCTATCTCCAGTAGGCAGCAATAGAAGGCATGCTGAAGAAGTTGTTGTTTCTTTCTGGAGAGACTACCTAACAGATGCAGAAGGTAAATGCCTTTTTGAATGAAAATATTTTCTCACTTTAAATAAATAATGCATTGTGTCTTGTCATTGTCCAGGATTACACCTAAAATGAAATACCTTTTTTGTTTTAATCTTGATAATTACTGTTTACAGCTCATAAAAATCAAACATCCATATCTCAAAATAGAATCTATAACCCCTGTTCCACTACATGGTATCAGCTGGACTTGCCCCGACTCTACTCGCCTTTGTTTGGTTTTCCATTGTTGAAAAGCTGTACCTGCTACCTGTGTTGTTTTTTTTTTCACCTCTGTCGCGGTTCCAAGCGAGCTGAGAATTGTCATTATTCACTTGCGCGCGCCGGACACAGGCCAGCAGCAAATTTTAAAATTTTACAATTTTAATACAACATTTCATTATTAAATCCACTTCTGAGAAGTTTTGAGGTGAGAAATCAGCTGTGTAGATTTTGAATATTCAGTTTTACTAATATAACTTGTTTTGTATCCCTAATTTACTTCATTAACCTCATCTCCATGGTCCCTCATTTCTTTAACAACCAGTTGTCAGATTCCTCAGAAAACTAAAAAATAAATATCAGGATGTACAGTGTGTATAAAGGACAGAGCTGTACACCAGTTTAGTATAAGCTTGTACCTGATGTTCTCAACCATGGACGAGTAAGTAAGTTAGTAATGACATACAGCTGAGCTAATTAATATTACTTCAATACTAATTAATCGAACGTCATAAACAGCCAAAAGCTGTACAGGGAGATGTTAGCTAGGGCTAACAGCCTTCACTTTTCCAGTTGGAGAAACTACAGACTTTTATTAATGGACACACTGTGACCAACACTGCATGTTTAATACCAGACAAAACTTACTGCTAATATTTTTCTTCACTAACTTTCACAGTCATATTCTGCGCTCGCTCTCTGTGTGTGTCACCATGCTGGCACAGTGTGAGAGTTAAAATCCTCACTTGCACATTGATATTAATGATTGTGCACGTAGAGAGGTTATTCATTCCACAGCGATGGTGTGCCAAATACAGGGGGAACACTGGTCTGTCTGTTATGTGCACTCCCGTGAGTTCTGCCTTTTGCGTTCTGTCAACATTGTGTTATCATTTCACATTTAAATAATCGATTTTTAGGAGCAACCTACACAATATAGATACAGAGGCACAGACGGTAAAGTCAATGTTGCCACAGGCAGAGTGAATAATGGTACAGATATTCATAATAATGTTTATGTTAATAACCATAATGTTAATGATAATAACAGTAATAATAACACGTTTTGACGTCATTTTTGTGCCTACATGGAACCTTCCATGCAGGCTTTGGATGGCTTCACTGTTCCAACTGTGGCTTACCCCCCTTGGTCACTGTCCCACTGAAAAATGGAAAGACATTGATTTACAAATGTGATTACGGGTACATCTTATTTAGCAGTAATTTAAATTTGACCATTTCATTAAAGATATAGAAAATGTTATTTAATTTAAGATGTTAAAAACAACAACCTACCTTGTTTTATTTTATTCATTGTGTTTTTATTAGAATTATCTAAAGTTAATAATCTTTAGAAAAAGAAGATTTGGTCTTCAGAAAGTATTTTTCCAAAAATGAGTCTTGAAAAAGTGGGGGTTGTCTCATATTTGGAACAATACCAATAAGTTTCACTTTTTTGACTTAAATTACAGAAAAATTGTACTTTTCCATGATGATGATTCTAATTTTTGGAGATGCGCCTGTATTTATATACAGTACATAGCAGTGATGCATGCAGTGTTTTAAAAATATTTTTATGTCTATTATGTCTATTTATTTTATGTATTTCTTTTCTATAGATCAAGAGGGAACACAAAAGCTGGGGACAATTCTCGCCTTTGCCACCGAGCCAATACTGTTCCACCAATCGGTTTCTCTCCACAACCTTCAGTTGAATTTCTTCACCAAGAGCATGATGCTGGAACCACCTCTAAACTGCCCATTGCAAACACATGCATCAATTGTTTGAAGTTACCACTGCTCACCTCTTACAGTGACTTTCAGGAAAACATGGACTTTGCATTGGGCAATACCCATGGTTTTGGCATAGCTTAATTGGTGGGCTGGCTGCCTTCTCAGTATTCTGTTTAAAGGTGTTCTTAAGTACTGTTCAGATATTCACAAAGTTCAATGAAAGCCAAAACAAACCTTTTAATATAGAAATTATTGTGAGTTAGCTTGTAATGGTAAAGTAAGCTGAAAAGGTGGCTCTGTGTTTTTATCCAGGATTAGGTTGCCAGTCATGTTGAAACCAAACAGAATTAACTGAACAGAATTAAGCTTGTTTTCATTGATAAGTTAACTTCCACAGTGATGTTCAACACTACACAACACATCAGTGTTTATGTAACTTATTTCAAACTTTCTCATTTATTACTGAGTGTTTTAGTAACTTTACATTTGTTATTTGTTTTGGTATAGCCCATTCAACAAACACACTTAAAATTGCTCCAACAATTTTTCTTTTTGACAAAGTTATGAGAATTACACAAATCTTACTGTCAGGCTAACTGTACAAGCTTGCCAAAGGTTGTTGTCGACAGAAGTATTGATATGATGCATTGAGTAAGGCGTTGCTTTCTAAAACAGACTTGAACACTGGATACAACAGATTGTAATGGATCCTGTAACTTAATAGATTTGACAAAGAAAACTTTATCAATTTAATAAACCTCAAATTTCAATTGTTCAGTTGTTAAATATTAAATATTTGTAGTACTCAGTGAATGATTTGTAATGATTTTCCTGTAGTGCCACAGTCAGCCCCTGATATACACATGTAAGCAAGATGTATAAAAATCCAGGTTCCATGAAAAGTTCTGCATCTTTTTTTTTTCACTGTTGAGGACACACTTTTATTTTGGAGCGTCCATCTGCTCTACTCTTTGTCAGGCCAAATTGTCATTCTTGTGTTACCTTATCTTTATGAAGGTGATTACCATTGTAAATTTATGGAGTTCTCAGAAGAAAAGTTCAATAAAATGTAGTTTACAACTTGTTTCAATATTTTTTTTGGTTACAGTTTAAACATTTAAAGTAACAAATGGAAAATGTAAACATGGAGGCTTTAAGGTCACAGAAACACAATGATAAATGAACACTCCATGCACAGCAAATATCCATAAAATGGAGGTAAACTGCAAACATGAACATGTTTTTTTAACGAACTTTCACACAGATCGGCGGTGTCTCTTGAAGTACACAAATACAGTAAGTAACTATCCTACCATTTCATGACATTAATGTGCTCTTTGCCTATTTTTGTGTAATTGTAAATATGGGACCTTTTTGGACTTAATATGGCTATGATTTCAGGAATGCCTCTCTTCAAGAAAAATGCACAAGGTTGCAAAACAAATCTATGCCATGATTTCCATCATCTTCAAATGGATCAAAAGTCTGCTGAAGGGTATCCATTGTTGTGTCATTGATGGTGATGTTAATTGATGGAACAACAACAACATTGTTTGTCTGTAACTCTGAGAGTCGCCCGTTGTCATCAATATCAAAGACACTGTTCTACGCCGCAAATACCATTCATACATGGATTATTCATTCCAACATTGTTGACTATGCCCGTTTGCCACAGCTGAAGTGGAGTTTGCCCCCCTTGTGTTGAAAGACCATGATTATTCCACTGGTTTTGAAATTCAGTGGCAGCCCTTTGAATTCGTGGCAAATAAATATAATGAAGACAAAATAAATGGAGCTCATTCAGTGAATCCAAGACACCGTGTTCCTCCATAAAGTTGAAAAGGTGAACAAAATTAAATGACACTACTCGATTTAGCTCTGCCCACAATCTCTCAATTCTCTGATTGTGCACTGACCTGCCTGTAATAACACTATGTCTGTTTAATCCTCTCCTGTAAAGCATGAAACGGGCAACACCAGTGTTTTCTAGCCCATGATCACATCTCACTCTGGACGGTAATCCAAAGTTCTGAACACCCCCGATAAACAGTGACAAAACACTTGAGGCTCTGTTGTTGTCTAGGCAAGCAAGATAAATGATGGTTCGACTGAAACCATCAACACATCCATGGAACACAATCCTCCATCTCACAAGTTTGTGGTTTCCATCTATGTGCCTAAGAGAAATGAAAATCAGTAAATAATGTGAGAAAAATATAACAACACAAGGTTTATGCATTAACAATTTAACAAAAAAAATTTAAAATGTTAATAGTAAACTCTTTTGCTATTGATGCTTAAATAATTTCATAGAATTAAAATTGTGAATGCAGTCTTATTATTGTAATCAAGTGGTTGTACATTTACTTTTATGAAAGTAAAGGAGTACTTATTCCACCACACCCAAGTGGGTTGTAAGAGACTAACTATCGACTTTATGCTGTTTACTAACCATAATTGATTGGATGTTGAAACACTGTAAATTTGTCGACGTATTGCGTGGCGTCTTCTGAAGGACCGTCCAATAGGGTCGATTTCTTGGAGACTCTGTCTTACACGCCATCTTTGTATGCGTAACCCACGTGACCTCAAACTCCCATGCACATATCGCTTCACCTGCATTTGTGGTAGACTGAAGAATTTCACGAACAACTTCGGTTGAGGTTGTCATTTGATAGTGCTGAATATGTCAGTGGTTGAATGCCAAGCTGCTGTCTGTGCCTGTAGAGAGTCCGGCAGCTTACCCCCAAGCATGATGCAATGCTTTGCCAGTTCATTCCAAGGGATACTAAATGAGATATTTGTTCGCCTGAAATGCTGTATTGAGGTCTGCCTTGATGTCCAGTCATGACAAGTGGAGGCAAGAAGACGTAACTGTTCTCAAACCTGGTTCTTCGCCTGGTTTCATAAGCAGTCAGCAAAAAACGAAGACATCTGTGCAAGGACTCCAATGTATTGACTGCTTCTCTATTTCTTGAATCTTCAATAAATCTTGGAATTGTTAGAAATCCAGATAAGGTTTGAATATGATCACGAAGTTCTCCATACAGTCTCTCAACAACAAAAGAATCTGTAGATTCTCTTTGTATTTGTTCAGTACATTCCAAAAGATTATTAAAAAATTGTGTAATGTCATTTTCATTGCTTATTACTCCCAAAACAAAAAACTGCACTTGAAAAGAAAGCAGGATGACTTTAAATGACACCATTGTACAGTTAAAGCTATTTAACTACAGGTCAGGATTAGCTGAGCAAGCCTTGCACGTGTATTTCCTGGTTTGAGAGTTGACTTCCTGCTTAAGCAAAAACTTCCTGTGTCAGTGTAGATACAAAAAGATGAGAAAAAAATCCATACATGTGAATGTCAAGTATATAAATATAAATGTGAAAGGTAAAATATATTTAATTGAAAAGAGAATATGTGTATATGATAGAAGAATGTATGTGTGTCTGTGAAAATATGTATATATGTATGTAAAAAAAGAAAATATATATGTGTGACTGTAAAATGTATATATATGAAAGGAAAAGATATGCATGTGAGAAGAGAATATATGTGTGTGAGTGTAAAATATATGTATGTGAGAGAAGAATATATGAATGTGTGAGGAGAATATATGTATATGAGAGGAGAATATATGTATGTGAGTGGAGAATATATGTATGTGCAAGGAGAATATATGTATGTGAGAGAAGAATATATAAATGTGAGTGGAGAATATATGAATGTGAGAGAAGAATATATGTATGTGAGTGGAGAATATATGTATGTGAGAGGAGAATATATGTATGTGAGTGGAGAATATATGTATGTGCAAGGAGAATATATGTATGTGAGAGAAGAATATATGTATGTGAGTGGAGAATATATGTATGTGAGAGGAGAATATATGAATGTGAGAGGAGAATATATGTATGTGAGAGAAGAATATATGTATGTGAGTGGAGAATATATGTATGTGAGAGAAGAATATATGAATGTGAGAGAAGAATATATGTATGCGAGTGGAGAATATATGTATGTGAGAGGAGAATATATGTATGTGAGTGGAGAATATATGAATGTGAGTGGAGAATATATGTATGTGAGAGGAGAATATATGTGTGTGTGAGTGTAAAATATATGTATGTGAGTGGAGAATGTATGTATGTGAGTGGAGAATATATGTGTGTGTGTGAGTGTAAAATATATGTATGTGAGAGGAGTATATAAGTATGTGAGTGTGCCAGAATGTATTATGGCTTGTACGGCCCCTCATAGTCCTCAGTGGTAGTGACTGTGTAACTTATTCATTTGGATAACTTCACAAACTCCTTTGGCCTTGAAGTGAAAGTTAATTCAACGATATAAGGTTTCAAAGGAAACTTGTTGGTTGCTTCTCAATCAAAAGATACGTAAGTTAAACAAGGTAATAACTTTAACAAAAACTAAATGAAGAAAAAGGTAACAATCACTCACGGTTCTCTGAAGTAAATTAAAAAAGATATGACCTGGGCATTTTCTTCCTGGTAACGGAAATAAGTGAGTCAAACCCGGAGTAGACAAAGAAGAATCGACAATTTGGCAGTCGCGAACATTTCTCCAGGCAGAAAACCTTAAAGGCAGGAGAGTTCCGGAGAGTGTCCGATACTAAGAGAGAGAGGCAAAAGAGAGTGAGACAATGAGGTCCTCTGGGTTTGGTTGGCCACTCTTCTGGCATGTAAAATGGTGAGAGGTCACTTTTTTTGTCCATCGAGGTTTCTGTGTTTTAAGAAACTTTAATTTAAGATTAATGTCTCAGAAAGTCTATTTGCACGTGTTTAATTAACATCTTTCCCCAACGTCAACACTCTGCTTAATGTCATAAGCAGTCTCAATATTATAATTCCTAAGCATTAATAATGTGGAAAGTAGAAGGTATCATTACTAACATGTTTTACTATTGTTTACCATTGAATAAAACAATTCCTTGTGACTGTAACAGATGAATGAACAGGCTAACTAAATAAGTCCAAGACAACACACATTCTGATGTTAAACAATTCTTAAAAGTATAAATAGGAAAGTAGTTGAAAAATAAACACTTACAGTTAATGCCCTTAAATGAACAAAGAGATAATCAAGTTATGAACATTTCCCTACTTAAACCTTAACCAATGATAATTTGCTGTCAACATAGTTTCAACTGATAAACAGGACAATAGTAAAGCTAACAAAGTTGAAGAGGAGAGAACAACTACCTAAAAGTTTAACAAAGACTATTTAACTGACCAAGTAAAACAAATAGGTTTATAGTGAGAATTTTACCTCTCTGTAACACAAAGAAATGAGTTAGGTCCTATGGCATGTTAAACCTCTTTTGTCCTTCGGAGGGCACTGTGGTTCCATTAAGAGAATTTGGAGGTGGTATTATGCTTTTTGTCTTTTCCCCCTCTCCTTTATTGAGTTATAAACCTTTTTTGGGCATGTAATACGTTTGCAAATTGAAAAAGCCCAAAGGGAGTTCCCATCTCCCAAACTCTGCTCTGAACTGCCTGAAAACAGCTCATTTGTAGTGCAGCCGCTTCCCTTTCATCCCTGTGACGTCACAGAGATGAAAGCTAAATTCACCTCCTCACTCGCCAAGCGGCAATTCCAACACTCCCTCAAAAACACCGGTGGAAAAACCCTGAGCTGCAGCACACAGCTCTCCTCTCCCTTCCAAACACTAGCTACCCTCCAGGCAGTCAGTGGACATAAAGTTGTTACTGTGAAGTAGAGACAGAGCTCAGTTAAAACTTTATGGATAAAAGATACTTTTGTTGCAGATTAATAACTCACCACTCTGAAACTCGACCAGCTTGGCTCCAGTCCATGTTGGCAAGCTGGTCGGCAACATGCACAGCTGAACCGAAGCCGTGTTTACCGGCTTCTCCTTGGCCCTCCCTTTTTGCTTCTGATTGGCTAGTAGTCCTTAACGAGGAACTGCGCAAGTGCAACTCCCAACAAAGATCATTTAGAGACAAGATGTATCACTCCAGAGCTTAAACGAAACCTTCACACACATTTTTTTAAAATTCACACACACATTTTTTGAAAATTAAACCATGTAAACCTGTTCTGGTACAACATTTAAATAAGATTATGAACCTGAAAATGAGCATGATACCAATGTACTTTAAATCTGATTTTATTCATAGTTCATAGATTCATAGTTCATTCATTTGTTAATAAAAGCATGACAAATCGATGTGATAACACGGTGATATTATATTATTTAAACAGTTTTCACATTTTCAATTTGGTGACAATAGATTTTGTAAAGTAAAGTAAATAGTAAAGTAATTGTAGGATACAGTGTGTTGAAAAAAGAAAGTAGAAATGTCATGCGATTTCAAACTGTGCAGACTTAGGCGCAAATCCCGGATTATTATAATTTAAGAACAGCTCATTAGTGACTACCCTAATCACCACCACCGTTTAATGTGTACAATTGTATGCTCAAAAGATGCATGAGAGACAAGAACCAAGAGAAAAGGGGAACCCACAGAGACTGCTTGTATATAGGGCCGCTGGCTACCAACCACTGCATCAGCACAACACATTCACACATCCAGTGTAGACAGGAACATAAAGACAAAAGAAGTTGAAGTTTGAGCACTTCCTTGATGCCAAAACACATATGGTTAATAGTGGCCAGTGCAGACTAGAGGCTTAATGATGTAGCCTGATGTAGCAACGATGTAGCATGGTAACTTCACGTAATGTAACGTAAATAGAAAACCAATAACTAATGTTATTCGGGAACCAAACAGCAGTGTATGGCTGCAGCCCAGTTATGTCTCGATAGCTAGAGTGGAGCCCAGTGTTTCCAGTGTTCCAGTCCCACTACGGTGTGTTTTGGCATGGACAGAATATTGTATATTTATGATGCTAGAGTAGAATGTACATGTTCCGTGTCAGAGTGTGTTCAATGAGGTGACTAGTGTGTGTGTTTGTATGCTTGTTTGTAACAAACATTGTGTAATGAGAGGCTGATAACAAAGTATCAACATGAGCTCTTTCCACAGAGCCAAAAGTATCCCTTTCCAAACACACACCAACACATACACACCAGGATGGGCGAGGCTGATTGCTATTCACTCTGGCAATGCGCTGGACTCCCTAAAGTCAGCTTTACACCTGCTACCCATGTGGGTGTTCAGGTTTTTGTGATGCCTCACCCAGGAAATTGAAAAACTGTTCTAGTCTGACCTCTGGGGAGCAAACACACATACACTACCCAGTTGTTCAACACTGTGAACATACATAGTGAAGCTGAAAGCATTGCATGTTGTGTATCATTGTGCATTGTTATTAATCACCGGCTGTAGTCGTAGGACACATCATGTTTCCCCCTTACTATTAAGCTCAATGGCCCTCTCTCTAATCAAGAAAGTACACTAGTTCCTACCTGACCTGAACACTTTTTAAATAAGAACGTTCACAAGATTACTTTCTAAGGCTTTCAGGTTTGCCGTACCTTCTGCTTGGAACCTTCAGAACTCACTGAAACTGACTGACTTTATTTCTTATAGACAGTTTTTTTAAATTCTAAAGGATGTGGAGCAGGTGGATTTTGGTCAGTGTCTTTGATTATAAAATTGTATTTTGCCTTATTCAGTGAACTAAAAGGCTTATGTTTGTTTATGTATCTATAATTGCAGTATTTTATATGTTCAAAACTTGTCCTTTATTTTATTTTATGCTGCATTTTGGCCAAACTCTCTTTGGCCAAAAAAAGATTTTAATGTCAATGAGAGTTACCTGGTTAAATAAAATAAATAAATGAGTCTTCATCTACCAACGCCAATACACATAAATACACATAATACAATCACACCCCCTGCTCCATCTGTTTAACTGGCTCACAATGCATTAATTGTGATTCATAATCTCTCACTGTCCAGCAGGTACTACAACACCAGCTGACTGTCTCTACTGTGTGTCTATCTCTCTCAACACATGCACCATCACAAAGCATACATTCTGAAACCACTGTGTGTGTGTTTGTGTGTGTGTGTGTGCAGTAAGGAGAAGCTAACACACCGGGCCAGATACCACTTACCCCTACCTTTCATCTTCAAACACTGATGAATGGACCTAGCTACCTGCTGACAAGCACAAACATTTTCTGCACTCAAACAAAAGCATACATGCAAGAGAACAATGGCAAACATGGACACAAAAAAATATAGGAGAACTTGACCAATACATCTGCATGGTATGTATAGTAGTATACATACCATGATAGTTACAGTATATGTAAATCTATAAGTAGCTAGAAATTGCAATACAAAAGTACTAAAGATATGTTTGGGCTAATTGGTCCCCATTACAATGTTTGTCATCTAGAGGACATGTTTTTAACACAGTTTGTTTACATTCAAAAAAACAATATTGGCTGGTGAGCTGTAGCTCACCTGGTGGTGTGTGCATGCCTTGTACTAGGGCAATATGAGGGACGAAAAATGAGTTAAGGATAAATGAATAAATAAATAAATGTAGAAGTAAATAATTAAATACATAAATAATTAAATTGCGAGAGCCACAGCCTTCAACCAACAACCAACAGGAAGTATGCCATTTTGGATTTAATTGTCATATTTGGTTATTTATACACTCCACACTTATCCTCCCACAGAATTAGTCTGTGTGACTTCAAATTTTGCTGTGCAATCTTATCTCATCGATGATTACATCGCTAGTCCAAATGGTGAGTTTTGTTGACTGGGGTGTCTGTAGCGTGGAGTGGAATGTCAATGATTCCCCACGAAACAGCAAGTTGTTATAACTTTAGTGTACATGCCAAGCAGGAAGCTTCCAGTCTACGATATGAAGCCGATGTGGAAGTCCCTGAAATCTGCATTCTATTGAAAATCCAGCAGGGGGCCACTCTTCTGGTTGCAAAAAGAAGTCCGGCTCCATTAGAAATAATGGGAAAGTGACTCTACTTCTGAGCTGAATAATTACCCCAGTAAAAGCTTTCCTGATGAGTTTATGGTCTCAGTTTCATTTAGTAAATTACGGTCCCATTTAGTTCAAAATAGACCGTAAAGCAGAGTATGTTTCAGGGCAGGATAATCTATGATTGACAAGTCGTTACCATTGCGACCTGTAAATCAGGCTAGAGCCGACTCGTACCCACGGTGCTGTGTAAATTTAACCAGCACCATTGAAAAAGCTTATTAGGAGTTGGCTGTTCACTTTGTCTGGTGAGTACATTTAGTTTTAAGACTGTTGTTCGCTAGACAAAGTTATCAGCCCTGTTAAAATGACAGTTAACGTGAGTTACAGTTGCACCTAGCTAAGCAAGCTAGCTAGCTCCGCACACGGCCAATAGCACTGCCGTGATCGCCACTTCCGGCACTTCCTGGTTGCCAAAACTCGATATGGCATCACCCTATTGGCCAAACTTGAGGCTTCAAAACAGCAGTCCACAAACCAATGGGTGACGCCACAATGACTATGTCCATTTGGTATACACAGTCTATGGTACATGGTCATATCTGTACTAAACATCTGACAGGTGTGATAACAGTCCCACCTTGAACACATCCATATAATTCACTCAAAGTCATAATGCCATGCTTCATGCTGTGATATGTTGGCAATATCAAATTCAAAACTGTCCCAGAAAAGCCTTAAAACAGTGATGATGCAGATGATGAAGCTCGAGAGTTTTCAGTAAACAGTGTGCCCGTGTGCAAAAGTCCATGCTTTGCCAAGACACTGGAAGTTGTTGTATATTCACGGTACATGCTCAAATCTGTAATAAATTTTACAAATTTGATAAAAGTCTCACCCTGAACACATCTACAAGCTCATATTTACTCACATTTATTCAAAGCGCCACCTAATGGCAACAGGGACAACGCTCTATGCTGTCGTGGAACCACATTTTGTAGGTTGGCCATCTCTACTTCAAAACTGTGTCAGAAAAGTCACAAAATTGATAGTGTTATGTAAAACTGTTTGTGCTTGGCGTGGCAGCAAAGTACCATGCTTTGCTATTAAAAAAGAAGTTGTTGTAACTTTGCTGCACATGCGCAAATCAGTGCCAAACTTTATGTTATTGATATTGGTCTCTTCCCCAACACATCTATATCCCACAATTCAGTAATAGTCATAGTGCAACCAACTGGCAACAGGACGCTGTGTAATAGTTGTGATTTAAATCTAATTTTCTCAGTGTTCCACACACACACACACAACTAAGGAGTCAAATCAGAATTGTCAAGTCTCAGCCCGACGTGCTAGCAGACAGGGTTGCATTACCATTACCACTCCACTAGATGTCGTTGTCGCGAAAAGAACTACAGTAAATATACAGTAATAAATCTCTATCTTTGGTTATTACCTACAAGAGCCAGTGTTATGTGAAGGAAACCTGTGAAGGAAAGTGTGATGAGTGATGATGACATCTTGTCAGTTGAATCCAAGCTGGTCTGTTTTCCAATTAGCCAAACAAAGTTTACTTACAATTCCAATACGTTTGTTCCCAAAGATGCATTATTACAGAGGGTTTACCATGTTCGACAAACTATGTACCTCACCAAACTTATACAATACGCCTTCATTATAATAAAAAGGAAGTGTTAAAAGAAGGTTATATCACACAAACACAATATCCTACAAGAGGAACTCATGGATTACAATCTGGACATCTAAAAAATGGGAACTAGAGATGAACTCCATCTTTTCAGATAAAAAGTGGGAACTAACAGAGAGGGACGTGAATAGCCCCACTTGGAGGGAATTTGAATAGAAAGTTAAGATGATAAAGAACACCTGTCATTCACGCTAAAATCTGGTAACATATTGAGATGTAGTCTGATCACACACATATACACTTTAAATTGCAATCTTAATAACTTTACAACAGATTAACATGTACTTTACAATTTATATTGATATGTGTGGCACTTTGACTCTAAACACTACATGACCCTCACCTGCACTTCTATGGAGAAGAAGCCAGTCAGAGG
>JALXJV020000011.1:33269483-33350095 GCA_024633595.2 Lepomis macrochirus
CACGCTCACATACTTATATACTCCTCTCACATACATATATTTTACACTCACACACACACATATATTCTCCACTCACATACATACATTCTCCACTCACATACATATATTTTACACTCACACACACATATATTCTCCTCTCACATACATATATTCTCCACTCACATTCATATATTCTCCACTCACATACATATATTCTCCTCTCACATACATATATTCTCCACTCACATACATATATTCTCCTCTCACATACATATATTCTCCACTCACATACATATATTCTTCTCTCACATTCATATATTCTTCTCTCACATACATATATTCTCCACTCACATACATATATTCTTCTCTCACATTCATATATTCTCCTCTCACATTCATATATTCTCCTCTCACATACATATATTCTCCACTCACATACATATATTCTTCTCTCACATACATATATTCTCCTTGCACATACATATAGTCTCCACTCACATACATATATTCTCCTCTCACATACATATATTCTCCACTCACATACATATATTCTTCTCTCACATTCATATATTCTCCACTCACATTTATATATTCTTCTCTCACATACATATATTCTCCTTGCACATTTATATATTCTCCTCTCACATACATATATTCTCCTCTCATATACATATATTCTCCTCACACATATATTCTTCTCTCACATACATATATTTTACACACACACATATATTCTCTTCTCACATGCATATCTTTTCCTTTCATATATATACATTTTACAGTCACACATATATATTTTCTTTTTTTACATACATATATACATATTTTCACAGACACACATACATTCTTCTATCATATACACATATTCTCTTTTCAATTAAATATATTTTACCTTTCACATTTATATTTATATACTTGACATTCACATGTATGGATTTTTTTCTCATCTTTTTTGTATCTACACTGACACAGGAAGTTTTTGCTTAAGCAGGAAGTCAACTCTCAAACCAGGAAATACACGTGCAAGGCTTGCTCAGCTAATCCTGACCTGTAGTTAAATAGCTTTAACTGTACAATGGTGTCATTTAAAGTCATCCTGCTTTCTTTTCAAGTGCAGTTTTTTGTTTTGGGAGTAATAAGCAATGAAAATGACATTACACAATTTTTTAATAATCTTTTGAATGTACTGAACAAATACAAAGAGAATCTACAGATTCTTTTGTTGTTGAGAGACTGTATGGAGAACTTCGTGATCATATTCAAACCTTATCTGGATTTCTAACAATTCCAAGATTTATTGAAGATTCAAGAAATAGAGAAGCAGTCAATACATTGGAGTCCTTGCACAGATGTCTTCGCTTTTTTGCTGACTGCTTATGAAACCAGACGAAGAACCAGGTTTGAGAACAGTTACGCCTTCTTGCCTCCACTTGTCATGACTGGACATCAAGGCAGACCTCAATACAGCATTTCAGGCGAACAAATATCTCATTTAGTATCCCTTGGAATGAACTGGCAAAGCATTGCATCATGCTTGGGGTAAGCTGCCGGACTCTCTACAGGCACAGACAGCAGCTTGGCATTCAACCACTGACATATTCAGCACTATCAAATGACAACCTCAACCGAAGTTGTTCGTGAAATTCTTCAGTCTACCACAAATGCAGGTGAACGATATGTGCATGGGAGTTTGAGGTCACGTGGGTTACGCGATACAAAGATGGCGTGTAAGACAGAGTCTCCAAGAAATCGACCCTATTGGACGGTCCTTCAGAAGACGCCACGCAATACGTCGACAAATTTACAGTGTTTCAACATCCAATCAATTATGGTTAGTAAACAGCATAAAGTCGATAGTTAGTCTCTTACAACCCACTTGGGTGTGGTAGAATAAGTACTCCTTTACTTTCATAAAAGTAAATGTACAACCACTTGATTACAATAATAAGACTGCATTCACAATTTTAATTCTATGAAATTATTTAAGCATCAATAGCAAAAGAGTTTACTATTAACATTTTAAATTTTTTTGTTAAATTGTTAATGCATAAACCTTGTGTTGTTATATTTTTCTCACATTATTTACTGATTTTCATTTCTCTTAGGCACATAGATGGAAACCACAAACTTGTGAGATGGAGGATTGTGTTCCATGGATGTGTTGATGGTTTCAGTCGAACCATCATTTATCTTGCTTGCCTAGACAACAACAGAGCCTCAAGTGTTTTGTCACTGTTTATCGGGGTGTTCAGAACTTTGGATTACCGTCCAGAGTGAGATGTGATCATGGGCTAGAAAACACTGGTGTTGCCCGCTTCATGCTTTACAGGAGAGGATTAAACAGACATAGTGTTATTACAGGCAGGTCAGTGCACAATCAGAGAATTGAGAGATTGTGGGCAGAGCTAAATCGAGTAGTGTCATTTAATTTTGTTCACCTTTTCAACTTTATGGAGGAACACGGTGTCTTGGATTCACTGAATGAGCTCCATTTATTTTGTCTTCATTATATTTATTTGCCACGAATTCAAAGGGCTGCCACTGAATTTCAAAACCAGTGGAATAATCATGGTCTTTCAACACAAGGGGGGCAAACTCCACTTCAGCTGTGGCAAACGGGCATAGTCAACAATGTTGGAATGAATAATCCATGTATGAATGGTATTTGCGACGTAGACAGTGTCTTTGATATTGATGACAACGGGCGACTCTCAGAGTTACAGACAAACAATGTTGTTGTTGTTCCATCAATTAACATCACCATCAATGACACAACAATGGATACCCTTCAGCAGACTTTTGATCCATTTGAAGATGATGGAAATCATGGCATAGATTTGTTTTGCAACCTTGTGCATTTTCTTGAAGAGAGGCATTCCTGAAATCATAGCCATATTAAGTCCAAAAAAAGGTCCCATATTTACAATTACACAAAAATAGGCAAAGAGCACATTAATGTCATGAAATGGTAGGATAGTTACTTACTGTATTTGTGTACTTCAAGAGACACCGCCGATCTGTGTGAAAGTTCGTTAAAAAAACATGTTTGCAGTTTACCTCCATTTTATGGATATTTGCTGTGCATGGAGTGTTCATTTATCATTGTGTTTCTGTGACCTTAAAGCCTCCATGTTTACATTTTCCATTTGTTACTTTAAATGTTTAAACTGTAACCAAAAAAATATTGAAACAAGTTGTAAACTACATTTTATTGAACTTTTTCTTCTGAGAACTCCATAAATTTACAATGGTAATCACCTTCATAAAGATAAGGTAACACAAGAATGACAATTTGGCCTGACAAGAGTAGAGCAGATGGACGCTCCAAAATAAAAGTGTGTCCTCAACAGTGAAAAAAAAAGATGCAGAACTTTTCATGGAACCTGGATTTTTATACATCTTGCTTACATGTGTATATCAGGGGCTGACTGTGGCACTACAGGAAAATCATTACAAATCATTCACTGAGTACTACAAATATTTAATATTTAACAACTGAACAATTGAAATTTGAGGTTTATTAAATTGATAAAGTTTTCTTTGTCAAATCTATTAAGTTACAGGATCCATTACAATCTGTTGTATCCAGTGTTCAAGTCTGTTTTAGAAAGCAACGCCTTACTCAATGCATCATATCAATACTTCTGTCAACAACAACCTTTGGCAAGCTTGTACAGTTAGCCTGACAGTAAGATTTGTGGAATTCTCATAACTTTGTCAAAAAGAAAAATTGTTGGAGCAATTTTAAGTGTGTTTGTTGAATGGGCTATACCAAAACAAATAACAAATGTAAAGTTACTAAAACACTCAGTAATAAATGAGAAAGTTTGAAATAAGTTACATAAACACTGATGTGTTGTGTAGTGTTGAACATCACTGTGGAAGTTAACTTATCAATGAAAACAAGCTTAATTCTGTTCAGTTAATTCTGTTTGGTTTCAACATGACTGGCAACCTAATCCTGGATAAAAACACAGAGCCACCTTTTCAGCTTACTTTACCATTACAAGCTAACTCACAATAATTTCTATATTAAAAGGTTTGTTTTGGCTTTCATTGAACTTTGTGAATATCTGAACAGTACTTAAGAACACCTTTAAACAGAATACTGAGAAGGCAGCCAGCCCACCAATTAAGCTATGCCAAAACCATGGGTATTGCCCAATGCAAAGTCCATGTTTTCCTGAAAGTCACTGTAAGAGGTGAGCAGTGGTAACTTCAAACAATTGATGCATGTGTTTGCAATGGGCAGTTTAGAGGTGGTTCCAGCATCATGCTCTTGGTGAAGAAATTCAACTGAAGGTTGTGGAGAGAAACCGATTGGTGGAACAGTATTGGCTCCGGTGGCAAAGGCGAGAATTGTCCCCAGCTTTTGTGTTCCCTCTTGATCTATAGAAAAAGAAATACATAAAAATAAATAGACATAATAGACATAAAAATATTTTTAAAACACTGCATGCATCACTGCTATGTACTGTATATAAATACAGGCGCATCTCCAAAAATTAGAATCATCATCATGGAAAAGTACAATTTTTCTGTAATTTAAGTCAAAAAGTGAAACTTATTGGTATTGTTCCAAATATGAGACAACCCCCACTTTTTCAAGACTCATTTTTGGAAAAATACTTTCTGAAGACCAAATCTTCTTTTTCTAAAGATTATTAACTTTAGATAATTCTAATAAAAACACAATGAATAAAATAAAACAAGGTAGGTTGTTGTTTTTAACATCTTAAATTAAATAACATTTTCTATATCTTTAATGAAATGGTCAAATTTAAATTACTGCTAAATAAGATGTACCCGTAATCACATTTGTAAATCAATGTCTTTCCATTTTCAGTGGGACAGTGACCAAGGGGTAAGCCACAGTTGGAACAGTGAAGCCATCCAAAGCCTGCATGGAAGGTTCCATGTAGGCACAAAATGACGCCAAAACGTGTTATTATTACTGTTATTATCATTAACATTATGGTTATTAACATAAACATTATTATGAATATCTGTACCATTATTCACTCTGCCTGTGGCAACATTGACTTTACCGTCTGTGCCTCTGTATCTATATTGTGTAGGTTGCTCCTAAAAATCGATTATTTAAATGTGAAATGATAACACAATGTTGACAGAACGCAAAAGGCAGAACTCACGGGAGTGCACATAACAGACAGACCAGTGTTCCCCTGTATTTGGCACACCATCGCTATGGAATGAATAACCTCTCTACGTGCACAATCATTAATATCAATGTGCAAGTGAGGATTTTAACTCTCACACTGTGCCAGCATGGTGACACACACAGAGAGCGAGCGGCAGAATATGACTGTGAAAGTTAGTGAAGAAAAATATTAGCAGTAAGTTTTTGTCTGGTATTAAACATGCAGTGTTGGTCACAGTGTGTCCATTAATAAAAGTCTGTAGTTTCTCCAACTGGAAAAGTGAAGGCTGTTAGCCCTAGCTAACATCTCCCTGTACAGCTTTTGGCTGTTTATGACGTTCGATTAATTAGTATTGAAGTAATATTAATTAGCTCAGCTGTATGTCATTACTAACTTACTTACTCGTCCATGGTTGAGAACATCAGGTACAAGCTTATACTAAACTGGTGTACAGCTCTGTCCTTTATACACACTGTACATCCTGATATTTATTTTTTAGTTTTCTGAGGAATCTGACAACTGGTTGTTAAAGAAATGAGGGACCATGGAGATGAGGTTAATGAAGTAAATTAGGGATACAAAACAAGTTATATTAGTAAAACTGAATATTCAAAATCTACACAGCTGATTTCTCACCTCAAAACTTCTCAGAAGTGGATTTAATAATGAAATGTTGTATTAAAATTGTAAAATTTTAAAATTTGCTGCTGGCCTGTGTCCGGCGCGCGTAAGTGAATAATGACAATTCTCAGCTCGCTTGGAACCGCGACAGAGGTGAAAAAAAAAACAACACAGGTAGCAGGTACAGCTTTTCAACAATGGAAAACCAAACAAAGGCGAGTAGAGTCGGGGCAAGTCCAGCTGATACCATGTAGTGGAACAGGGGTTATAGATTCTATTTTGAGATATGGATGTTTGATTTTTATGAGCTGTAAACAGTAATTATCAAGATTAAAACAAAAAAGGTATTTCATTTTAGGTGTAATCCTGGACAATGACAAGACACAATGCATTATTTATTTAAAGTGAGAAAATATTTTCATTCAAAAAAGGCATTTACCTTCTGCATCTGTTAGGTAGTCTCTCCAGAAAGAAACAACAACTTCTTCAGCATGCCTTCTATTGCTGCCTACTGGAGATAGATGGATAGTGAAGAGGCTGTCAACCAGGTCAGCTGTGAGGGGCATAGGAGACCAGCATAGAAGGGGGCGAAAACTCTCTGGGTGAGCTTGGATTTTGTCCAGCACACCAAGTGTTCTCAGTCCATCCCGAAATCTGAATAAAAATCACAACAGTTTGTTTATCTTCACATATAACAGATGAATAAATCAAAGGAAAAAAATTACAAATACAGGAATAAATAACCTGTATTAAAACATGCGCATGTAATGTACTTCAGTTTAGTTACCACAGGATGTGTCAATTTCATATTTTTCAGGATACCTGGTAACCTGCTGAGTCAAACCCAAACACATCTTGCCAATTCATATGGAGGGTAGGCATTGTCTAGCCTACTATAGACAGAAAACCTTGAACAGAGGGGAGTCTTCATCGGTTTACGCTCCTTATTGTAGAGGCACAAAATATATAAAAATATACCTCTCAAAAGGACCACGCGCTCTGTGTATCACTTGGAACATCAGGATGTCATCTACAAGTAGATTCTTGTCTTCCAACCTCCGCAGTGGCCTCAGGCAGCCAGCGTTGACCAAATACTCCTCAAGTGGCTCTGTTGCTGCTAGCAGATCCTCAAATGACTTACACTCTGTGACCTTCCAATAGATACAACAACCAACCAAATGTGTCACTAGTGTAAAAACAGAGAAACATACACCACAAAATATTCTAAAACTGAGAAAAAAAGTACCCTTTTGATTTTTTCACGTAGGTCACTATCCGCAACATCTTCCAAAACTGGCTTAGCCAATTCTGGGCCATCAACAAGGCAAGAGAACAGAGTTGGGGACAGAAAGCCTGCAGGAGGACCACCGTGTACCAGGCTTACGGCGATGGCCCTGCCTGCAATGAAGTACCAGTCCTCTCTCATGGCTGAAGAAAATAAAATGATCTATTTGAGTGCATGTGTACAAAGACTTGACAAATACCTGTACTTTAATATTAAATATCGTGACATAAAACAATCAGCCATAGCATTATGACCAGTCACAGTGAACATTGATTATTCTGTTACCATGGCACCTGTCAGTGGGTGGAATATTTTAGGCATTACATTAATGTTGTGTCCTCATGGTTAATGTCTTAAGGCTCGAACATACTACATGACTTTAAGCGTTGGCAGATCGTTGTGCTGTTCAGACTACACAACTTAATGTCTTTTAATGGGAGATTTGAAGTCGTTGTGGTGTTCACACCACAATACTGATAGATGACAGGGGTTCACACACTATATGAGCTAACACCTGACGACTCGTTTCCAAATCACATTGTGAAAACTCATGTGAAAAGTGAAACGGGAATTACGCGAAACTACACAAAGAATATGGGTAAAAGAATGGATTAGCACACACACGTGGAGAGCAAAGGCAGGCCTGTGTGATGAGATCCAATAGACAAGCCATCCTCACCGGGTCTGTTTTGGCTGTAAAAGGAAGACCTACTTTAACATTATGACCAGCAGGTCATAATGTTATGGCCGATAACTGTAACTGTAATAAATTATCTGGAGTTCAGCATCTCAATTATGTGAGATTACAATCAATACATACCAGTACTGTCAAGGGCCAAGTTCATTTTGCCTTCCTCTCCCTCAAACATTGGAGATTGGGGCAAAGCTTCCATTAGAAGTCTTAAAAATTCTCTTCTTGGTCCACCTAAGTCCACAGCCTCTTCGGGTACTCCCATATCATCAGAAAACCGGACAGAAATAGCGTGACATGGATCATATGTCACTCGTTTAAAACCTCTGATGGCTCCATCAAGGATTGTGGATCGGTTAATGTTAAACTTGCATTTCTTCTGATGATTTATTTTTGTTGCAAGATCATGCAAAATATCTCTTGCTGGCACCAAGCATCCTGTGGTCCTTCTGAAACAAATGAGATAAATATGTTACAGAAACTGGTTAGTGTGGTATTATGTGTGTGTTGTTCATGATCTTTGACAACTTCAGTACACAATTATCACGTACAAAAGGATATGGACGAGTATTTATTAGGGGTGAGGTAAATTATGACGATATTTCTTGTCAGGTAAAAAGCTTTCTCATGAGACTCACGCAATTAAGGTAGGTAGGTAGAATTCTCATTAAATAATTATGTTAGTCTGGTAATATTCTGACTTTACTCTGGACATGTCAGAGACCTTAAATATGTGGAGGGAGGGAATGTACAGAAAATTTTGACCATGAGCAGAAAAGCTGCTGAAACACAGGAGCTAATAAAGTCCACGAGTTTGGAACTGAATTAAAATTTAAAGAGGTTACTTCCACAAACAAAGACACAAAATAGGAGGGAGGCAAAATCATGAATCAGCAGGGAATGACAGAATGACTAAGAGCTGCATTGACTTATATTCTGGTAGAGTTAGGCTATAGATTTTACATTGTCACCTGCAAATTGAATTTTGGATTTCTCTTTACATAAAAACATTTTCACCATAAACCGGTGCAGAAAAAATGTATGAGAATGCAGGAAATAAAGCGTTTAATACTCAAATTATTTATATAATTTAGCATTATTATTAAGATTTCTTAAAAATAGTGTTAAAATCTCATTGCTCTTGTGAACCCAATCTCGAATATCATCTTGTCTTGTGGTTCACACCCCTAGTGTTTAGTGTAGTTAGCCGATAGCCGAGTTCTGTGAACTGTGTTCCCAAACACACTCAGTGCCATCTGCCATTAAAGTAACCTCTCTCCTGACATTAACCATCTTATCACTTTCATTAGTCTTTAGTGATGTTTCTAAACAAACTAAAGAAATCGCTCTCTCCAGGGATGAAGGAACGGTCGGTGCAACGGTGCAAGTGTTTGTAATTGTTATTTTGGACAACAAAAGAGCTCTGCACAGAGGAGTAAGACATGAGGCTTTGGATACATGTACAGTACTTATAAGTAGTAATTAGTGAATTGACTTGCACAACATTTAGCCCCTTGAAATGTACTGTAGCATCTGTGAGCAGCCCCCTTCACTACATTTGACACAGACCATTTAACCAATCAAAATGAGAAATGTTGCAACTGTAAAATCTAAATGAAACAAATCAGCAATAACACAATAAAATATTTGCGATTGGCTGCCATAAAACTTTGCATTTTGTACTAACCTTTCACTCTGCAGGCTTGCTAGTATGGCCTGGTTCAATTCTTCATCATCAGAAGACATGTCAGTCAATGCAGCCATTACTGAAAGGTAGTTATCATAGTTTTCTGATTGATGGTATGTTGAGGTAGAGGGTAATGCATGACTTGCTGGAGTGCTGTTCTGTGAGGGTAAGCTTGAGATATTTTGGCAAGCCAGGGCCAGAGCTGGATTAACTGAAGTTGTTCCTCCAAATGATGAGGTAGAGGGCTGACTGGTGGAAGGGCAGCTTTCTAGTGAGCATAATGGCAATTGACTAGAAGAACTGCTTGCTGAAGTGCTGCTGTGGTTGGGTGACAGACAGCTTTGGTAGGTCAAGGCAGAAGTTTGAGTGAGCAACGCTCCACATGAGGCAAAAGGCTGGACTGCAGATGCACATTTTGGTGGGGAGGCAGTCACTGGACTGCTGAAACTGTCTGAAGATGGATATGAGTTTCTATCTTCTGTTTGGGATGACGAGCGAAGCTGCCTTGCTGAACCTGTGTTTTCATCACAATTGTTGTCCTCAATGCTATAGCCTGTAATATCATCCTTTGAGAGACATGATAACCATTATTAGATATACTAAATTTCCATTTCCAACAGTACCTGGAAACACTACAATTATTAGACTATAGTTGTAAGAATTACTTTTGATGCCCATTCTTTAAAAGTGAAATCTCCCATACAGTAAACGTATTACCACCTAATCTTAGTTAGTCCAACTAAGCACCTATGGCTATCTCTTTGCTTAGTTTTAATAGTTTAAAAACAGGCATTCAAACTCCAACACTAGTCTGACCAAAAAAAATTACAGTTCCTCAAAATGTCCATAGAAGCTGAAATGAAAGTTTAAGAAAAACAGAGATTACAAAGGTCAAAGGTAACTGACAACATGTAATCTTCATGCATGTATGTTTATACACTGAATATGGGTTGTTATTAAGGGGGTGACGAGATTAAAACGTGAGGAGATTTCTCATTGTCAGGTTAAAACCTGTCTTTGGAGACTGTCAAAATTGACATTTTTCAAATGCTCTTAGAGCACACATATATTTTTTCACACAGTGAAAACAATTCTATCACTGATAACTTCGGTTCACAGAGTGAATCAACTTAGCCCAACCGCTCTTGCCCTGTACCCCACAGTTGAGACCGAGTGGTAACTGTGGCCTGTACTACGAAGCACGCAACTGGCTTATGCAGGTAACTTCAGGGGTAATTTCTTAGAAAAAAAATCTTAGATGAAAGTGTCAACTTTACAAGAACAAAAATCGGACATTACCTGAAATTAATGTCACAAAATCTAAATAACTGGTGTTAACTTGTAGATTACTCTTGGAAATTACATTCTGTCTCAGGTCATTCCCCCTCTCTGCTGTCTCCTTTTTTCTATCACAATGGACCTTATGTGCAGGTGGACCTTTACATCTTAATCAAATTACACATAAAAGAAGAGCCCATAAAATGCATAAATTCTCATCACATGCTTACTTGTTATTATTATTACTACCCCAATGTTCTATATGGTAATATGATACAACATACCATAATTGTCTTTGAAGGTCTGATGTATAGGGCTTTTGATTTATATACTTTATGTATGAGAGTTGCATCCAGTTCCTGTCCAGCACGCAGTTTGGGAAAAATCAGTTTGTTGCCACAAGCCATCAGGAACTCTAGACTGAAAAACAGTAGGTAAAATTGCCAAAGTTAAAAAAACAAACGGTCTGATATATGTTTTGGGATAAGGACAAAAATGACCAAGAACATAACTGACAAAGGGCTCCAGACTGTGGCCAGTGTGCGAGTAAAAGTTTCAAGTGGTTATTGGATTAGAGCGAGACACAACGGGCACGAGGTAGCCCTGCATGGTATGAGGAAAATATTCAGTGTGCTTTATAACAATAACATTGTTACATATTGAGATGACATATCACTTGCGATAAATAAACCTGGTCAAAGGAGGAGCGGCTGGTTTGTCTCAGCCAGCACCTGAGTTTTTCTGAGTGTGGTTTTATGAACCACATTTAATATTACAGACCGGTCTGTGCAGACAGACAGCTTTCTATTTAGCTTGTTTATAACATTTGGCTAATGCCAAGTTAACATTAGCTGTGCTTGCATAAAACACACAGGATGAGAGACTGCGGACAGAGTAGTTTAAAATGAACCCTTTCTACATGTTGACCTTACAGACAGGTGTATTGACAAAGTATTGTCTTTTTACTTGCTATGGTTTTATTGCACTTACTTACATTAACGAGTGTTGCTGTCGGCAACTCAAGTAGTTAGCTTAACTTCACCTTCTCCCCCGCGAAGACAGGGTATCTCTCTCTGCTGGGCGCTGTGTGTGTCTATGTAGGAGCCGACAGAGAGCAGCAGAAGCTGCAGACTGTTTAGAAACCGTTCTGGCCGCGTTTAATACCGCCTTTCCGTGCCATCAATAAATGAAATTTCAAGTTAAATCAGATTTGACGCTCAAGACATAACATTACATTATAGGACCCACTATTCACCGATAGCAGTATTGATAAGCTCAGATCTTGATTTTTGGGTTTTAGAATGTTTGGAACTGGGCCCTTTAGAACCCGGTATCGATACCCATCCCTACCTGCACCAAAAAAAAAACCAAACAGGCGTGACCAAATCATGTGCTGGTGCGAGAGCAACTTAGAGAAAAAGTTAGTCTGGAGACCTGTGACACCACAAAATCCACCATAATAGTATAAATATCTGGCTTAATAGTACAATAGGTTTGGTCTGTTGTACATTATCTAAATGAATGCAACTTTCACAGCTGGAAATAACAAGAGGTATCCTTTATATTTTTCATTTGAGTAGAATCATTATATCACAGTTTAGACTTAATAAAATAGTGCTTACCTCACATCAGACGACAGTTTTTCTCCAAAGGCATCTCTTATTTGTTCAGTGACAGTTCTGTGGTCCCAGGATTTCTGGAATTCAAATCCATTCAAAATATGTCCTTTTAGTGTAACTGTTGTTTTGTGCGTGTGCTTGACGACAAGACTGCTTGATGGCCTTGGAAGAAGGATGACATCTTTGTTGAAAGTATCATGATAACTTGTTTTGGCCCTAAAAGACAAAGCAGACATTATCATTTAGACAGTATCATTATCTGATGTTTATTCACTCTTAATTGCATTATGTGCAATGCATAAAACATACATTTAGGATATTGTATTGTCAGAATCATACAACAGCCTTTTTTATATGGTTGTTTAATTTTATCATGCACGCATTAACATTGCACATGACATGAAGTAAATCAAACTATTTGATACATTTAAATGAACACACTGATGTATGAACAAAAGAGAACAGAACAAGAAAACATAAAAGGTTGTACTAATGTACAACAAACTACATTACTTTATATTTATTCATTTAGCTGACCGTTTTATCCAAAGCTACTTACAATTACTGTACATGTCAGAGGTCGCACACCTCTGGAGCAACTAGGGGTAAGTGTCTTACTCAGGGACACATTGGGTGTACCACACAAAAGGAATGTGTCTTATCTACTGCCCCATCACCATCCCAAAGTACAGTAAAGTTACCTCTCTAATTTTAGGCACTGTCAATATCTTAAGAAGGTTGCTAATGTAAGGGTTGCTCACTTAAGCTAGAGCTGAACAATGTGACCACAGTCTGCAGTTGTGGTCTACGTTGCATTAAACCTTCGTGCTGACCATATTTTGACCGACCTTGCTACTGATTTAGCGTTCCGCTGTAACGTTGCCTGCTTGAGCTAGCAATACCATTAGCTCGCAGCTAACCAGACACCCGAGTAAACACTCTTATTTACATCTATTTTCTGCCGCGACACTTCTATCTGCCGATGTCTATTAACCTCTCATTCATGTGTTTATGTAGTATTAGCATGCTTTACGCGGTCTGTCAACCGTGACTTTATATTCGCGTATTTAATGTTAGCCCTTTGGAAGCGCACAAACACAGTAAACACACTTGTAGCCTGCCCAGCACGGTGCTGGCTGTTAACCAAAAACAGCGCGGCTAACTTACACGTTCTTTCATGGTCTATGGGCTAACTTACACATGTCCAAAGTAACCTGCAGTTAAGTAAGTGAATTATTCTCACCTTTTCCTTGACCGTGTGCTCCAGTTGCCAAAGTGTTGCTGAGTCTGATATCGCAAAGACTGCCGCAGCACTGCAGTTTGGGGCTGTGGAGCAGCTTGGCCTGCTGAAGCAACTCGGGAGTTGGCAGGTCTGAAAAGTTCCCTCATCTCACTTTCCGCCGTGCTGTGAGTAACATTCGGTGCAGATGAGCCTGTGCCCTGCCGCTCAGCGAAGAGGACAGGGATGTGACCGTTTCAGGGGATGATAAAATATTTCTCAATACCCCAATAGCTCGCTGCAGCACTTTCGTGTCTCATCTCCCCTTCCATGCTGATTGTGACCAATATGACGCAGTTCGAGCTGCTCAGCCAATCACAGCGTGGCAACTACCTGCCTTCCGTTTCCACTATACTCCTTCTGTTTCCACTATACTCTGGCTCACACATACATATATTCTTCTCACACATTCATACATTCTTCTCTTACATGCATATGTTCTTCTCACACATGTATATATACTTGTCTTACATGCATATATTAAATATAATAAATGTAGAGTAAAACTACAAATATATAAATATGAGAGTGATAATATATTAATGTGTGACTGAAAATATATAAATATGAGAGTAATAATATATGAATATGGGAGTGATAATATATAAATGTGTGAGCAAAAATATATGAATATGAGAGTGAAAATATACAAATATGAGTGATAATATATGTATGTGAGAGGAGAATATATAAATGTGAGAGGAGAATATATGTATGTGAGAGGAGAATATATGTATGTGAGAGGAGAATATATGAATGTGAGTGGAGAATATATGAATGTGTGAGGAGAATATATGTATGTGAGAGAAGAATATATGTATGTGAGAGGAGAATATATGTATGTGAGAGGAGAATATATGAATGTGAGTGGAGAATATATGTATGTGAGAGGAGAATATATGTATGTGAGAGGAGAATATATGTATGTGAGTAGAGAATATATGAATGTGAGAGGAGAATATATGTATGTGAGAGGAGAATATATGTATGTGAGAGGAGAATATATAAATGTGAGAGGAGAATATATGAATGTGAGAGGAGAATATATGTATGTGAGTGGAGAATATATGTGTGTGACTGTAAAATATATGTATGTGAGAGGAGAATATATAAATGTGAGTGGAGAATATATGTGTGTGAGAGTGTAAAATATATGTATGTGAGAGGAGAATATATGAATGTGAGTGGAGAATGTATGTGTGTGTGTGAGTGTAAAATATATGTATGTGAGAGGAGTATATAAGTATGTGAGCGTGCCAGAATGTATTATGGCTTGTACGGCCCCTCATAGGTTTTGCCTAATCTTCGCATGTCTTTAGACATTACATTTATTCATTTAGCTGACGCTTTTATCCAAAGCGACCTACAATTGCTATATATATCAGAGGTCGCAGGCCTCTGGATCAACCAGGGGTTAAGTATCTTGCTCAGGACACACCAAAGGCATGTGTCCTTTTCACTGCTCCACACCACCCCTTATTCATAAAAGGCCAAAGACAGCACAACATGTTTGTTGAAATTAAACTATTGCAAAAACCAAACATTTTTATACATTTATACAAATTTAGATACATTATTGTCGGTAAATTATGTGGAATCTAAAGTGAGTCATACTATGAGAGAGTTTCTTTCAGAAAATCACTAGGGCAGTCAGCATCAACTTTCTCTCTCCTCTGCTTCTAAAAGGAGACACTCAGAAGTGGTGTTCTCTGTTGTTCTTAACTGATACTTGAACTTTGGACTGAACTTAAGTTTAACATGTACACTGAATACTGATAGTTAATACTTTTCTATGTCAACTTCATTCAGCACAGTTTGAACAGAAAAGTATGACAGCATATTTAAGTTTATTTTTTTTACACAGCGAACAACAACAACAAAAACCCCACGGTAACAATTAACCAATTAACCACATGGCATGATTGGGTTTTTTTAGTGGTGGGCCGTTATTGGCGTTAACGTGCTGCGTTAACGTGAGACTCTAATCGGGCGATAAAAAAATATTGCCGTTGATCTATTCTCAAAGTTGGGTTGGGAGCTGGCTCTATACTACGCAAGCTATGATGACTTTCACTTTGATATTTTAGCGCAGATGTATACCTAGCCGAATTGCACTGTAGGGGGCGAGAAGTCTTCGAACCTGTGTGTGTGCCTACTGTGAAATTACCACATCAAACGTGACGTGCTAACATGGATGCAGCTGTTGCTGCGTTACCTCGGAGGTCGGAGCTGGGAATGACGTCACACCCGAAGTTGACGGCGTTTCAGTTACAACCTCGCCGGCCAGCTGTTTGTTTACAACTAGCCAGGTTAGTTATTGATATGCCGGTTGATTAAAAAACGCATTGTGCGGTATTTACTCACACTAACTGTAGCAACACGTCCACAGACAGCTGTTGCACAGCACTTTGTGTACGAACATTTCTGAAGCCGCCAGGTTTGTTTCTGGGAAAAATTACTTTTAAGAAGCTTCCCAATAGAAAATTCGACAAGACTAAGGTTGTTTGCACCTTGTGCAATGCGGAATTAGTTTAATGTAGGAGTTCTTCCAGTCTCAAGTAGGCCTACCACCTAAACACAAAGCACATCACACGCTACACACAAGTACATCTTATTGAACATGATTTATTTTCATCACCAATTATCATAGTAGAACAGCTTTCTCAAGCAGTTTGTGATGCATTTTGGAAACAGGAGATGAGCCCCTGGTCTAATTTGCCACCTGGCTTGAAACCCGTTCGCACACATATTCTGAATGCCTTCGGCAGAATTCAAATGAGCCATTTTAATCTAGATTAATCTAGATTAATTTCAAGATTAATCTAGATTAATCTAGATTAAAAAAAAAATAATCTATGCCCACCTCTAGTTTTTTTAAATTTCACAATAATCAGACACATAAACATAAAATGTAGTTAATCACAGAAAGTAACATGTAAATGTGTGAACTATTTAGTTTTAATCTAATAATTAAAACATGTTTTTTGCATTTAGTCACACAGATTTCTACGGAGCCCCCCTGGTGACATTGATGAAAAATATATTAATTTGAGGCCTCAAAATTATTATTTGTGGCCTCAAAATAATAATTTATGGCCACAAATTATTAAGGACATTAAATTAGTTTGTGGACACGAATTATTAATTTGAGGCATTAAAATAATAATTCATGGCCACAAATTACTATTTTGAGGCCTTAAATGAATAATTCGTGGCCACAAATTATTATTTTGAGGCCTCAAAATTATTTTTTGTGGCCTCAAAATAAAAAATTGTGGCCACGAATTATTAATTTGAGGCCTCAAATTAATATAATTTTTCATCAATGTCACCAGGGGGGCTCCGTAGGTTTCAGTTCCTGAGCAGCTGTTTTGTTCTGAAATCATTCATCATCACCAAGTCTATTCTGGTCTAGTTTATGCAAACCAGCAGCATCAGACTTACATTTTTATACCATCTACATGATCCTGGCTGCTGTCACTGAATTTGTGTTTGCAGCAATATTATTTTAATAAATATGTTTTCCATTATCCATGTTTCTTGTTAATATTTACATTATTATTAGTAATAATGACATACTGTGCAATGAAATTAAAACATCATATGTAAAGCAGAGGTGATTTCCAGCCATGTTTTCCCTCTGCAGATATAATAACAGTCAATTGTATATTGGCTCAAGTTAGACCAACATTGATGCTTCATGTGTTTGATTCTATGCAAACTCAGTGATCTTCCTCGTTACTCAGCTATAAAAACTTCCCATCAGGCTGTCAGTGGAGTTCATAGAACGTCACTTTCAACATAAACCATGTTTTCTGTAGGTCTGCTGCTGCTGTTGGCAGCTTGATGTGAGTAAGCAGTTCTTCTTTTGCAGTATAACTTGATCACTTGTTACAAAACATTTTCTTTTTTAACAGGTGTGAAGTGTGAACAGTTGACACAGCCAGCCTCTGTGACTGTGCAGCCAGGTCAACGTCTGACCATCACCTGTCAGGCCTCTTATTCTCTACTGGACAGCTTGGATCAGACAGCCTGCAGGGAAAGGACTGGAGTGGACTGGAATGAGAGTTGGCTCCAACACATACTACAAAGATTCCCTAAAGAACAAGTTCAGTATCGACTCAGACTCTTCCAGCAACAGAGTGACTCTAAACGGACAGAATGTGCAGCATCAAGACACTGTGCTGTGTATTACTGTGCACGAGAGACACAATAACACAAACCATCAGCAGACCTGAACAAAAACCCCTCAGTGACTGAACACCTGTAACATGAAGCCACCAGAGGAGGAGCCCTCAGACCACTAATGAGTTCAACACCAGCTCACTGTTAAATACAGAAACAGAAACACTAAAAAAGTAAACTGCAATATAACATGGTTTAGTTTATCATAATAATAATATTAATAGGCATTTTCCAAAAAGATTCTTCTCTGTCTGACTGATATTTATACTGATTAATAACAATAATTATTAAAATCACTTTGTGGACCTCAGATTAAGATGAGTAAACACAAAACATAATGTTACCTTATGTTTTGGCAAGGTCAAGATTTTGTTTCATGATAATTCATTATTGAGTATAATTAAAGTTGTGTGTTGGAGGATCACTTGATAAAACACAACATTTAACTTTTGAAGACAATTTATATTAAGCAAGTTTCAAATTTAGATTGCCTAAATCTAATTTATGTGGCTGGTGTTGCAATTGGTACATTATTATTTTCCAAGTCCAACAAACGAAAGGCCAAACTCTTTCCTCCCTATGAAGATGAGTCAGTGCGACACCAAGCTATTTTTCAGAGATGATAAACCTTTTATTTTTCACTGGAACTTTTTCTTTACAGAACAGAGTTTATTTGTCTGACTGAAAAATTTATTGCAATATTATCACTATATTAACAGTTTAATATTATATTACTTAGTTTTCTTTCCCCTGATGTCCTGAAAATGATTTGACTGAACACGTAATCAAAATCAACATTTTAACATAATAAGCAACATTTGATATTCAATTCAATTCAATTCAATTTTATTTATATAGCGCCAAATCACAACAACAGTTATATCACAGCGCTTTTCATAAAGAGCAGGTCTAGACCATACTCTGAAGTTATTTACAGAAGCCCAACAATTCCCACCAAGAGCAAGCACTAGGCGACACAGGCAAGGAAAAACTTCCTTTTAAGAGGCAGAAACCTCGAGCAGAACCATGGCTCAGGGTGGGCGGCCATCTGCCTCGACTGGTTGGGGGAGAGAGAGAGAGAGAGCAAGAGAAAGAGAGAGAGCAGAGGGAGGCAACCGTCTCGGGTTACGTAGGTAACCCTTGTTCCCCGAGAAAGGGGAACGAGACACTGCGTCGGTGACGACACTATGGGAACGCCTCTAGGCGTGGCAGGGCTGAATGTGAATGAAAACTACTCCAATCCTATTGGCTCAGTGAGAACGGTAGCATGTGACGGCATAACCGTAGGCGTATATAAGCACGCCGGCACATAGGTACATCAGCCTTAACTATGAAGCAAGGCACTCCAGGCGGGGAGAGGTGCGGTGAACCGACGCAGTGTCTCGTTCCCCTTTCTCGGGGAACAAGGGTTACCTACGTAACCCGAGACGTTCCCCTTCGAGGGGAACTCGAACTGCGTCGGTGACGACACTATGGGAACGAGATACCCACTATGCCGTGCCGAACCCCCGCCTGCCCTAGCGTGCAGGCAACCAGTGGGCACGACCTAGAGCGAGAGCGCACGGGTGCCGGGTGCGGAGGGAAGGTCCAGACTGTAAAACCGGATAAAAGTGTGAGGAGTGGCCCAGCCAGCCGCATCACAAACCTCCTGGAGGGATGCTCCAGAGAGAAGAGCCGCGGAGGCTGCCATGCCTCTCGTGGAGTGAGCCCTCACAGCCATAGGTGAAGGCAATTGCGCACCTGATAGGCCAGGGAGATAGTCTGAACAATCCAGTTACTGACGGTCTGTTTGGAAGCCGGGAGCCCGGCCTTTGGAGATCCAAAACATACCAGTAACTGATCTGCCTTCCTCCACTGGGAGGACCTCACGGAGTATATACTCAATGCCCTGACAGGGCAGAGTAAGTGAAGTCTCCCGTCCTCTGCCGTCACATGTGGTGGAGGATGAAATGCCTGCAATACTACTGGCCCCACCCTGTTGGATTGCACCTTGGGAATGTACCCCGGGGAGGGGTGCAAGATGGCCCTAATGTCCCCTGGGGCAACTCCAGGCATCGAGGGGAAACCGACAGGGCCTGGAGGTCCCCCACCCTCCTCAGAGAGGTGATAGCGAGGAGAAAAGCCATTTTCTCAGATACTTGGCCTCGGCCAAGTCCATGGGTTCGAAGGGGGCCTCAGCCAGCACTTCAAGAACCACCGTTAGGTCCCAGGTGGGAACTCTGGGGCGAGCAGCAGGTCTCATCCTCCGGGTCCCGCGGAGGAATCGCACGACTAAGGGGAGTCTCCCTAGAGGCCCATCCCTAAAAGGAGCGTGGAAAGCAGCGATAGCCGCCACATAAACCTTGAGGGTGGATGGGGAAAGGCCCGCAGAGAAGCGGTCCTGCAAAACTCCAGCACCTGAGCCACCGGGCAGGTAACTGGGTCCACCATGCGGGTCCTGCACCATGTGGAAAATACCTTCCATTTATGCCGTACATCCTCCGAGTGGGCGGGGCCCTGGAGCTAAGGAGTAACTTCGGCTGTTCGGCCGCGTGAGGCCCGCCTCTAGGTACTGTGCCCCTACAGGGCCAGACCCACAGCTGCCACAGGGCGGGGCAGGGTGAAGAACCCAGCCCCCGCCTGGGACAGCAGGTCTCTCCTCAGAGGTACCTGTCATGGCGGACCGTCCAGGAGAGCCATCGAAGTTCGAGAACTATACTCGAGTCGGCCAGAGCGGTGCTACTACTAGTAGTCGGGTTCCATCCTGGCGGACCCTCTCCAGGCCTCGGTCGACCTCGGGGTTAAGCGGAAGGACAGATGGAGGCGATGGGAATAGGCGTCCTTTAGATCCATCATGACCGAACCAATCCCTGGATTGGATGTGCGTCACGATGGCGGGGATGATGCACATCTTGAACCTGTATCTACCCAGAGACCGGTTCTGAACCCGCAGATCAGGCGCAGGCCTCCATCCTTCTTGGGAGCGAAGCAGTACCGGCCGCGCCTCTGCGAAATCCAACCCCTCGGGGCTGGTGGCTGGCGGCTCCGGCCGAACAGTGAAAGCTCGGTGGTGGTTAGCGCGTCCCGAGCGCCTCGGCGGCGGGAAAACTGCGCTAGTGGCCACTCTGGAGGGGACCTCAGTAGGCCTCCGAGGCTGAAACACAGAGCCAGGACCTGCTGCTGGACCCCCTGCGGGAGTGCGCAGGAGCCGCCACTGGCGTCCCAAGCTGTTCGAGGGGGACCGCGAGAACCACACTTGCTTGCAAAGTCTGCCAACAGAACCAGCCCCTCGGAGCTAGTGGTCGGTATAGTTCTCGGATGGTCCCCTGAAGTATGTCGCCAGGACAGACTCGCCGATGATCTGCAACCTGGGGCCCGAGCCTCTGATCGATTGCCGCCCCTCGGGGCCGGCAGAGCAGAGACGGCTCGGTGGTGATCAGCGCGTCCCGAACGCCTCGGCGGCAGGAACATGCTCGTTGATGATCTGCAACCTCTTTGCCAGAGCTTCCTCCACCCGTGGCATCGCTCCGCTATCCTTAATCCCCGTCACATTGCTGTACTCCAGCAGCAGGGGAGTAGACAACCTGGCAGAAAGGCTTATCCCATGATTTACATAACTTCGTTATGCAAATCCGGGAAAAATGGCAAAGAGCTGGCTGTGGAGGTGCTGAGTGGCTCCGAAGGAAGCGATCATCCAGCCTACTGCTGGCATTCGGCTTCTGCGTAGCTTGCGGCCAATCCAGGCTGAGCCTAGCCACAGCCCGCGTCACCACTTCCAACAGTTCATCATAATCTGGCGTGGCGCTCCTCTGATGACGCCGGCCCGACACCCGGAAGTCTTCCTCCTCCTCTACGACGCCTAGCACATCTAGCTCCTCAGAGCCAGAGTGCAACAATCCCGGCGAAGCGCGTCCCCGATCAAAAGAAGCCGAAACACGGGCTTACGAACGGGAACAAGGAGAGTCGGAGTAGCCGCGGACTGGAGAGAAAGGACGTCCGCCGTCTCGAAATCCGCCAGTAGATCCTGCTGCGATCCCCATGACCGGCGCTGCCGGTCTGCCTCAGCAACCGCAGGCCCAGAGCCACGGGAGAGGCGAATCTGGCCGTCCTCAGCAAACAGCCCTACGAGACCCCAGTACTCGTAGGGGCAAAGCCTCGCAATGGTCACATGCAGCTCCCTCGAGAGCTGCCGTGGCGTGCGGCAGGCCCAGACAAGCGACACACAGCTCATGTGAATCTCCTACCGTGAGAAATCGCTCTGAACAAGGAGGCACACATAATAATAATAATAATAAATTGAATTTGTATAGCGCTTTTCCCAGGCTCAAAGTCGCTTAACAGGTAGAATATATTTAAAAAAAACAAAAAAACAAACAAAAAAAAACAAACAAACAAACTATGGATAGGCAGAAGAGAAGAGATGGGCCTTCAGACGGGACTGAAAAATGGTAAGGGACTCAGACATGCGGATCTCATAGGGGAGGGAGTGATCTGCGGAACTGATCCTGTCTCTGCGATGCTGAAGACATGCTGCTACTTCCAGGTAAGAACTTTTGCCAAGGTTTGTGGGAGCTTCCATTAACAACAAACAGCCAACGTGCCTGCTGAATAGAGAAGGCTGATGTACCTATGTGCCGGCGTGCTTATATACGCCTACGGTTACGCCGTCACATGCTACCGTTCTCACTGAGCCAATAGGATTGGAGTAGTTTTCATTCACATTCAGCCCTGCCACGCCTAGAGGCGTTCCCATAGTGTCGTCACCGACGCAGTTCGAGTTCCCCTCGAAGGGGAACTACACAGTATACACACAGAGGTACAGACAGTAAAGGTAATGCTTGATATGAGATTCAAGCCTACTTATCTTACTTTTGTTAAGGTGTTATTTGTTGTTTTTCTTAAAATTGATTTAATTGATAAATGATTGTCAAAGTCTTGGAATGGAATGACCATCAGAAGAACCAGGAGTTCAAGCAAATGAGTAAAAAATCATTTTTAATTTATCATGTTCCTTTTTAGAAAAACTGTACTTTTACTCTTTACAAGTATTTTATTCAATCTACATTTAACTTAGCTACATTTGCAAATCATACCTACATAATATGTCTAGTTAGTTAATTAGTCTGTTTTATCTTCTCTGCATTTTGCTTCATTTTTGCTTCATTTTTCACAATTAAAATGATTTATTAAATGTGTATTTATTCTCTGCAGAACCAATTTAGGCTATACACTGTAACTACTGTGTACAGACACAGTTCAGAATTCATTAAATAGAATGTTGCAAACTGATCTTGCCAAAATAATTCTTGATGTAAAAATTATGTTCATAGATTTTTTAGGAATAATCATAGTGCAGTGTGCTGTTGGAGAAGGCAGATCATATGCAGTGTCATTCATCAAGCGGTTCAGTTGGCTACATGCCCATTAATAAAAAAGACAGGCGTCAACAGTGTGTTGGGTAGCAGGCGTGATACCTTCATGTAGATTTAAAAAATGAAAATAATTGAATTAGAAATAGCTATTTTTTCCTAATAATCAACAAGGATAGCAAAGTGTATTCCCTAGAAATAAACATGTTGCACAGTGCCTAACCTGATGCACAGCCGATTATTCCATAAAGAAAAGCTCTCTGGCCTGCACACGCTATAGAAATGTTAAAATACAAAGTAACTTGTTCTTTAGAAAGTTTATCAACCAAGTACTTTTGTAATTTTACTTGAGTAGGTTTGTCAAATAATAGTTTTTCAGTGCTATACGCGCCACTGGCCAGCGGCCCCACTACTGGCGATGACATGGTGAACATGAGACAAACAGCAGAGATGAGGGCCACAGCAAAACAGAGTCAAAGCCAGTAAACCCAAACCACAGTGATTTTGTTAGACTGATGATGATATGACTCATTTATGTATCATAATCAAGGGCTAAGCTGAAGTTAATGCTTTACTTGAAGAGAGCTAGTCTATGTAGTTTTGATAATGTATTTTAATGGCTCATTTCATGAAGCACCATAATTCCTCAAGTTAAAATTAAAATTAATTAAAATTCTCAAGAACGCAGGAATAAAAATATCTAAATTATACAAATTATACTAAAACGTGAAACTCGTAAACATTGATTCACCAATAGTTCCTCCCTGTGAGGAGGAGTCAATGCAAAACTCAGATGTCTTCCACCTCTACTTATCTGACTGCAGAGAGGATGACAGAGAACAGTGGACACACAGTTTAACATGATGGACTATAGGACAGGACTGCTGCTTTTAACTGTCTACTGGGCAGGTGAAGATATTCTCTGATCTTTTACAAAGATTATATCTGTGTTACCAGCTTATTTCCTTTGGTGTTTTTTATCTTCTAAACAGGTGTTGATGGTCAGACTCTGACAGAATCTGAACCAGTGATTAAAAGGCCTGGAGAATCCCACAGATTGACCTGTACAGCCTCTGGATTCACATTCAGGGACTACTATATGAACTGGATCAGACAGGCTCCTGGAAAAGGACTGGAGTGGATCGCTTATATCAGTAGCGGTGGTGGTAGCTTCAAATACTACTCTCAGTCAGTTCAAGGCAGGTTTACCATCTCCAGAGACAACAGCAGACAGCAGCTGTATCTGCAGATGAACAGTCTGAAGACTGAAGATTCTGCTGTTTATTATTGTGCTCGAGACTCACAGTGACTGGAGTTGGTTGAACAGCTGTACAAAAACATGCAGTACTCATGTGGGCTGATAGATCATACAAAAGAATTAGGTTTTTATTTAATTTTTTATGGTTTTATGTGCAATAATGTTAATTGGCCCATTAACCAAAAACAATAACCATTAAACACATTAATAATATAGAAACAATCTTGCGATGGGATGGGCTCACATTCCATTTTGATCCAACCCCTTGATGCCTGAATTGATTTACAATTATATAAGAAAATGTATTATTTTTGTCTTCATTTGTTTTCAAGCTGATACTAAATTAAGTGGATATTGTTCATTTGTCTATAGAGCATAGAATAGATATAAATTCAGGTATTATGTAGTTATGATGCAAATTAGAGACAACAGGCATAAATGAGAAATGAGCGCTTGCACAAACTGGCATCGGGAGAATACAATACACCGTCTCGGCTGCACTCTGAATGGAAGCAGTGTGATGCGAAATTGCAAAAATTGGGACTAAACCAAAAACCTGTAACGTTTCATGACTCCATCGTGGACAATTGTTACACTATTGCATTATGAAAATTGGACATATACACAGACTCAAGAGGTGAAGTAAAAAAATCTTTCTGATGTGATTACTTCATTAAAAATTACAGTAAATCTGCTGAAATTATTGGACTGAACTAAAGTTTTATTCTCACACTTTTTGTGAACTTGCTTTGCCACAACCCTAATTTCATTTCATAACATACATATAAGAACACCATCTTACCATCTTGTATAGATTTCAAGATAAGTAGGGCAGATAATGTTTTTAATCAGTGGTTTTATAATCACGCACAATCTTAATTTCATTTTTTAAACTGAATAGTTTGATCCACTTTGAAGTCTTTTTGCACTTTTTGTTACCATAAAACAAGACACATTACATTGATGATAAATGCATTAATAAGTTCAATAACTCTGACTGATGTTCAATTTGACTTGTTTGAATAAAATGCAAAAAGTGAATTACTAATAATATTTTAATTATTTTTATGTTAAAAGTGAACCGTGTGTCAGATTTCTCTTTAATGTAATATAAAAATCACATTGTTGTGTGGTGGTGCAGTGGTTATCACTGTCGCCTCACAGCAAGAAGGTTCTGGGTTCAAACACCGCAATTCTGTGTGGAGTGCATGTTCTCCCCGTGTCTGCATGGGTTCTCTCTGGGTGCTCCGACTTCCTCCCACCATCCAAAGACATGCAGGCTAGGTTAATTGGTGAGTGTGAGTGTGGTTGTTTGTGTGAGTGTGGCCCTGTGATGGACTGGTGACCTTTGGTTTTGACCTATTGGTTTGCAAACAAAGGTGGAAAACAGAGGAACAGTCACAGAAAAACAACCAACATGCTCGATTTAAAGCCAGTTGCCTCAACTTGCCCATTCAGAATTTCTCTGCAAGGCATGTGTATAATCCAGCCCACACCTGACACTTTCATCTGGCCCACATACCGCGTGGAATTATTGTACTTGGGCAGTCAACTCCTGTTTGCCAGATCTGGGCCACAAGCGAGCCGCAACCATGCCGCATGTCAACGAACAATAAACCAAATAAACCAGAACTTGCCCATATCTGGGGCACAGTTAATCTGAATTCTGGCCCAGATGTGGCCCACATTCCTCATGTTCATATGGCCCACACGCTACATGGTATGGTGGCATTTCAATTCTATGTTGTATGTATGTGTGTGTGTGAGTATACTCACACATATACATACATACATTCATACAGTACATTGTTACCCCAAGTCGCTTACTCAACGTAAAAAACCCCAAAACTATGGAGCTAGATGAGTCTCATAAAGGATAAATACACACACTAAATTCACATATGCACACACAGGATTCATATATGCACACACACAATTCATATATGCACACACACGATTCACAAATACACACACAATTCAGAAATACACACAAAATTCACAAATGCACACACAATTTACAAATCCACACAAGATTCAGAAATGCACAGGACAAGATTCAGAAAAATATTTCTGATGCACACACAAATATATCCTGATTTACAAACTGCCTGTGGTCCCTGAACTTCACTGCATTTGTGTGTGGGTTTTGAGACTCCCCTGACTTGGCTCGACTCACAAATGCAATTTTTTTATACAGGGAATGATCTGCAACCAATCAGAGCTCTCCCTTGTTTCAGCCAATCATAAGAACGCTCCCCACGTGGGGGATGATTTACGCATAAGCCAATCACATGAACGCGTTCACACAGCGCTATTTCCATGTGGTTCCACAGGGCTTCTGGCAACGAGAGGGGAGCGGAACTCTGCCCGTTAACGTTAGCGAGTTGAGGGTGAGACAGGCCATGAGAAGGTGTTACATTTAACTTATTATTTCCTCATTTGCTAGTAACGTATAAAGAGATGGCTAGTCCCTCATCTAACTATTCTTATTGGGAATCTGACCTGGGAAATTTTTTAATATTTTATTCTGGGAAAAAAAATTGGTTCTGCTTACCGTTTCTAAACACGACATAAACCCAGATAGCACACATACGTCTTGCCGATGTCGGCCTGAGATCGTACATCGAATTATATTTTAATACGTGTGACATATCGGCGCGTATAGTCGGATTTCTCCACACTCCATTTAACTTCTCAGATGGGTCGGCGCAATGCTATTAGTACGACCCGGCCATACCAGAGTCAGAGCAGTCAGAGGCGCTCTCTCGTCTTCAGACAGGCTGGCAGCGCGCTGGAGAAGCGACAGGTTGGGTTGTCAGGTAAGCGATCCCTTGACTAACATTAAATAGCGATTATGTTAATTATGTGACATGTAATAAAGCATAACGTTGTTAGAGCCATGTGCCATTGTGCCAAACTTTTTTGCACTTTTTATACACAGCGTCTAACGTCATGTATTTACACAGCCGATAAACCGGACTATTAACTAGCATTAGCTAGTTTAGCTAACGTTAGCTAAGCTATTTTAACCAGCAAACTTTCCCGTTTATTTAGTTATGGCTATAGCTGGATATATCCAAAACTGTGTTTCCAGCATATGAACGGCACTTACAGATTGCTTTACATCAACGTTACCTCGCATTAGATAACTAACTTAGCTAGCTAATATTAGCTAACCCGGTAGCCAACCCATTTATGTAAAAAACGTTCGCTGGGGACCTTTTATATACAGTCTATGCTGGGGACACATCGACTCTGCCGAAATGTTGACCTCATCATCAGAAATCAGAACTGCCCCTTCATTGCTTTTTCTGAACAACCAGTCTGTGTCGGGAATAAACTAGCTAGTAGCCGGTGTGCATCGCGGACCACCATGGGACCTTGTTCGGGATAAATGTGTAGCGTGAGGTAGCAGAGACGCCGGGGCCAACAACAGAACATTAAATCCACTTCTGAGAAGTTTTGAGGGGAGAAATAAACTGCTTAGATTTGGTGTAGTATACAACCTAAGGCACACACCCTGTGATTGTTAGGGAAAGAGCAACATGCCTCGCAATAGTTTGACGACGGCCGGGTTAAGTTAGCTCCCACAGGCCCAGTCACACAGACGACTGCAGCCAACACAGCAGGCGTGTCCAGCAACAGCTGAACGATACTGTTAGGATGATAATACACGGGGCAACTTTTTGAGCAATGTTGCTGGTGGCAAGTCCGACGATGTT
This sequence comes from Lepomis macrochirus, assembly GCA_024633595.2. NCBI lineage: Eukaryota > Metazoa > Chordata > Actinopteri > Centrarchiformes > Centrarchidae > Lepomis > Lepomis macrochirus. Next base: position 33,297,598 of record JALXJV020000011.1, read on the forward strand.
TTAAATGGATAGCGGCGGTTCGGGGCCGGTGGCGGAGTGGTGGGGGAAGGGGATTACGGGACAACAACGTTGCCCTGCACAGTTGCTCTAAAAGTTGCTCGGTGTATCATCAGCCTTAATATTCGTACCACTGTTATTCTATCATTAAATTCTCAGTAATGTTGTAAAGTTTTAACATAAATCAATAGACATATGGCTCGTTATGTACAGAATATTATTGGTTCAGTGAAACCCCCATTCATTCACAGAGGGGCCTGGTCTTGTTAGTTAGTCTGAAACAGAGCCCTTTAGAGTCGTTGTTGGTTATATTTGAGCATTCAAATAAAATTAAAAAAATAGTAAGCCTGTCTGTGCCCCTGCTCTGTATTAAAATAAGTTCTGTTATGAGCTGGCAATTTACAAATATAATTGCATTGAAAATGAATTCAAACAGACTCTATTCTATACCTGTTTCTTTGTGAAGTATGTCAAATACTTAAATACATTGGGCCATATGTTCTTGTTTGTCTCCCTCTTTCAAGCAGAGTCTTCACACCCACCCTCCACATTGTGTTTCAGTCAGCCCTTATCTGCACACCTCCCTCCTGGCCAGAAAGGTATGTGTCAGAATGCAATAACATTCATACACTAATGAGCAATTAGGGGTTTAGTGTCTTGCAAATGGACACTTCCTCATGCAGACTGGGGGAGCTGGGGATCGAACACCCAACCTGGTTAGTGGACGACCACTCTCCCCCGAGCTTCAGCAATCCCAATAACAAGAATATAATTTATATTATATACCGCTTAATACTGCTAGTTCAGTCCGTCACAACCACTATGTATCAAGTGCAACAAATACATATTGACAACATGTAACATTAATATTTTCTGTTCTAGCAAACAGAGATGGCGATACAAAGTTGGGTCAGGCTGAGCCAAGACAGAGTTGGAGGCTGCAGAGGCCAGAGGAAGATGCCTTACTACAGGACAAGCTGTAAAGGTTAGCTTATTGATGAAGTTAGAGGTCTGTTTTCAACCAAGGTTATTATAGTTTTGCATTTTTCATTAGGTTTTATTTTTATTTCGTTTTCACTTTTTTTTCAATTTCAGTTTAGTTTGTGTTTTTTCACATCTAGTTTTCATTATTTCGTTCGTCTTTGTTTACGATAATAACTGATGCCAAAAACAGCACACTTGGAACCTTTAGATGGTAATTTTGGCATGTTAAACTGGCAACGCAGCTGGTAATGGTGAGAGAAAAGCTCAGAGATGGGTTTGAGTTTGATTAAACATTGTATCAGAAAGATGCATAATAAAACATAATAAAGCAGCTGGTATTGCTGGCTGTAAGTAGTTTTGTTCCCAATTTTCTGGTCAGATACTTTGACTACCACACTGCTGCTGGCCAACAACATTAGCAAAGGTTATCTATCACACATTTTTAAGGCTGTATTCCTTTTTAATTCATTTAAAATAAGCATGGTAGCTAACAGCATTGCATTTGCTGTCACAAGATGACATAATGCATAATAACATAATGCAAGATGCCTGATGCATAACAATAAAAATTACAAATAAATGAAAAATAAAGCATTATCCAAAATCTTTACTTTTGTTCAACCTTTAGTCACTGTCATAAACCATAGCAAGATTTAGGGCTTTATTGATGGTACTTGGTTTGAACACTTTTATTTTTGTGCCGCTAGGGGGCTCAATCAAAGTTTGATGACATGGCTCATGGAAGTTCCTGTTTTAAACTTTTATCATTGAGGAGTTTTCTACGAAGAGGGGGTAAAGGATGCAGAAAGTAGTTGTGAAATCCCTGAAGGATATAGGTTTTAGTGAGTTCATTTAAAATATTTTTAAAAAACACAGACTGTACTCATGCTACCTGCTCCCCTACAGTAGATGGCGGTGTGCACCAGTACAAGATGTGGGTACAACCCACTACAAGCCCAAGAAGAAGAAGAGGACTCTCAAAACAAACGGACCGGCTAATTATGACAGATAATAAAGCAGCGTTAAAATTCACGTTCTTCCGACGGTCAGGCGGACACAGGATGTGAGTGCTGGGAACTGAGCTGCTGCTAACTTTATCTCTGTTTAGGTGCTCAGTTTGTTTTAGTTTAGGTTTTTACCAGAAGCTGAATTCCCACCCAGGTCATTTACTCTAAAAAACAAACTGACCCAGAGCCTGTACCACGAACCAGAACTTAAGGTTATCAAGATAACTTCGGAGTTACAGTACTACTACGGTGGTTCACTTCTTATCGGTGTACATCACCATGGTAACTTATGCTGAACGGCTAGGTGAGAGATCGCCGCCTTATGACCAATCACTATTTTCTTGGAAAATGACATCTCCATCAGAGATCCCACAAAGTGTTTTATGCTGCTTTTATATTTGCTAGCGGTGATGCGGAGAAACATTTGTATAGCGATATCATCCTCAGTGTTTCCCCTAGGGTGGGGGTGGGGGTGCGCGTCCAGCTGCATTCATACATTAATTTAGCTCTCCTTATTAGCTAGGCTTTTTGCATGCAGGCTAATAACTTTTTTAAGCTGGGTCTCCGACAGTGACAGCGTTGTATTGGACAGATTTGTGCAGCGGCATTCCATGAGGGAGAGAGAGCGAGAGAGGGACGGGTGAGAGAGAAAGAGGGACGAGCGACAGGAAGTGCTGCACGAATGCGCCACGGCGCTCTGCAATCAAATACGATTTTATATTGTTTTAAAAAAACGAAAATCAATCTGTGGCGGTCAGTGTTGATATTGTGGCGAATCGCCACAAATAAATTAACATATGGGAAACACTGATCCTACAGGCACTGATTGAAAGCCTTGTTAAGCTACTTGTAGATTTTTACAGTAAGCCTACTCACTGCTTTGAAATGTGTTTTACATTTTTTTTATTTGCTTCAAAGTCTGTTTCACGTTGTTGCAGCCTTTAAAATAAATGGGTGGAATTTTTCTTAAGTAAGGCTGAATATTATGACCATAGAGCCTAGTTATTATAATATATTATAATATTAATCTCATCTGCTTCAGAGCAGGATAGCCATTCAGCATAAGTTACCATGGCGATCTTCCCCGGTAAGAAGTGAACCACTGTCTTGGTACTGAAAACCCAGAGTTAACTTAGTTACCTGGATTTGGTCAAATACCTACTTCATAGTGGCCCCAGTCATTAAAACATTAAAAACACAGAATAAAAGCAGTTTCATCCTAAAAAAAAAACAATCTTAACATGGTTGTCAGCTGTTAATACTTTAGCCTAATGTCAGTCGGCTCTCATGTAAAACAAAATGGAACTTTTATCAAATAGGGCTGTGCTGTTTCACAAAGCCATGTGCTCATGTTTTGTTTTGTTTTTCTGTCTGCAGGATTCGGACCGGACTGTAAAGTTGCATTGTGAAGGTGCCAGGTGGACCCATTTTTTTTAAGCCCATTTCGACAGAAATTAGATTAGATTAGGCCTATAACTGAATTTAAATTGAATTGCTTTGTAGCCTACTGTATGTCTTCTGTTTAAAATCTGCCAACTTTTGGTACATAAGTTGTCCCCATTTTTTAAAAATTATTCTGGAGGACATTTTACTCGGGAAATTATAATATAGTAATTGCTTGTTCCCTGTGCTGGAGTTCTTTTAAGAACTGATTTTTAAGAGCTGTTTCCACTTCGTTAATAAAATGAAATATGCTATTAACTTGAATCGAATGTGTCTTCATTGTATTATTATTATTACTGGTCACGCTTACAGTTTTCTTTATATTCACATACACTTGTAGTAATTATATAAATGTGTCTCATGGATAGCGATGTAATTGTCTGAATGATCTGACCTAAATCAATAAAGCTCGTAGCAGAAAAAAGGAGCGACTGGGCAGTGCGTCTTTGATCATCGTCTACACATCGTCTGGAGGGCATTTTCGACTAAATGCCGACGTCTCAGCGACATTATGCCGATTAGCAAACGCTCTACATACGTCTTGGCGATGCAACTTTGAAACATCGGGCCACGTCTGCAAGACGTATGTGTGCTATCTGGGAACCTTTTATTATTGTAACAAAAATGCTTCATATCTTTAAGAACTTATCTATGCCTCTGTCCGCCCCAGTAACTTTGGTTAGGCTATTAATGGTTTTTTTGCAGTGGAAAATATGTCTAGGTTCAAACTGACTAAAGTTTTAGACTTCTAGATTTTACATTAATAAAATCTTGCTCTTTCGTATTTCATTCACATTCAGATATCAGCAGCTAATAATTAAAAAACTCACTTTTAAACTACATTTCTTTGTTTCAGCTGCACCACAGTCATCCTCACTCAGAAATATTAGCATCATAGCCTGTCCAACATAACTATATAGATGTGCCAATCAGCTCAATAACTGCACAAACGCCCGAGCTGCTTCCTGCTTTGGGGACAGATCCTGTCAAACAGTCACGCTATTCACAAGAATTTCAACTTTATGGAAATGTACTAACCCTATTAGCATGCAGACGTGCTAGCGTAGCTCGCTAGCTGATGTTAGTTAGCTCGCTAGTTGATAGTTACACAATTAAACCGATTAACATTAATAATTAAAGAAAATCTCATAACAAGGGGATAACTAGCGAAACACCTTAAGTTCCGCTCCCTCTCTTTGCCAGAAGCCCTGTTGAAGTCAGTCAGAGGGCCGCACCACATGGAAATAGCTGTGTGAACGCTGCTCATGTGATTGGCTTATGCATAAATCATCCCCCACGTGGGAGCGCTCTTATGATTGGCTGAAACAAGGGAGAGATCTGATTGGTTGCAGATCATTCCCTGTATAAAAAATGCATTTGTGAGTCGAGCCAAGTCAGGGGAGTCTCAAAGCACACACAAATGCAGTGAAGTTCAGGGACCACAGGCAGTTTGTAAATCAGGATATATTTGTGTGTGCATCAGAAATATTTTTCTGAATCTTGTCCTGTGCATTTCTGAATCTTGTGTGGATTTGTAAATTGTGTGTGCATTTGTGAATTTTGTGTGTATTTCTGAATTGTGTGTGCATTTGTGAGTTTTGTGTGCATTTGTCAATCTTCTGTGCATTTTTAATTTTCTGTGTGCATTTGTGAATTTTATGTGCATTTGTCTATCCTGTGTGTGTATTTGTGAATCGTGTGTGTGCATATATGAATTGTGTGTGTGCATATATGAATTGTGTGTGTGCATATATGAATCCTGTGTGTGCATATGTGAATTTAGTGTGTGTATTTATCCTTTATGAGACTCATCTAGCTCCATACAAAACAAAACGTGAAAATGGCTTGCAAACAAAGCCTTTAAAAGTTACACCTATACAAAATAATTGTCACATGAACCTTGTCTGACTGGAAATTTATGTCAGTTCAACACATCAACCAAATGATAAAATATTTTGTGTAACATCAAATTATGTCATGTCATTTATGTCAGTTATGTCATATTAGATGGGAATATCCAGTATTATATCCATATTCTCCAAACACTGCTTTTAAAAAGTAAAATTTTAAAAGCACCTTTCACTCAATAAAAATAAATATATCATTAAAATGTTAGGTATCATGAAAACATCTCTCTGTTAATACAAACTCCCATGATGTCTCTACCTTCTCACTGCTAATCCAAGATCTATGGTTATGTAAGAAAACATCTAGACCAGCCTTTCTCAAACTTTTTTCAGTCAGGGCACCTTTCAAAAGTGCATAAAATCTCAAGGCACCCCAGTGTGAAATATAATTTAAAAACACTGCATAACCCAAATGTAAATGCAAATGTCCTGTTTATTTAGACAGAACAGAGCATAATACGAACTGTAAATAACAATAATAATAACAACTTCATAGCACCTTTAAAAACACAGGTTTGCAAAGTAATTCACAAAATAATTAATCAGACACAAATGCCATAAAACCAGAAGAGGTGGACCGCCCAATACAAGAACCCAACAACAAATCCAGACCAGGAGAACTAAAATGAAGTGCAGGATGCAGTTAAAATAAAATAAAAAGGGGCAGACATGAAAAAAAATATATATACAATACGATAAGAAAAAGATGCATGTTAAAAAATGCACCAGAGATAAGCAGGAATGTTTTTCCATATAGTGCTTGTTTTCATCCGTGCTATGCGCATGCAGACACACCCACATACACATACACCCACACACACAAACAATCCGCCCTATCCTGGCAGGGATGGATGAGAGGCAGACACGGAGCTCCTGGTCCACAGTCCTCAGTCAGCTTCCTGTACTTGTTCTTGATGTACGTCAGGCTTGAAAAGCTCAGTTCGCATGCAGATAAGTTGTGGAGAAGGGTAGCAAAATAGCAACAGCGCTACTTGAAGCCACTGGATACTCTTTTTTCACTGAAATCCAAAACCTGTCCAATTCCATGTCACCAAATCTCATTTTCAATGTGCGGTCTTCCCTGATCTCCATCAGTTGCTCCTGTGTTGGCAGTGGCCAGTACTTTGCGCTCTCCAGCGCGCTTGAACTCCAAGGATCACGGACCCAGTCAAACTGTGCATAAGACTCGATGGAAAATAATGATTAAATCGCCATCGAGATTTCAGATGCTGGGTTATGAGATCAGAAAGTGTACTGCTGTTTACAATTTAGGGCCTAAATTCACGTTTATTTTTACGTTTCTGTCAGTCTGAGGTGTTGTTGCTATAACGCGTTGCTGTGGGTTGCGTCACTTGCGTCAAGTTGTGTGTGTGTGTCTTGCTTCGGTCTTGTGAGACGGATTTTTATGGTTAATTTTATATATATATATATATTTATCTAAAATGAATTTACAATTTTATTAATACGTTCATATGTTTAAAAAGAAGAAGAATGTATTTATGTAAATTCAAATATATTTATATATGAAATGTCAGATTTTATTTATTTATTTTTTTTAGCCTACGTAATTTTTTGGCGGCACCCCTGACTCAGTCAGGGGGCATCCCAGTGTGCCGCGGCACCCACTTTGAGAAAGGCTGATCTAGACAATTTGGTCTAAAGTGTATCTTATCTATTTAGCAAACTGTAGAATCCAAAATTACACTGCATTGACGTATGTAAGTGCCTAAATCAGGAATATAATAAGTAAACTTCTCAACAAAACAGCATAATTTTAACATTTCTGCAGTTACTTTTCTTACACTATTTTTGTAGTTTACATTTTTGGCTTAATGTTTAAAGGACAACAGAAGTTTCAGTTTTTATCTATCCATTCTCTATTTTCTGGAAATTATAAATCAATCCTCAAGCTGGAGGACATACAGCCATACAAATGCAGTAGTACATCAGGCTAACAATCAGTCTAGTGAAAGACAACCTGATCCTGGAGGAAGACCTTGATTTCACAGAGATGGGATGGCACCATCTTTACCATCAGCAGTGACTTCCGCTGTGGTAGGACCTTGGTCTGCACCCTCCTGGTAAATATGTCCAAAAATGTACAAATACAATTTGATCACTCACACACACACACACACACACACACACACACACACACACACACACACACACACCCACACCTCAGTACCAGAAAGGGCTACATTATTTAGCGTTACCAAAAAGTTTAAATAACTAAACATTAGAGCCATTTCAGCATACATGTTTTAAAGTTAGGTGGGAGCCAATTATTGTAGCAGAATCAGTTCTTAACTAAAAAATGACGAAGCGAGACTGTCAATTCCATTAAGACGTTTAGTGAGTGAACAAAAGGCCAAAAACACATACATACAGTGTGCGCAAAAAAAGGGTTACAGCATTGCTTCCGGCTACAACTACAGACGTCATCACCTCACGCACTCCTTTTCCTAGAGTCTCCTGGGTAATGAAGTCCCTTCTTTTAATGTAACTTCAAATGAAATTAAATGAAATGCAGTTCTCCTTTTAACTACATATTTAACAGATTAACAATTTTATCAATATGAATGTTAACTTATATCTTAACTTATTAATCCTTACAAATAATATGTTCTCTCAAATAAATTCTCAACAATTATAGAGCACCCAGAGGAAACAAACATGAAGATGGGAAGAACATTGTGCAAACTCCTCATAGAAGACCAGAGGTAGTTGAATAGGACCATCACAATCCAGTTTAGACTGTTGGAAAAAATTAAAATAGGTTTACAGTGTAATATTTACAAAATTTAAATAATGTTCACCACATATACTTGGGCCGTCCAGGAATATTGACATCTACCAAAGAATTTTTGGCAACCCATTTTAGCATTTTGCAGAGAAACACACGGAGAGATGTTAACTGGTATTACGTAGCAAGACGCGGACACGGTGGAAATTTTACAAGCACGGAGTGGATTCTGCAATTGGAGTGAACCATTGCAGATGTCACCCAGTACCATGGCTGCACAATATATTTTTTCAGCATCAGCATGTACCCTTGCACAGAACAATGCAATGCAAGTCAAATTAACACAACCACCTCAACTTTTTTGCTGCTAGATTCAAAAGGGAAACTTGCATGGTTCTCATTTTCCATGACTGATCTACATGAGAAGTCCGTCTGATGTAACATTGTTAACTCTGATTTGGTTCTTAGACACAGAGTGTGTTGCTAGAAATTGACAAACAGGCTCTGCATGCACAGCGAACCACTAATCAAAATATTGTTCTTGATCAGTTTATCAAACAACAAAAGCAAGCAGCATTGATGTGGATTTTAATAAATATTTCATTAAATGCTTAATGTACCATTACTTGACCATGTTAAGTGTATATCATCCCGCCTTGCAGGTGTAGAACAGCTCTGTGTCGTCTTCTTGCAGCAGCACTGGTAGACATCTGAGACATACAGTCTACTCCACTTTCATGTCTTGCATTTGCTGTAATGAAACATAAGAAAAAAAAGGCTACCAAACATATGTATTTACACTTTGCTGCAGACTATGCTCATTGTTTTTCTCTATATACTAGGGATGTCCCAGATATACAGTATATTTTTTATATTTTTATATATTTTATATTATATTTTTGTCTGAGCTAGAGTTCTTTGCAAATGCAAGTCCAATCCAATACTTTTTCATTCATATTTTGATTAAATATATACCTGAAACACTGATATAATGCAGCTTTAGCCTAATACATTCAACAGACTTTTATTTTACACAAGCATCTACATCCCAAAATTGAAAAATGCAAAATTTATAAACATTCAGTAATTTAGGATATGAATAAATATTTATCATGGAAAAATGTGACTCTTGACTTTGAAATCAAGAAATATCAATCTGCTGAAGCTACAAGTTGAGTGTTCGGTATACTGCTGTTTGCTGGAAAAAGACAGGAGCTGTTTCAGCCAGCAGCTGAGTTTATATGTGTCATATTTTAATGTACAGGGTAAACTAAGATAAACTGTTACTAAAGACAGAAATCCTTAAAAAACTTTAGCTTGTTTGTAACAATTAGCTATTAGCCGAATCAGCACTGTGCTTGTGTAAAACAACACAGCAGAGACTGAGCAGATTAAAATATCACGTTCTACATGTTTATGCTACACAGGTGTATTGATAAATGTTTTAATAACTGTTGCGATTTTATGTGTGTATTGTTTTCTCTGTGCTGGAGTTATTTTAAAAACTTGATGATTTTATCCAGTTTATTCTTAAATTTGTAACGAACTTTATTGTTTATCTCTTCAAGCAAAGCCCATAGTTTTTCATTATATTCCACTCAAATCTGATGTTCATTATAAATTTTGCTCATGGATAGATGTTACTAAATAATGATGCGTCTGCATCGCATTGTAGATACAGTAATGTTTAATGTAAATTATGTGGAATCTAAAGTGAGTCATGATATGAGAGTGAGAAAAAATGTTGCAGATTCTTTCACAAAATCACTAGAGGGCAGTCAGTGTCAAGTTTCTAAAAGGAGACACTCAGATCTGGTGTTTTTATTGACTTATTAAAAGACACTTGAACCCTGGACCGGATACTGTGATATTTGTTTTGCAAACCGTCAAACCAGCAGCATCAGGCTTAAGTTTTTATACCATCTACATGATGCTGGCTGCTGTCACTGTGTTTGCAGCAATATTATTTTAATGAATATGTTTTCCATTATCCATGATTCATGTTAATATTTGCATTAAGATTAGTTATAATGAAATATTGTGAAATGAAATTAAAACATCATATGTAAGGCAGAGCTGATTTCCAGGCATGTTTTCACTCTGCAGATATAATAACAGTCTATAGACTCTTTCATTGGTTCCAATTAGACCAACATTGACGCTTCATATATTTGATTCTATGCAAACTCAGTGACCTTCCTTGTTACTCAGCTATAAAAACTTCCCATCAGGCTGTCAGTGGAGTTCACAGCGCGTCACTTTCAACGTAAACCATGTTTTCTGTAGCTCTGTGTGAGAGCTACAGAAAACACAGGAGGTTTCTCATTTGTTCCTCAAAAGCCTTAAACGTGTCCTCATCAGAAGGATATATGACAAGATAAACATCCATCTTTGTTGGGTGGTTTTGGGCTAAGTCGGTCACAGCATGCGACATGATCTGGGCAACTTCTTTTTTATCGAACCCGAGGCTTCCGGTGCCGATGGCAGGAAAGGCAATTGACTTGTGGTTATTCTTGGCTGCCAAACATAAGCATTCCCACACTGACATGTGAAGAATCTCCCATGCTTTATTTCTCCACTGTGAGTCTCTCTGGATTTGTCAAAGTCAGCAGTTCTTCTTTGGCAGTATATCTTGGTCATTTGTTACAAAGCATTTTCTTTTTTGACAGGTGTGAAGTGTGAACAGTTGACACAGCCAGCCTCTGTGACTGTGCAGCCAGGTCAACGTCTGACCATCACCTGTCAGGTCTCTTATTCTGTTAGCAGCTACTACACAGCTTGGATCAGAAAGCCTGCAGGGAAAGGACTGGAGTGGATTGGAAGCAAATATACTGACGCTTCTTACTACAAAGATTCACTAAAGAACAAGTTCAGTATCGACTTACTCTTCCAGCAACACAGTGACTCTAAACGGACAGAATGTGCAGCCTGAAGACACTGCTGTGTATTACTGTGCCAGAGAGCCAGAGAGTTCACAGAACGTCACTTTCAACATAAACCATGTTTTCTGTAGCTCTGCTGCTGCTGTTGGCAGCTGGATGTGAGTCTCTCTGGATTTGTCAAAGTCAGCAGTTCTTCTTTTGCAGTATAACTTGATCATTACAACACATTTTCTTTTTTAACAGGTGTGAAGTGTGAACAGTTGACACAGCCAGCCTCTGTGACTGTGCAGCCTGATCAACGTCTGACCATCACCTGTCAGTTCTCTTATTCTTTGGGCAGCTACGCGACAGCTTGGATCAGACAGCCTGCAGGGAAAGGACTGGAGTGGATTGGAAGCGGATGTGTTGGATGCACGTCAAGCTACAAAGATTCCCTAAAGAACAAGTTCAGTATCGACTCAGACTCTTCCAGCAACAGAGTGACTCTAAACGGACAGAATGTGCAGCCTGAAGACACTGCTGTGTATTACTTTGCCAGAGAGCCACAGTGAAACACATTAACAGGAGAGTCATACAAAAAGTACTTCCTCTTTTTACCACCACCACTATCAACATTTACTTGTCTCAGTATTACTTGTTTTTTTTTCTTCACAATGCTGTAGTATAGTAAAGTTGCAATGTAAGAAGAAACTACATTGTTGTTGTTTGTCCTTTGAAGCATGTTTCATACAATACTTATTATTATAACGGTTTCCATGCATCTTTATAATGACACTGATTGATATCATGCATGTGCTGGTTAAATTTAGAGATAAACTCTTCCACAAGATTGGCAGGTTGAACACCAAAATTTTAAGAAAACAATTTTCCCACTCAAAACCCAATGCACAATTAAATGTCTGTCCCTTATATACCTTATACACTGTCAGTGTCCTTCTCTATGCAAAGTGAACTTCCTCACAGTCTGCTATAAAGACTTGATATCTTGCTGTCAGTTACAGCAGAAGAAGAGAAGCTCTCATCAAATCACCTTCAATACCAACCATGTTCTCTGTAGCTCTGCTGCTGCTGCTGGCTGCTGGATCCTGTTAGCCTCACTGAGGCAGAGAAACTGACAGTATGATCACAGCACACTGACTGTTCACTTTTATTTTTCTGTTTTGTTATTGCAAGACAAAACACACAACATAGACATGACAATACAATAGAAACAAGAAGAGAGAGACAAAGGAAAGAAATACATCAACAAAACGTACATGACAACAATAACAACAGCAGCAACAAAAATACTTAATCTTGTGTGTGTATGTGCTCGTGTGTGTAAATACATGCCTCCCATATTGTCAGGGAAGGGAGATGCCTATTGGATAGATAATAGAGATAGGCTAAGAGGCTGGCGGGGGACTACACGCGAAGAAGAAAAAACAACAACAAATAAATATGGGTTATTACAAACAAAAAGTCAAAACAGATTTGGAATACTGCTTCCACCACCACCCCCACCACTGCAAGTGACAATATACGTAGTACTTGAGTCATCTGCCCCCTGGCCTCAGGCCCCGCAATGGTTGGACACGCCGGGTGAGCGCACCTTTATGTTTCGAAAGTTTTCCTATTTTACTCTATTTGTCTTTTAAAGGATTGTTGGTTTGTTTGTGTAATTTTGTCTGATGCTGGTCCTATTTTGGGTTGCTCCCAGACCTTTTAGGAGGGAACCAGCCCAAAGTGGCCATGTCCACTTTCTAAACTGCTCCCAGACCGTGAGGAGGGGGCCAGTTTAGTGAAGAATGTGCAATCATGTACAAATTAAATATTATAATTATAATTTATATATTCCGGCAACAGAGTGACTCTAAACGGACAGAATGTGCAGCCTGAAGACACTGCTGTGTATTACTGTGCCAGGAGAGAGACAATAACACAAACCATCAGTAGACCTGAACAAAAACCCCTCAGTGCCTGAACACTTGTAACATGAAGCCACCAGAGGAGGAGCCCTCAGACCACTAATGACTTCAACACCAGCTCACTGTTAAAGAGGGAAACAGTCTTTAGAGTTTTATTATACAATAAAAAACTAATTTAAATTGACAGCAACTGTTTTCTCATTCTAAATTCTGACATTGCAATTACTGATAAGTGATACATATGTTTTTCCACAATGAAGAACGAATGAACATCAAATCTTTCAATTAAAGAAATACAGTCCGCTGACAACATGGCTTTAAATGCTCATCATCTAACAAGAAACAGATTTCCAGACAGTTTCTCTTCCATAAAATCTTTACTTACATAAAATAAAATTGATAATTATCTGAATCACTACTGCATCAGTAAGTGAAACAGTAGTCATTTTCAATTATGGTGATGTTCAATACAGAAACAAATAAAACCAAATATTAATATATGTTTTTTAAATTGGTTTCACTTTATAAAATTCACCTTGGGCATAGTTTGACATGAGAGAAGCAATCAACATAAGATTTCTCCTAAAGATTTTCTTTTTATTCCACTATTATGTTTTGCGCCACGATAATAAAAAACGGAAAGTGGGTAGAAACTTTGACATCTGACAATTTTAATGTAGCTGCAAAACCTATTTTTAAAGGTTTGCTTTTCAGTTGTGTGTTTTTGCTTGTAATTTGTCCCGTTCGGGATATTACTCATGAATAACATGAAGTCTAATTTCAAACAATAAAAATCAAAGCACAAAATTTAACTTCTCAGAACAATTCAGATTCAAATTCAGACGTATAAACCAAATTAATTTGGCTCGAGTCACAGGAGTAAGAAGAGATTGAGTCCAATTCAGCAGTATCTTCCCCGTGAGGAGGAGTCAATGCAAAACTCAGATGTCTTCCACCTCTACTTATCTGACTGCAGAGAGGATGACAGAGAACAGTGGACACACAGTTTAACATGATGGACTATAGGACAGGACTGCTGCTTTTAACTGTCTGCTGGGCAGGTGAAAACATTCTCTGATCTTAATGTGAAATCTTTTCATTTATGCTACCAATGTAACATATGACATGCATGTCTTTTTTGATATGACAGGTGTTGATGGTCAGACTCTGACAGAATCTGAACCAGTGGTTAAAAGGCCTGGAGAATCCCACAGATTGACCTGTACAGCCTCTGGATTCACATTCAGTGCACTGTATTTGGCCTGGATCAGACAGGCTCCTGGAAAAGGACTGGAGTGGGTTGCCTGGATTGATAGTGGTAGTGGTAGCAGCAAATATTACTCTCAGTCAGTTCAAGGCCGGTTTACCATCTCCAGAGACAACAGCAGACAGCAGCTGTTTCTGCAGATGAACAGTCTGAAGACTGAAGATTCTGCTGTTTATTATTGTGCTCGAGACTCACAGTGACTGGAGTTGGTTGAGCAGCTGTACAAAATCCTACAGGACTCATATTTCACATTGTCAGACCCCAAACATGAAGTACTTTTCTTTGTATTCTGATTACATTCTGATTACATACTGATTACATTATTTCTATATTTAACTGTTTATATTCATTCTTTAGTTATTGTTTTTTATTCTGTATTTGCATGAACAATTCATCATACAGATAAGTAAAAACTGTTCCTGAGAAATCTGATTATTCACCATTAAACACAATAAAGATGACTTGTTCATAAAAGGTTAAAAAATACATTTTATATTTTACTAGTGTCCAGTATCATCTTCTTCTGTCATATTCTTTGCTGTGGTGTTATGGGATGGAGGCATCGGCACTTTTGCTTCCAACAAACTATGCAAGTCGGTAAGGAAGGCCACCGGTGGTGTGGATGGAACTGGACAGTGTTGTGACGGTGACTGAGAGGAGGTGAGAGGGAAACTGAAAGCCATCATGGACAACCCCTCTCATCCTTTCTATGCTGAGTTGAGGCAGCTCAGGAGCTCTTAGCCACACACTCATCCACAGCCGGCCTCAAAGCTCTTAGGAGGATCATTTGTGCCATCAGCCATCAGGCTCCACAATGCCACAGCACCCATTCTTAATTATATTTCTGACATTTATCTGGTTGTAAAGAATTATTGTATATTGATTGTATATAGTGTGTAAATATCTAAACATCTATGTAGAATGCAAATTGTTTATTGATCGTATATAGTGTGTGCGTATACAGCGTGTAAATATCAGTATATATTTATAGATCCATGCAGAATGTTACCGATTCTACTTTTATTCACACAGAGAAATCAAGGTACAGGAATGTACAAATGCTTTGTCGCTCCAGCTGTACCCTAGCAGGGTACAAGGACTCTTGTCTCTATACCTCTAAAAGAACATTTCTGCACCCCTAGTGACAAAATTGACCTTTACAATTATTCATTTAGCTGACACTTTTATCCAAAGCTACTTACAATTGCTATACAAATATCTGAGGTCCCACCCCTCTGGAGCAACTAGGGGTTAAGTGTCTTGCCCCGGGGTCACATTGTTGGATGTGTAACAGTGGGGATTGAACCTGGGTCTCTCACATCAACGGCATGTGTGTTATCCACTTGGCCAATACCAACCATTTATGTCCTGGGGGCCGGGGATCACTGATTTTCTGCATCATTTGCCTGTACTGTTATGAACCTTTTACTGTCAGCAATGATTTTGTACCTTTAAAAATAAACAAAGGTCCACGGTTAAAACACCTTAAGGATCATTTCCGTTCCATACAGGGTACTTTTTGAGAAATGTACCTTTAGGGAACAAACATGATACCCCTATTTCTCGGTGTGTTGTATCTGTTCTTTTACATTCCTTTGTGCTTTGTCAAAGCCAGCAGTTCTTCTTTTGCTGTATAACTTGATCGTTTGTTACAAAACATTTTCTTTTTCCACAGGTGTGAAGTGTGAACAGTTGACACAGCCAGCCTCTGTGACTGTGCAGCCAGTTCAACGTCTGACCATCACCTGTCAGGTCTCTCTTCTTTGGGCAGCTACTGGACAGCTTGGATCAGACAGCCTGCAGGGAAAAGACTGGAGTGGATTGGAGGTGCACATGTTGGATACACCACATACTACAAAGATTAACTGAAGAACAAGTTCAGTATCGACTTAGACTCTTCCAGCAACAGAGTGACTCTAAACGGACAGAATGTGCAGCCTGAAGACACTGCTGTGTATTACTGTGCACGAGAGCCACAATAACACAAACCATCAGCAGACCTGAACAAAAACCCCTCAGTGCCTGAACACTTGTAACATGAAGCCACCAGAGGAGGAGCCCTCAGACCACTAATGACTTCAACACCTGCTCACTGTTAAATACAGAAACAGAAACACTGAAAAAGTAAAGGGCAATATAACATTTAGTATATAATAGTAATAATAATATCAATAGGCATTTTCCAAAAATATTCTTTTCTGTCTGACTGATATTTACACGGATTAATAATAATAATAATAATAATAATAATAATAATAATAATAATAATAATAATAATAATAATATATTTGTTCTCATTGTGTTAGAATTCAACTGTATGTGTGTGTCAGATTTTTCTTTACGATATTATTAAAATCACTTTGTGGACCTCAGATTAAGATGGGTAAACACAAAACATAATGTTACCTCACGTTTTGGCAAGGTCAAGATTTTATTTCATGATAATTCCATAGTGAGTATAATTAAAGTTTTGTGTTGGAGGGTCACTTGATAAAACACAACATTTAACTATGAAGACAATTTATATTAAGCAAGTTTCAAATTTAGATTGCCTAAATCTAATTTATGTGGCTGGTGTTGCAACTTGTACATTATTATTTTCCAAGTCCAACAAACAAAAGGCCAAACTCTTTCCTCCATATGAAGATGAGTCAGTGCAACACCAAGCTGTTTTGCAGAGATGATAATACTTTTATTTTTCACAGAACACAACAGAGTTTATTTGTCTGACTGAACAATTTCTTCTAATATTATCACAGTATTAACAGTTTACTTAATATTATATTACTTAGTTAGTTTTCTTTTCCCTGATGTCTTGAAAATAATTTTACTGAACACGTAATCAAAATCAACATTGTAACATAATAAGTAACATTTGATATGCGATTCAAGCCTACTTATCTTACTTCTGATAAGGTGTTATTTGTTGTTTTTCTTAAAATTGAATTAATTGATAAATGATTGTCAAAGTCCAGGAACGGAATGACCATTAGAAGAACCAGGAGTTTAAGCAAATGAGTAAACAAATCATTTTTAATTTGTCATGTTCCATTTTAGAAAAACTGTACTTTAACTCTTTACAAGTATTTTATTGGTCATTAATCTACATTTAACTTAGCTACATTTGCAAATCATACCTTCATAAAATATCTAGTTAGTTAATTAGTCTGTTCTATCTCTCTGCATTTTGCTTCATTTATCACAATGTGCAGGAGAACTTGTGTCAGATATTAAACAAGCTGGACAGATGCAAACATTTAGAAAATCAGGCAAATAAAATTTCAATTTAGGGTTTGGTTGTTTTACTAATGTATCTCAAATCCAGTAACTGCACACCATGCCACTAGTGTCCGTGTTGAAAAACATCATCTGCATCGTCATCTCACAAGCCTCCAGAAATTCTTTCAATTAAAATGGTTTATTAAAAGTGTATTTAGTCTATGCAGAACCAATTTAGGTTATACACTGTAACTACTGTGTACAGACACTGTTCAGAATTCATAGTGCAGTGTGCTGTTGGAGAAGGCAGATCATATGCAGTGTCATTCATATCAAAGCAAGCATTTCAGTTGGCTACATGCCCATGATTAAAGACACAGGTAACAACAGTAGGTTAGGCAGCAAGTGTGACATTTTTAAATTATGTAATCGATACCTACATGTAGATTAAAGAAAGGAAAATAATTGAAACAGAAATAGCTAATTTTTGCTAATAATCAACAAGCATAGCAAAGTGCACTCCCTAGAAATAAACATGTTGCACAGTGCCTAACTTGATGCACAGCCAATGGAACAAACATTATTCCAAAAACAAAAGCTCTCTGGCCTGCACACACTATAACAATGTTAAAATACAAAGTAACTTGTACTTTAGAACGTTTATCAACCAAGTACTTTTATAATTTTACTTGAGTAGGTTTGTCAAAAAATAGTTATACTTGAGTAAATATTTTCAGTGCTATACCCGCCACTGGCCAGCGGCCCCAGTACTGGCGATGTCATGGTGAACATGAGACAAACAGCAGAGATGAGGGCCACAGCAAAAGAGAGTCAAAGCCAGTAAACTCAAACCACAGTGATTTTGTAAGACTGATGATGATATGAATTATTTATGTATCATAATCAAGGGCTAAGCTGAAGTTAATGCTTTTTGGAAATGTATTTTAATGGCTCATTTCGTGAAGCACTGTAATTCCTCAAGTTAAAATTAAAATTAAAATTAATTAAAATTCTGAAGAAGGAATAAAAACATCTAAATCATACAAATTTTACTAAAACTTGAAACTCGTAAACATTGATTCACCAATTTCACTAAACTGTAAAGGATCAAAGTCAAAACCAGTTCCTCCCTGTGAGGAGGAGTCAATGCAAAACTCAGATGTCTTCCACCTCTACTTATCTGACTGCAGAGAGGATGACAGAGAACAGTGGACACACAGTTTAACATGATGGACTATAGGACAGGACTGCTGCTTTTAACTGTCTGCTGGGCAGGTGAAGATATTCTCTGATGTTAATGTGACATTTCATTTATGCTACCAGTGTACCACATGACATGCATGTCTTTTTTGATATGACAGGTGTTGATGGTCAGACTCTGACAGATGACTTTCTTTAATCTGTGCTGATTTTAAAGACATCCATAAAGAGAGACTTCACATTTATAACTTATAATTTAGAAATGCAAGGTGGTCCTTCTTCTCTGAGATCAACACAAAAAAATTTGATTTTATTAACCATAAAAACCTGGAGGATATAATGAAATCCTCCTCCTGCAGCCTTGATATTCTTCCTACTGATTTTTTCAAAAATATTTCCAATTGCTTGGCCTCAGCTCTACTACATATTGTCAACATGTTTCTTCTGTCAGGTTTCTTCCCACAGGCCCTTAAAACTGTAGTCATCAAGCCACTCTTAAAAAAGAACAATCTAGACGTGTCAGTAATGAGCATTTTCAGGCCCATATCAAACCTCCCATTTTTAAGTAAAATCATTGAAAATTTTGATTTTCAACTGCTTAGTGCTTTCTTGGCACTAAACAACTGTTTTGCTGTCTTCCAGCCAGGATTTCGACCACATCACAGCACTGAGACCGCTCTTGTTAAGGTCTTCAATGACGTCCATTTAAACACAGACAGTGGCAGAATTTCAGTCCTTTTGGAACTCAGTGCTGCTTTTGACCATATTACCATACTGACTGGAAAACTGGGTGGGACTTTCTGACACAGTACTAAACTGGTTTGAATCCACCTTAAATAATAGGGACTATTTTATGTCTATAATACAACAACAACTATTACTACTACTACTACTAATATTAATAATAAATATAGAGTGGAGGTATTTTCCAAAAGGTTTCTTCTCTGTGTGACTCACAATGTTTAGGTGGACAATTCCGTTTTAAAAAGATAAACATAAATTTTTACTTCTTTGAGCCACTTTTTAAAACTTTTTATTACCATAAACAAGACACGTTACATTGATGGTAAATGCGTTAATAAGTTCAATAACTCTGACTGATGCATAATTTGACCTGTTGGAATAAAATTAAAATAGTGAATTACTATTTAACAATATTTGAATTATTCTTAATATGCTAAAAGTGAACCGTTTGTTAGAGGATCACTTGACAAAACACAAAATTAAGACTTTATAAACCAATTTAAGATTTTATAAACCAAGGCTTAATAAGACTTGAAGACAAGTCATATTTAGCAAATTTCAAATTTAGATTGCCTAAATCTAGTTTCCTTTGGCTGGTTTTGAAACTTATACATGACTATTTTAAAATTCAAAAAACAAAAGGCCAAACAACTGCTACTATAGGAAAGCAGGGGATGCATGGAAATAAATTAAATTGTTTTTAACTATTTTGTGTGCGTAATAAAACTAACAGATATGTTCCTGAAACAATCATTGAACAGAAAAAAAAATTAATCAGAACAGTTACACTGTTATTGTAAATGTGAAGAGGTTGGCCAGGGCTGACATTAGATTCCCAGTCTGAATTATTATCCATATCCGGCCCTGTGAAAAAAGAATGTCAGTTTCCTTCTAAAAAATATTCATTTGGTAATGATTGTCGATTTGATGTTTAAAATTTTACATAAATTAACATACTGTTCACTCACCCAACACTAGTGATCTAAGTATTTTCCAGCTCTCTCCTCCCTGTGAGGAGGAGTCAATGCAAAACTCAGATGTCTTCCACCTCTACTTATCTGACTGCAGAGAGGATGACAGAGAACAGTGGACACACAGTTTAACATGATGGACTATAGGACAGGACTGCTGCTTTTAACTGTCTGCAGGGCAGGTGAAGATCTTCACTGATCTAGATCAATTTTTTGTTTTGTTTCATCAGCTTATTTCACTTAATGATTTTTTCATCCTCCTAACAGGTGTTGATGGTCAGACTCTGACAGAATCTGAACCAGTGGTTAAAAGGCCTGGAGAATCCCACAGATTGACCTGTACAGCCTCTGGATTCACATTCAGCAGCTACCATATGGCCTGGGTCAGACAGGCTCCTGGAAAAGGACTGGAGTGGATTGCTTTTATCTATAGTGATGCTAGTGGCACATTCTACTCTCAGTCAGTTCAAGGCCGGTTTACCATCTCCAGAGACAACAGCAGACAGCAGGTGTATCTGCAGATGAACAGTCTGAAGAATGAAGATTCTACTGTTTATAAGGTGTTTTCTATCAGCAGGGACTGCAGTTCCATCTGTCAGTGTCAGTTCATTCAATTCAATTCAGTTTTATTTATATAGCACGGAATCACAACAGCAGTTATCTCATAGCACTTTTCATAAAAGTGCAGGTCCTAGACCGTACTGTGATAATATTTAAAGAAACCCAACAACTTTCCTTAAAAGGAAAATTTACTTTGCTGTACTGACAGTAAAGACAGTAAAGTTCATGTTGCTACAGACTGAATGAATAATGGTACAGATATTTAAAGTAATGGTAATGATAACATTGTTAATGGAAAATAATCGTAATGTTAACTATATAACAACAGTAATAATAACAATAGGACTAGTAATAACAATTGTAGCAGACAAGATTAACAACTAACACTGAGTAAAAACTCTTTTTTCATGCTCGCTGGGCTGATTGACACATTTAAAATGATATAAAACCAAAGAACTAATTATTGACTTTGGGTGAAATAGAGATACTGCTTCAGAGAGCATCATACATAATGAAAAGGTGGAAATTGTTTCATCATATAAATACTTGGGCACTGTTTTTGATGACCATCTTAAGTTTGATTTAAACAGCTGCCATTGTGAAGCTGGGGCAACAGAGAATTTATCTTCTCCACAAACTAAACTCCTTCTCTGTCACACCAGTCATCTTGTGTAGATTTTATCAGTCTTTTATTGAGAGTCTTTAAGTTTTTCTTTATCTGTTGGTTTCACAATCAGACAGTGAAAGACAGGAACAGCCTGAACAACATTGTAAAGATCTGTTCTAAAATCATCAGTGTGAAACAGAGAGACCTAAATGTCTTCTGCAACCAACAAATAGTTCGGAAGGCAGCGAGTATCCTAGCCTCTCCAGGACATGCTCTGGCAGGTGAATTTTCTCTGTTGCCTTCTGGCCGTCGTTATGCGCTTCCTGTGTGTAAGACAAACCGCCACTCCAAATCTTTTATCCCTTCTGCAATCAAACTTTTAAACTCTGTGTAGGGTTCTTTGGGGTTTTTTAATGTGCACATACTGACTGCTTGTATGTTGTGAATAATGTGTGTGATTGTGTTATATACTGTTGCAAACACGCTGCTCTTAACTAATTGCCCCTTGTGGGATTAATAAAGTTGATTGAATTGAACACAGACATTTGAGTGCCAATGATATGTGACTGGCTTTAACATTTTCATGAGAGAAAAATAATGAAAAAGATTCTTATTGCTCTATACTACAAACCAGCTGAAAGGTAAGAAAATATCTCTACATCACAGACTGTTGTTTCATTAAAACCAATTTTGAGAGAAAGTGGAGTGTTGGCAGGGTATTTAAGTTTAACGTTTACAAACAAAGTTAATTACTTTAATCCTATATATATTTTGTATGGAGATCATTTATATAGCAAGGTTTTTGATGATTTTTGATTGTTGAAAGTATAATAACATGGGACATGGTATGTGGAGAGAATTCTGACAGTTTGATGCAATTAAACAGCAATAACAGCAATTTCAATCATTAAGTTAATCATTAATGTGATTTAGGAGGTGCTTATAGTACATAAATGATCTGAGGAAAACAGATGCATCATATTTAAAGTGTGTTTTAATCATTTTAAACATGCTACACACCAGATACAAGTCAATTTTAATTAATATGTTTTCCATTATCCATGATTCATGATAATATTCACTTTGAATATTTATAATGAAATAATAAGAATGTGAAATTGAAACATCATATGTAAAGCAGAGGTGATTTCCATGCATGTTGTCACTGTACAGATATAATAACAGTCAACAGACTCTTCTATTGGCTCCAGTTAGACCAACATTGATGCTTCATATGTTTGGTTCTACGCAAATTCAGTGACCTTCCTTGTTACTCAGCTATAAAAACTTCCCATCAGGTTGTCAGTGGAGTTCACAGCACGTCACTTTCAACATAAACCATGTTTTCTGTAGCTCTGCTGCTGCTGTTGGCAGCTGGATGTGAGTCTCTCTGGATTTGTCAAAGTCAGCAGTTCTTCTTTTGCAGTTTAACTTGATCATTTGTTGCAAAATATTTTCTTTTTTTAACAGGTGTGAAGTGTGAACAGCTGACACAGCCAGCTCTGTAACTGTGCAGCCAGGTCAACGTCTGACCATCACCTGTCAGGTCTCTTATTCTCTTGGCTACTACACAGCTTGGATCAGACAGCCTGTGTAGTGGGTCTGACTCTGCGTTGTGTAGTTTAGTAAGCCAGAACACACGTCTAGGAATTCTCTTGGAGCAATTTATTCAGTAGCCACCATGTCAGCATCAACAGGTCTGTAATTGTGGAGAAACAACACATTCACAGAGTTTCTCTTGCACACATGCTCTCAGCTCCTTCCCAGAGAACGTCCCGAAGCAAAGAGAATTTATAACATTACAAAAAGAACATTCATAAAATACATAAAATACAATTGACACAGTTAAGTTAGCTCATCATGTCTCTTCACTTCTTCTATCAGAAAAATCAGAATGAACCTGAACCATGCCTTAAACTTACATACCTGTAATTGTGGAGAAACAACACATTCACAGAGTTTCTCTTGCACACATGCTCTCAGCTCCTGCGTAACATCATGAATAAAATCACTAAATGCTTCATGCTAGTAAGCATCACTCTCCAAAGCACACTTTATCGGAGCAAATCACAAAAAAAAACTCCCGACACACACGCACATGTTCATGGTTAAACTTCTCCTTCCTTAGCAAGTTTAGACATGCAAGCTAGTAAAATTAACTCCCAAAACATAACAATGCAAACAAGAACACCTCAAAAGTGGCCTTAGTGCCCCAACTTCATTATTTACAACCAAATAAAACATATATAAAAGGAGCGATAAGACAGCGTACCTTCCCAGAGAACGTCCCCGAAGCAAGAGGAAGAGACGTCCGCCGAAGTGCGGTAAGTGAGGTTAACAAAATAAAGTGTCCACTATATTTTCCGTGGCAAAACTCTTAACATTTCCTCTTAGGAAAGAAATATTCCCGTCACATGGAGACCATTAGGAACGTAAACACATTTGTGAAAGAAATAAAGAAAAATAACAACATAAATAAATAAATAAAAACATCAAAGCGGAAATGATCACTGCACCCTTCCAAATAAAACACCAAGTTACAATATGTACCGAAACGTACAGGGCCCTGTCCACACCATAGCGCAACAACATCACACTACCACATTCACCCCCACTGTTTTGCGCTATAACGATGGACAGGCGCAACCCATAGTACACAGTAGACAGTACACAGAAAAATAGATTTTGCATACAGCAGTTGCTGGTGTGACCATGCAATTCCCTTACTGCAAACTCAGAAACTAGCCCAACCAGTTAAAAAACTATCCATTTAAGGATCAGGATAAATGTGAAGTGATCAGTCTCACACTTAACCCCAGGAAAACATGCCATATACACATTACAAGGCTATGGAACACAAAGTATCAAACGTGCACCCAGACAGCTGTATCGCAAAAAAAAATTTACTCTAACAGCGTACCAAAATAACATACAAGAAGGAAAACAAACCAAAAAAATTTTTTATTTTATTTTATTTTATTTTTTTTACTTGACTATTGTAACCCTCTGCGTGGACATAGTCTGAATGAGTCTATTCACTGGCCTAATCAATCTCCCCAGTCTAGTGCGAATACCGTCCCCCTGAGGACCCACAGGTCCCCCTTCTGCAGAAACCATAGACAGGGACTGCCCGTCCGACACTGAGCTCCCACCACAAGCCTGCATGGGAGCGCCAGCAATAGACTCAACACTGGTAACCTCGGACAGCTGATCAGACATCTGACAACTACCTGGATTCAACTCGGCCTGTCTTGTCGCTGCGGAAACTGATAATGTCTCTTCTCTCCCACCCACGGTCCCGTCTACTGTCACTCTGTTGATGCCCTCACCCGCAGCCTGCCATTCGTCCAGCGTGGGACTGCAAATAACAGATCCCCCCAACTTCACAGTCTTATCTGTGGCATCGTCAGCCTGAAGCCCAGAAATGTCAGACACCCATCGAGCTGTCCGATCCTCGCTCTGCTCTGACTGACACAAGACACTCACTCTGTCTTCACTCTGAGTGGTACTGAACAGCGACAACTCAGTCTCCTGAGCAGGCTCCCCCCACGAAGGTAACGGAAGAAAGTTGACAGGCATAATCAGATTCCTATGGACTGTCTTAACTCGACCTGTGACAGGGTGTCGTATGTTGTAAATGTGAAGTTCATCATTCTTACTCACAACCACATAAACCACTCCCTCCCAGCGATCAGCTAACTTCTTTTCCTCTCTCTCCTTTATTTGCTAGCAGAACTCTGTCCCCTACCGCCACAGAAAAACCCTTCATCTTTCGATTATAGACTTCTGCTTGCTTGGCTTGCCGTCCCTTGATGTGCTCCTGAGCTAGTGTCATCGCCTCCCTCAGATCCTTCCCCAAGGAAAGGACATAGTCGCTCAATATCAACAGTCTCGCCATCCAAGAGGACATTCTCGAACATCACGCCAACGGACAGGCGAGGAGCACGACCGAACATCAGAAAGAAAGGTGCAAACCCAGTAGTTTCATGAATGGTGCAGTTGTATGCAAACGTCAGCGTTTTCAGCATTTGAGGCCATTTTGCCTTGGAACGTGGCGGCAATGCTCGGATCATGGTGCCCAAAGTGCGGTTAAAGCGTTCAGCCTGACCGTTTCCCATAGGGTGATAAGGGGTGGTGTGCGATTTCTCAACACCGGCCAGCTGTAGGAGCTCAGCAATGAGGGAACTTTCAAATTAGCCCTTGGTCTGAGTGAAGTCGTGCTGGAAATCCATACACCGAAAAGAAATTATTCCACAGCACGCGAGCAACTGTCTTAGCAGTTTGATTAGGGCAGGGGTAGGCACAGGCTAACCTGGTAAAATGATCCGTGACTACCAAGACATCAACCGACTTGTTGGTAGCATCCTCAGCTGACCAAAAATCCACACACACTAACTCCAGTGGCGCGGTAGTGACAATAGAAACCAGAGGAGCTCTAGCTTCTGGTTCTGGAGCCTTACTCAACACACATCTCTTGCACCGAGTGACATACCCTTGATGTCCTCAGCCATTGTATCCCAGTAAAAGCGTTGCCTGGCCAACCACAAGGTGCGCTGCTGCCCCTGGTGGCCAGCATCGTCATGCACACCTCTTAATACCCGACCCCTCAAAGAAGCTGGAACAACATACTGGAAAATCTTCTTTTTTACTGACAGGGTGTTTAGAGACACGGTATAGGACCGCCAGCCGCCTGTGAGTTTACCCCACTGTCTCAGAGTCCTAATAGTCTCTTCAGACTCATGGACTCTCTCCCTGCGGGACGGGCGGCGTCCTCTATCTACAAAGAACTGCACTCTGCTCAAAACAGGGTCCTGAGACTGCATCTCATGCAATTCCTCATGAGTGAAAACAGGTAGGGGACTCTGGCCCATGGCCACTACCTGTTGCAGTTGCTGAACATGAGTAACAGCTCTCACTGCCACACCATCATCCCAACAGCGATGCACATCCAACACAGCAGACACTTCCTCCCCTGACACCTTACCCACAGCATGACTGTCACCCCACATACCGTCCAGACGAGATCGCGAACTGGTTGGCCTTGCTCCCCACCTTTGGCAGCTGACAGGAGAGCCGGAACATATCCTGTACATGAGACTCGGGTAAGCCGCTTGCCTCTCTCAACAACACATCATAGGGCAGTCTTGATAACCTGTGCATCACCCCGCGCCTCACAAATGGCTCTCTGCTTAAAGCGTCAGCCACTACATTCTTCGAGCCGGGGATGTACTGGATGTCAAAGTCGAATGACGCCAGTTTAGACACCCACCGATGCTCGCATGCATCCAGTTTTGGTTTAGTCAAAATGTACTTGAGGGGGTTATTATCCGTCCACACGGTAAATTTGTGTCCCTGCAACCAATGACTGAATTTATCATGGATCGCCCACTTCATGGCAAAAAACTCCAGTCGATGAGCTGGATACTTAGACTGAGCATGATTTAGTGACTTGCTAGCAAAGCAATAGGCCTAGCCGTGTCACAGCCACCCTGGACTTGTGAGAGCACGGCCCCAAGCCACTGGTGGACGCATCAACTGACAGAATGAAGGGCTTAGTAAAATCGGATGAGCCAGCAGAGCCTGGTCTACCAGAGCTCGCTTCAAAGTCTCAAAGGCCTGTCTACACTCCAAAGTCCAATCAGCAGGAGCGAAGTCTGCGTGCGGCTTTCTGACGCTTACCCCTAACCTTAGCGTGGCTGCTTACCTCCAGAAATGAGCTGAAAAAAGTGGCTTAGCAATCACAGAACAGTTTTCAACAAAGTGTTGGTAATACACCACCATGCCAAGAAAAGAGCGAATCTTATCAACAGAGGGCGTGGCTCCATCACTCTCCATGATGTCGGACTCACTCACACTGACAATGGCCTGTACCTTGTCAGGATCGGTGGCTATTCCCTCTTGGGAGACTACATGCCCCAGGAACTTCACAGATTTCCTCAGGAACTTACATTTCGCTGGGGAGAGCTTCAGATTATGTTCCTGCAACCGCCTAAAAACCAACTCAAGCCTCTCAAGGCTCTCCAACTCCGACCTGCCAAAGACCAACACGTCGTCCAGGTAACACAACAGAGACAGAAAGTTCTGATCGCCAAAAATAGTCAGCATCATTCTCATAAACGTAGCTGGACTGTTGCACAGACCCTGAGGCATACGATTGTACTCATGTAACCCCAGAGGTGACGAGAAAGCAGTATATTTCTTATCGTCTTCATGGAGTGGCACATTATAGTAGCCTGAAGTGAGGTCCAGTGTACTGAAAAAGGCATTACCTCCCAGCTGCCAAAACATCCGCCTGATGAGGCAGAGGGTGCGCGTCTTTGACTGTGCGGGCATTCAGCCAGCGAAAATCTGTGCACAATCTCAGCTCGCCATTTTTCTTCCAGCACAAGACCAAGGGGGAAGCATACTCACTGCTGGACTTTCTGATTATGTCCCGCTCTTCCATCTCATCCAGCACCTCTCTCAACTTGTGGTAGTGAACTGGAGAGAGCCGTCGATAGGGCAACCGAAAGGGACGGTCATCAGTCAACCGAATACGATGACAGAAGCCAGCAGCCTCCCCGCAATCCAAATTGTGCCTGGAAAACACACTCGCACTTCACAATCAGATCAGTCAGTTTTCCTTTCCAGACTGGGGACACCTCACAATCATCCACCGACAACCCCTGAAGGCCCAGGTCCCTAAGCCTAGAATCCTCACCTGTCACAATGCCACTTACAGAACTCTGTGCCGACAAACTGCCATGGCAACTACTGCTGCTGACATTGCCCATGTTCTGATGGACTGTGTGCTCCGCACCCCTCAAAATCCTCCAGTGCAACGCAAGGAGAGACATCAGCCACTTTTGCATTTCTCCGCAGTGTGATTTTGGCTGCAGTCGGGTTAATTATCTTCACAGGAACCCAACCGTCTCCCCATAAAGGTGTCACCACCCTCCCAACTAGTATGTTCCGAGGGGCACAGCGCGATGAGCTAGGCTCCACAACAACAGTACTACCTACAGAAAGTTTAGTCCCAGAAGGAAGGCGGCCCCACACCGACATGTTCACTCATGGGCTCCAGGGTCACTGCTTTTTTTAATCTCACCGTTCCCACCTTGTCTGGGATTTCCTCCCCTCCACCTCTCCAGATTCGCCAAAAGCGAATGAAATCATTGGCCTCTTGTTGCTGTGATGACTCAGGTTTGCCTAGCACACGCCAATAGGCTTCATTAGACTTAAATCTCTTGATGACTGGTTTCAGTAGGTTGGTGCCAACAACCAATTCATCCACTTGTCCTTCAACAATTAAAACCTGGACAATGTAGTCAGAGTCAAACAGTCGGAGCTTCATTTCGCAAATCCCCACCGGCACCGTCTGCTTCCCTCCACACCCGATGAGGACAATGTCTGTAGGAGATATTATGTCACCCTGCACTACTCCTGCCTCCCTCAGCTGAGGTACCAGATCCGCCCGCAGAGGCGTGGCCATGGACCCACTGTCTAGCATACCCCTCACCTCCACTTTGTCCCCTGCCAATACAGTAGTGAAAAAAGACTGTCACTTTTGCCTGTTCTCGTTATGTTTTGGAAAATCACTGTTTTGTCTGGCGGTGCTGATTCACAAGCAGCAGAATACACTGATTGAATGTCATCATCATTGGAGGGAAAACCACCTAGCTCCACATTGCCCTCCGCCAAAGAGGAGCCAACTAGTTTCCCGACGCGTGAGGGGCCCGAGCCGACACTTGAGGTTTTGCAGGGTCTGACTGGGTACATGTCGCACTGACGTGGCCTGGTGAGTAACACCTGAAACACAACTTGTCCATCCTGCAGTGTGCACTAGTGCTGTGACCAGAACTGCCACAGATTTTACAGTCACTGGTGCGTTGCGATACTTTTTGCTGAGGTGGACTACGAGCTACCTGAGCATTACTAGACAAGGTTCGGCCCAGTAAACTCAAAACTCTGTCCATCAGCGCTTTTGTCATCATTTGAGGGAGGACGGTCTGGCGTGACTTTAACCCCGATGCCAGGAATCCGCCCGACTGTGCATCACTCATTAATACCCCCTGGCATAGTCCAGTAACTGCCTCGGTCTGCACTGATCTCTGACTCCCACTGAATGTCTGCACCCTCTTGTGATTATCCAAATGCTCCTGCACTTCCCGAGCAGACCATTCCCTAGGTGGCTTTGTTTTAAATATCAGGGCCAGCTCCTTATCAGGGCAGTTGCGGACGAACATAATGACTGCGTGATGGCTCAAATCAGTAACAAGCTCACCCTTACTAGCTAGACACTGCTCTGTCACTTCAGCTACTTTGTTGAGTCTGATCCAGTAATCTAAGGGGCTTTCCCCGCCTAGAGGTTGTACAGCGTAAAAATCAGCCAGAGGCAGGTCCGACTGCACAATATCACCAAACTGGCCTCAGTACGCGTAGATGGCATTGACATCTGAGACATCAGGATTGCTGCGCAGCCAAACTTTAGTGACATCCCTCGCCCTACCCAGCAACCTGTTCATGACTTCCTCAATGCATTCAGACCCACTGAACCCCTGTTTCAAAGAGTAACTCCTCATTAACTCCTCCCACTCAGAGAGAGAATACTTATCTGTGCCATCCCCTCTAAAATAGGGTGGGGCAGTAGCTTCGGAACGCAGTACCAGTTTTAACTTTGAAGCATCAATAATGGTGGTTCCACACTGATCAGAGTGATGCTCATGCTGAGACTGGTCAGAGAGTGTAACAGGTGTATGGTCATGAGTAGCACTTTGTCGTAAACTAGCTTTGATACACTCTCCGATCTCTACTCCAATAGACTTAACTAATTCGGATAGCTGACTCGAAGGTGACTCAGAGATGGCGGACTGAGACAAAAAACGTACAGGCGACACTGCTGGAGTAAAAGGTGGGCACTGGGCCAAATCCTTACCAACCCGCCTGCCCCTCTCCGCAGTGGAATGACCCGGGCTCGGCACAGTCTCTGATGAGCCCCCTAGCAGGGTGGAATAGTTCAAAACACCCCGTCCCCTCCCCACACTCAGGTTTTCATGACCACTGCCCGTCGCTATGTTAACCTTAAAAGTTTCCATGTTGCTGTCACACCCCCAAAATCACAGTGGAATGGGCAATGTAACACGCCAGAACCACAAAAAGAACAAGAACAAAGAAGTTCCAGGGTAAATTCCTTGCAGCAACACTTCTATATAGAACACAGATCAATTAATGAGTAATCTCCTTAAACAACTCGAAAAGGATAAAGTCACTTAATCTTGCCGAAGCAGGGATGATGCTGCTGTACTGGATCCGTAACCAAAATGGGTCTTCTCTACCAGGTGGGGAATTAGATGCTCTGATGCTCAGGACCCGCCAACCATCCAACGATGCCGCGGCACCTGTTGAGTGACAGACACAGCAACCTGCTGCGGTGGCCAGTCCCAGTTGGTCAGTCGATGAACTCCAGAATTCCTGCGCATTACACACAGCTGCAACGAGGTTGGTCAGCTCCAGCTGACCAGTCGATGGGTCACGGCACCAATTTTTGTAGTGGGTCTGACTCTGCGTTGTGTAGTTTAGTAAGCCAGAACACACGTCTAGGAATTCTCTTGGAGCAATTTATTCAGTAGCCACCATGTCAGCATCAACAGGTCTGTAATTGTGGAGAAACAACACATTCACAGAGTTTCTCTTGCACACATGCTCTCAGCTCCTTCCCAGAGAACGTCCCCGAAGCAAGAGAATTTATAACATTACAAAAAGAACATTCATAAAATACATAAAATACAATTGACACAGTTAAGTTAGCTCATCATGTCTCTTCACTTCTTCTATCAGAAAAATCAGAATGAACCTGAACCATGCCTTAAACTTACATACCTGTAATTGTGGAGAAACAACACATTCACAGAGTTTCTCTTGCACACATGCTCTCAGCTCCTGCGTAACATCATGAATAAAATCACTAAATGCTTCATGCTAGTAAGCATCACTCTCCAAAGCACACTTTATCGGAGCAAATCACCAAAAAAAACTCCCGACACACACGCACATGTTCATGGTTAAACTTCTCCTTCCTTAGCAAGTTTAGACATGCAAGCTAGTAAAATTAACTCCCAAAACATAACAATGCAAACAAGAACACCTCAAAAGTGGCCTTAGTGCCCCAACTTCATTATTTACAACCAAATAAAACATATATAAAAGGAGCGATAAGACAGCGTACCTTCCCAGAGAACGCCCCCAAGCAAGAGGAAGAGACGTCCACCGGCAAGCGGTAAGTGAGGTTAACAAAATAAAGTGTCCACTATATTTTCCGTGGCAAAACTCTTAACATTTCCTCTTAGGAAAGAAATATTCCCGTCACATGTAGACCATTAGGAACGTAAACACATTTGTGAAAGAAATAAAGAAAAATAACAACATAAATAAATAAATAAAAACATCAAAGCGGAAATGATCACTGCACCCTTCCAAATAAAACACCAAGTTACAATATGTACCGAAACGTACAGGGCCCTGTCCACACCATAGCGCAACAACATCACACTACCACACCTGCAGGAAAAGGACTGGAGTGGATTGGAATGAAATATACAGGAGGCTCTCAATTCAAAGATTCACTTAAGAACAAGTTCAGAAATTGCTGTTTCTTCTTGTGCCTGTGAGACATTGTGATCAAAGCCAAAAGAACAAGTGACACTGCAATAAGACAAATTCTCTCTTCCTGGGCTCTTGCAGGAAAACAGTCTTCCTTTCTCACATTTTTTTTCTGTCTTTGCAGTAATCCATTCACCAGGTGTGGATCAGTTTTGAAATGAAAGTTGTTTAAATGTTCTTTTTAAGTACACATTCTAAGTCTGAGTCTCTCTTGCAAATGCGCACCAGTGAAAAAGTGGACAAACACATTTCAAAGAGGTGAAAGACTGAACTGCATTTTTATTGTTGGTGTCTACTTTTGTTTTTAATCCACTCTCTCTGAAACTCCAGCACTCCTCCTTCTCTGACAGATTTAGTCTTTATGTCTCAACACGGTATGTCCAAGATCTCTGACTGGTAAAATGCAAATTCGCATCACGCTGCACAGGCCCCACCCATTGCCCCTGCACAATATCCTTCTGAAGGAGTCTCTCAACTTGTCTCGAGACTCACAGAGACTCCTCTTTAAGCTGGTAGAGTCTAAGAGTTACATTTTTTTATAGTATGACTCTAAATGGACAGAATGTGCAGCCTGAAGACACTACTGTGTATTACTGTGCCAGAGAGACACAATAACACAAACCATCAGTAGACCTGAACAAAAACCCCTCAGTGCCTGAACACTTGTACATGAAGCCACCAGAGGAGGAGCCCTCAGACCACTAATGACTTCAACACCAGTTCACTGTTACAGAGACAAACAGTCATATTTAGCAATGAAAAAGTAAAGGGCAATTTAACATGGTTTACTATACCATAATAATAATATTAATACAGTGGAGGCATTTTCCAAAAAGATTTTTCTCTGTCTGACTGTCATTTATACTAATAAAAAAAATACTACTACTATGACTACATAATGTCACCTCATGTTTTGGCAAGGTCAAGATTCATTAGTGAGTAAGCTGTGTGTTGGAGGATCACTTGATAAAACACAACATTTAGCTTTTGAAGACAATTCATATTAAGCAAGTTTCAAATTTAGATTGCCTAAATCTAATTTATGTGGCTGGTGTTGCAACTGGTACATTATTGTTTTCCAAGTCCAACAAACAAAATGCCAAACTTTTCTCCCTATGAATATGAGTCAATGCGACACCAAGCTGTTTTGCAGAGATGATAAACCTTTTTATTTTTCACTGGAACTTTTGCTTTACAGAACACAACAGAGTTTATTTGTCTGACTGGACAATTTCTTGTAATATTATCACTGTATTAACAGTTTACTTTTTTTTTCTACAGGGGTTTTCTTTCCCCTGATGTCCTTTACTTCATCAAAATCCACATTACAACATAAACAACATTTGATATGAGATTCAAGCACTTTGTTGTCACTATGTAGCACAACAACATTACTTCTGTTAAGGTTATTCGTCACCTATAAGTTATTTCTTGTTTTTTCTATTAAAATTAAATTAATTGATAAATCACTGTCAAAGTCTAGAATGATCATTGGAAGAACTGGGAGTTTAAGCCAATGAGTTAAAATTTGTTGTAAATTTTCATGGTCCTTTTAAAAACAAAATATTTTTACTCTTTATAAGTATTTTACTGTAAAGAAATAGCTCATTTCTGCTAATAATCAACAAGCATAGCAAAGTGCATTCCTTAGAAATAACCATGTTGCACAGTGCCTAACTTGATGCACAGCAGATGGAACATTATTCCAAAAAGTAAAAGCTCTCTGGCCTGCACACACTATAACAATGTTAAAATAAAAAGTAACTTGTTATAGAAAGTTTATCAACCAAGTACTTTTATAATTTTACATGAGTTTGTCAAATAATAGTTTTACTTCTGTAAAGATTTTCACTTCTACACCCACAACTGGTAGCGGCCCCAGTACTGGCGCTGACATGGTGAACATCAAACAGCAGAGATGAGGGCAACAGCAAAAGAGAGTCAAAGCCAGCAAACACAAACCACAGTGATTTTGCAAGATTTATGATAATATGGTTTATTTCAACCGGTTCATTCATGTATCATAATCAAGGGCTAGGCTGAAGTTAATAATTTACATGAAGAGAGCTATTAAGTTTGGAAAATGTATTTTAATGGCTCATTTCGTGAGGTACCGTAAATAAAATTAATTAAAATTCTCAAGAATGCAGGAAAGAAAATCTCTAAATTATACTGAAACGTGAAACTCTTGGAGGAAAGATAGTCAAGATTCACCAATTTCACAAGTAAATTCAGTTCCTCCCTGTGAGGAGGAGTCAATGCAAAACTCAGATGTCTTCCACCTCTACTTATCTGACTGCAGAGAGGATGACAGAGAACAGTGGACACACAGTTTAACATGATGGACTATAGGACAGGACTGCTGCTTTTAACTGTCTGCTGGGCAGGTGAAGATCTTCTCTGATCTTTAATATAGATTTTATTTGTGTTACCAGCTTATTTCTTTTGATGCATTTTTCTCCTCTTAACAGGTGTTGATGGTCAGACTCTGACAGAATCTGAACCAGTGGTTAAAAGGCCTGGAGAATCCCACAGATTGACCTGTACAACCTCTGGATTCACACTCAGCAGCCACTGGATGCACTGGATCAGACAGGCTCCCGGAAAAGGACTGGAGTGGGTTGCTGCTGAGACTGGTGGCACCAATTACTATTCTCAGTCAGTTCAAGGCCGGTTTACTGTCTCCAGAGACAACAGCAGACAGCAGGTGTATCTGCAGATGAACAGTCTGAAGACTGAAGATTCTGCTGTTTATTATTGTGCTCGAGACTCACAGTGACTGGAGTTGGTTGAGCAGCTGTACAAAAACCTACATTAGGCAACTCATCCTCACTGGGCTGACAGATCCTACAAAATAATTTGATTTTCATTCATTTTTTGTTTTTGTTTTTGATTTATGTACAATCACTAAACCATCATTAAGCTACAACAATAACCAAACATATAAATAACATAGTCTCTTGTTCAATTCAATTATAATTTACTGTGAGAGCTGTGATTCAGGCCAACTTTATTTGATTCATGCATCTTAATTTTACAAACTTTAGTTGCTCATTAATAATCTTGTGCTTGAAGTTTGCACACAAAAAAAGCCCAAATACAAGAACACACTACAGAAAACTTGTTGTCTGTCTTGTTGTCTGTGCAGTGAACTTCTGTCCTGCTGACTGCTCTTGTACTCTGTGTGGAGCATCAGAGGTCACATCTCCAGCCTCAGGATGATCAACACACTCCCTCTTCTGCTGGTTGCTCTCTCTCTGCCCTGTGAGTTCTCCTGCTTCCTGCTGTTTTATCTTTTATCAGACAACATCGACTGATGGTTAGTCAGTGATCCCAGAAAACTTCCCAGATGACTGTCTCACTTTCTTCTGTGGTTTCTCTCTCCTTTCATCTCATCTGCAAAATCAGGGCAGGGACAGGGACCAGACCAAACAGGAGACAGGACACTAAACGTGGAGACATAAGACTAAGACACAGACCAAAATAACAAAACATAGAAGTACACAGAATAGTTGCTATCTCTGGGTACTATCTGCAAAGGCTATCTGGCTATTGACTATCTGGGTACTGTCTGGTTGCCCTCTCCTCACAGTGGAAGAAACACACACTTCCTGCTGACTCAAAAAAAATCCAGAACATTCTAAAAGACACCTCTCTTCCAGGCCACACCCTGTTCGAACTGTTACCATCAGGCAGACGGAACAGATCCATCAGGGCAAAAACAAGTAGACTCAAAAACAGCGTTTACCCATCTGCAATAACTGTAATCAACGCTGCTAAAGTGAACTATTCAGAGTGAAGGATTGGTGCAATAAGTGTGAATGTGTATGTTATATGAATGTCTGTTCAGGCTGTTATTTATTTATTTATTTTTGACACTATTTATTTTCTACCTTTTGTTTTAAAAGTTATATCTAGGAATGATGCACTGGCTGTTCAGCACTTTTGACATGTTCGTTGTACATGTGACAATGACAATAAAGTTTTCTATCTTTTTATATCTTCTATCTTCTATCAATGGAAAATGGAGCAGGGCCGAGTAGAGTCGAGTCTATCATTTGCGCTATGGAAGCAGTTCAACGTTTAGTCCTGATGGTAAGATGTGGAACAATGATGTTGTGTAGCTGTGGACTTATGGAGTAACTTGTACCATCTGGTAGGTTACGGTCGCAGTCTGAAGCGGCTTTGATTTGGATCACACTACCTTGTTTCTTACGACCCGCCCTTCTCTGCTTCTGATTGGCTAGTAGTCCTTACCTAGGAACTGCACATGTGCAACTCCCAGTAAAGATTTTGTACAAGTAAGATGCATCACTCTGTAGCTGAAGAGCGGAGTGTACAACACATAGGGTGAAAAGAGGAGCTGCAACAGTGTGCAGTATGAGAAAAATATGGTGTTTTTTGAAAATGAAACCATGTAAACCTTTTCTGGTACAAACCCTAATTAAGGTTTTGAACCTGAAAATGAGCATAATACCACCTCTTTAAGATGGGTATAAAGAAAATATGTCACATTTTTTGCAAAGTGAAGATTTTGTGTCATGATAGTTGAAATGAGTATGTTTAATATTGTTGTTTGTTGGAGGAATACTTGATAAAACACAAAATTCCACTTTTGAGGTAAATGCATATTAAGGAAGTTCTTAAATTTAGGGTTAATGCAAAACCTAGATGTTTTCCACCTTCATTAATGTGACTGCAGGGAGGAAGACAAACTTTGTTGTACATAACATAACAGAATTTATGTGTGACTGGACAATGTTTTAGTAATATAATCAAAAGTTTTCTTATTTTTATTCCTGCTGGTGATATATTTATGTTGTTCGTGTGTCTGTCTGTTTTTAACCCACAGTATCTCTCAGAGTCCTGTACTTTTCCTTTTCTGATAGATTGTAGTCTTTTTGTGTCAACATTGTATCGTACAAATCTCCGACTGATGTCCTGAAAATGATTTTACTTATGAACACTTTGTGAGAAAGTATTATAACATAATAAACAACATTTGTTAAGTTGTTAAACAAATTAAATAAATTATTAAAATATAATTTATTGATAAATTATTGTCAAACGCTTCTCATGTTGTAGACTGTGTGTAATAAACAACTTAAAGAATGTGTTTATCAATGTATTGCACAAATAAATACTGAAACATGAAACTCTTGCAGGAATCAGTCATGTACAGTAAACATTGATTATCTGGTTTCACCAAGCTCTGAGATCCAAGTCAAATCCAGTTCCTCCCTGTGAGGAGGAGTCAATGCAAAACTCAGATGTCTTCCACCTCTACTTATCTAACTGCAGAGAGGATGACAGAGAACAGTGGACACACAGTTTAACATGATGGACTATAGGACAGGACTGCTGCTTTTAACTGTCTGCTGGGCAGGTGAAAATATTATCTGATCTTCTACATAGATTATATCTGTGTTACCAGCTTATTTCCTTTGGTGTTTTCTATCCTCTTGACAGGTGTTGATGGTCAGACTCTGACAGAATCTGAACCAGTGGTTAAAAGGCCTGGAGAATCCCACAGATTGACCTGTACAGGCTCTGGATTCACATTCAGCATCTACACCATGCATTGGATCAGACAGGCTCCTGGAAAAGGACTGGAGTGGATTGCTTATATCTATGATGATGGTAGCAGCAAATCCTACTCTCAGTCAGTTCAAGGCCGGTTTACCATTTCCAGAGACGACAGCAAACAGCAGGTGTATCTGCAGATGAACAGTCTGAAGACTGAAGATTCTGCTGTTTATTATTGTGCTCGAGACTCACAGTGACTGGAGTTGGTTGAGCAGCTGTACAAAAACCTACAGTTCCCATCTGGGCTGATAGATCATACAAAAGAATTAGGTTTTTATTTAATTGTTTTATGGTTTTATGTGCAATAATGTAAATTGACCCTCAGAAATATCTTAACCAACAACAATAACCATTAAACACATTAATAATATAGAAACAATCTTGCGATGGGATCGGCTCACCTTTCATTTTGATCCAACCCCTTGAGCCTGAATTCATTTACAATTATATTAAAAAAGGTATTATTTTTTATTTCATTTGCTTTCAAGCTGATACTTAATTAAGTGGATATTGTTAATTTACATAGAATAGATATAAATTCAGGTAATATGTAGTTATGCAAATTAGCAACAACAGGCATAAATGAGAAATGAGTGCTTGCAAAAAGTTCCTAGGTAGGCTACATTTCCTTCGGCTTGTTTTGCAACTCATACATTACAATTTTTAAATTCAAGAAACAAAAGGCCAAACAACTACTAATATAGGAAAGCAAGGGGAGCATGGAAATAAACTATTTTATGTGCATAATAAAACTAACAGATATGTTATTGAAATAATCAGTGAACAGACAAAAACTATTTAATCAGAACAGATACAATGTTATTGTAAACGTGAAGAGTTAGGCCTGGGCTGACATTAGATTTCCAGTCTGAATTATTATTCCAGTAAAAAAAGTATGTCAGTTGAGTTCAAAGAAATATACTGTTTATATTGACTGTTGATTTGAAGTTTAATATTTTACACAAATTAATACTGTTCACTTACCCAACACTACTGATCCAGAGATGACTCCAGCAGTAAGCTCTATCTACAGATGAACAATCTGAAGCCCGAGGACACAGCAGTGTATTACTGTGCCCGATAGAGTGAGAGACAATGACAGGAGAGTCATATAAAAATACAACATCTGGTTAGACTATCAAGATAAAGCCGGTGGTAAACGCTCTGAAACTGTGGCAGTTTGGTTAGCTTTAGGTAACATAACTACCTGGTTGGTTCTAGGAAAAGATTATGGTTTATGGTTAAAATAAGTAGGTTAATTGGGTAAGTTACTTTAAGCGTTATGAAGTTAAAAATAGATAGTAAACACAGAACTGCAAACAGCAACTGCAATGCTGAATGGTTTTGTTAAATATCTAACCCACATTTACAAGTCTGAAGACTGATGATGAGCTTTGCTCAGTGTACATTAGAGCTTAGTTCACATTAGAGTGAAATCAGAGCTTCTTAGGATCTGCTGTCCAACAGAGACTGAAAGCATCTATTTTATTTTGGGATGAATGTTTAGTTTGCATAATTTTTTAACATTTTGTTTAAATGTGAAAAAATGTGAAAAAAATAGTACAGTATATTGAGAGGATGAATGGAGTTTCAAGCTTTGTTTCAGCAACATCACCTTACTAACTGACAAAAATAATTGTTACTAACTGACAAAAATAATTGTTTTTCAAATTCACTGAATGGTAGAGGCAGAGGAGAGAAGAGATGAGGTTTTTTTTTAAATGTATCTATGTGGATCACATTTGACCTCTACTGAAGCTGACATCAGTATAAAAGAGACTTATAGGATGCATATGACATGTTTTGTTAATTTTACAATATAGAGATTGAGAAAAAAACATCTAACTAAGCAAACTTTACAATACTTTACCTTTTCACACATACACAAATTCCCATTTTGTAATTTGGCCAAGATGAAAAAAAACTCTTTGACACCAGATTTTCATTGCAGAAGATAAAAGTTTTATTTCCCTACTATTTACCATCTCCAGAGACAACAGCAGACAGCAGGTGTATCTGCAGATGAACAGTCTGAAGACTGAAGATTCTGCTGTTTATTATTGTGCTCGAGAGCCACAGTGACTGGAGTTGATTGAGCAGCTGTACAAAATCATACAGTACTCATCTTTGAGCTAGTTAAGCCAAAGAATTGCATCTTTTCATTTTCATGTACCATATGCTACATTATATATATTTTTTCATGTAATGCAAGGTTATTTAAACTGTTGCTGAGAAATATTATTTCTGAATATTATGACAGCATATTTAAGTTTATTTTTTTTACCCAGCAAACAACAACAAAAAAAAAAAAACACGGTAACAATTAACCACATGGCATGATATTTGATTGGGTTTTTTTAAATTTCATAATAATCAGACAAAATGTAGTTAATCACAGAAAGTAATATGTAAATGTGTGAACTATTTAGTTTTAATCTAATAATTAAAACATGTTTTTTTGCATTTAGTCACACAGGTTTCAGTTCCTGAGCAGCTGTTTTGTTCTGAAATCATTCATCATCACCAAGTCTGTTGTGGTCTAGTTTATGCAAACCAGCAACATCAGACTTACGTTTTTATACCATCTACATGATCCTGGCTGCTGTCACTGAATTTGTGTTTGCAGCAATATTATTTTATGCAGCAATTCCTTATTTTAATGAACCATGCTTTCTGTAGCTCTGCTGCTGCTGTTGGCAGCTGGATGTGAGTCTCTCTAGATTTGTCAAAGTCAGCAGTTCTTCTTTTGCAGTATAACTTGATCACTTGAACATTTTTTAAGAGGTGTGAAGTGTGAACAGTTAACACAGCCAGCCTCTGTGACTGTGCAGCCAGGTCAACGTCTGACCATCACCTGTCAGGTCTCTTATTCTGTTAGTGGCTACTACACAGCTTGGATCAGACAGCCTGCAGGGAAAGGACTGGAGTGGATTGGAATGAAAAATACAGGAGCCTCTTACTTCAAGGATTCACTAAAGAACAAGTTCAGTATCGACTTAGACTCTTCCAGCAAAACAGTGACTCTAAACGGACAGAATGTGCAGCCTGAAGACACTGCTGTGTATTACTGTGCCAGAGAGACACAGTGAGAGGCAACAATAGGAGAGCTGTACAAAACTACTTCCTCTATTTACAACCACTATTGGCAATATTCAGTATCACTTTGTTGTTTTTTCCACAACACTGATTGTTACTCTCAAAAACAAATTATTTTATTCAAGTTTTATCAAAAGCAAAAGGAAATGGTAATGTAATTTGGAAGCAATTAATAGTCTAATAAAACCAAAAGTAAATGTCACCTAAAAATATGAAGTTAAAGTCGGGAAGAGATTATCTCTAATCATGGTCAAGTTGCTAATGAATTTAATGATTTTTTTATTCAATCCATTAAAGATCTTGTCATAAGCTTCCCCCACATCAATACTAAAACAAATGTCATTGCTCCTAATGAAGGTGATGTCAACTCATTTCAGAACAGAGATGTTGATCAATCAGTTATTTTGAAAGCTATTGAGGATTTAAACATTACTTTTTCTAAGGATATGTATAATTTAGATCCTGTATTCTTAAAAAAAATATATTAGTCTTCTGGTTCAGCTACTTACTCACCTCATTGATATCTCCATCAAAACTGGACAATTCCCAGATGGATGGAAAAATGCCTTGGTAATGCCTATTTTAAATTGCGGGGATGCTAAAGTAGTTACCAGCTGTCGACCAATTAGTCTTCTTGTCCTGTCTAAAGTTCTGGAGAAAGTTGTTTCAGAACAACTAGAGAAAAACAATTATTAGCACCCTCTTCAGTTTGGTTTCAGACATAATCACTCCACAGAGTCAGCAACCTGTTTATTGCTATAAAACATAAAACAGTCACTTAACAAAGGTAATGTGGTAGGTGCAGTGTTGCTGGATTTGAAAAAGAACCACAACATCTTAATTTCAAACCTCTCAATGTTAAAGTTGTCAAAACAGTCATTATCTTGGTTTGACTCATATTTAAAGGGTTGCATTTTAAGCAAATACAAGATTTTAAGTTTTGCAAACGTATACAAACTAAATACAAAGCTTGTATTTAAATTTTTAAATGGACTTGCTCTCAGCCTCTCTGTAAGTACGTTAAGAGACTAGAGAGTAGCAGCAGATTCACCAGAGCACTTTGAAGTTGCAATTTTAAAGTTTCATTTTGCAAAACTTCTTTTGCTCAGAGAGCCTTTTCTGTGAAAGGAGCAAAGTGTTCGAACTTGCTACCTAAACACTTGAAAACTGCTGCAAACTTCATCACTTTTAAAAGAGAGGCCAAGTCCTGGTTAGTTCAGCAACAAGCTTGTACTTACATCCAGTCTACATGGTTTTCATGGCATTTTGATTTACTAATTTTATCTCATTTTATCTTGTGTTATACTGTAATGTATCGTACTGTATTATATTTTTCCTTTCATCACTGTTTTAATGTTTTAATGTTTCTCCTAATGTTTTAATGTTACTATTTCTTTAAAAGCCCTTCTAGGGACAGGTGTTGCAAATTAGCAACTGCTAAAAACACTATGGTACACACATTGGATTGCTGTTTTCAGTTTATCTATGTTAGATTTATCGGTCCCAAATAAAAATAAACCATAAATAAATAATACTGTCACTGATGAAAATTCTGAGTAGTGACTGTTTGAATATTAAAGTTCCAAACTACACAAAAAAAATATTTTTGTTGTTGTCCTTGCAATGTTTCATGCAATGCTGTATTAGAGTGGTAAAACGGTTTCCATGTATCTTTGTAATGACATTGATTGATATCATGCATGTGATAGAAAAATGTACATTTCGGTAAAATTAAAAAAAAAAGATTAAATGTTCCACATGATTGGCAACAATTTTCCTACACAAAACCCAATACACAATCAGCATGTTACCAGTATGTATTTCACTGTGCCAGAAGTTACGGAAAATGTAATAAAATCCAATTAGAAAAACCAGCAAGACCTCAGTAGCCTCCCAGTCCACAGATGTCCATACTGTGACAAAGAGGGTATGAGTTCAACATTTTGATGACCTACACAGGAATAAGCTCCTGTGCTGCTCAGTGAAACACTTTGGGGGTATGAGTCTGTAGCTGAAGACGCTTCTCTTGTCAAAGTATATTGTTTTGACAAACATTCACATGTTCGTTTGTTACTTAGTTGTTTTTTTAAATAAATGTTTAACACAATTCCAAGCACTGAGTAACTGTGACACACTTCTCTTTCTCTTATAGCCTGTCAGTGTCCTTCTCTATGCAAAGTGAAATTCCTCACAGTCTGTTATAAAGACTTGATATCATGCTGTCAGTTACAGCAGAAGAAGATAAGCTCCCATCAGATCACCTTCAATACCAACACTGTTCTCTGTAGCTCTGCTGCTGCTGCTGCTGGATCCTGTGAGTCTCACTCAGGCAGAGACACTGACAGTATGATCACTGACTGTTCACTGTTTCACA
Source organism: Lepomis macrochirus (assembly GCA_024633595.2). NCBI lineage: Eukaryota > Metazoa > Chordata > Actinopteri > Centrarchiformes > Centrarchidae > Lepomis > Lepomis macrochirus. The sequence continues at coordinate 33,340,734 of JALXJV020000011.1, forward strand.
TCAGAATCAGAATCAGCTTTATTGCCAGGCATGTGTACACATAAGAAGAATTTGACTCAGGATTGTATGCTGCTCATGATGTGCTTACTTATACAAAAATACAATTTCACAATAATAAAAATAAAATAAAATCAGACACAGACTTCAGTGTAGACAACACAAATATACACTATGAACAAAACAATATAGACATATTGACAAATAGTGCAGTGAGCACTAGGCTGCAAAGGATGTATAGGAGTATGTACATGTCGGAAGTGGATGTGATATTCAGATATACATACATGGATAAAAGAAAACATGTATACAGTGACATGAAGCATAGTTGAAAGGATGCTGGAATAAATAAGTACAAGTATTTGTGCAGGAGTTATGACTCGAGGTAGGTGGATTGGTATACAGTATCTGCAAAATCACAATATAAGAGTATGAACAGCTCTGAAAAAGAGAGTGGTGAATAATTAATAAGTGGTAACCAGTAAACAGGTGGCTGATTAGAGACAGAGTTACTGGGTTATTGCACAGGAATTGTTACTGACACTGTGAGTCAGAAATCAGCTGTTCATCAGAGTGATGGCTTGTGGGAAGAAACTGTTCCTGAGTCTGTTGATTTTGGCGAACAGAGCTCTGTAGCACCTACCAGAGGGGAGGAGCTGGAACAGGTTGTGTCCGGGGGTGAGATGGATCTGCATTGATGTTTCCTGCCTGTTTCCTGACTCTGGAAATGTATAAGTCCTGAACAGCGGGCAGGTTGGCACAGATGATCTTTGCTGCAGTCCTGACTGTCCGTTATAGTCTGTCCCTGTCCCCTTTGGCAGATCCAAACTAGACAGTGAACGTACAGAGAACAGACTGGATGATGGCTATGTAGTAAAAGTGGATAAGCAGCTCCTTAGGCAGCTTGAGCTTCCTGAGCTGGTGCAAGAAGTACATCCTCTGCTGGGTCTTCTTGATGATGGTGTCAGCGTTGAGCTCCCATGTCAGGTCCTAGTGGATCCTAGAAACCTGAATGATTCCACAGCAGACACAGGGCTGTTGAGTATGGTGATGGGGGCATAATGGGTGGGCTCTACCTGACGTCTGGAGGTTCTTACTGTAAAGATTCACTAAAGAGCAAGTTCAGTATTGACTTAGACTTTTCCAGCAACAGAGTGACTCTAAACGGGCAGAATGTGCAGCCTGAAGACACTGCTGTGTATTACTGTGCCGGAGATCCACAACAACACAAACCATCAGCAGACCTCTTCCATAAAATCATTACTTAAATATCTGATTATTATCTAATATTATCAGAATCATAACTGTAGTCTTTAGCCAACTTTACAGTGATGTTCAAAAGTGAAATATGTGGTGGTTCCCGCTACAGAAAGTATATCCAGGACCACATTTTGCCACAATGACCCACACATAGACTTCACAAGACAACTAGCTGATGTATGTGCGTTTGTGGGTGTATGAAGGGATAATTATCAATCTCATAAAATATCTGCAGATATTGTACATATTCACTGTAGTAATAGGGTAAAATTTGTACAGGGGAGACTTAGTGTTCCCTTCATTGAAATCAAAAAAGATGTGTAAATATCAGTATCGGCTTCGGCCAAAATAAGTTTTAGTATATATTTAATATCGGCCAAAATCCTGCATCCCTAGGTATATGTGTGTGTGCGTGCACAAGCCTGTGACCGAATGTAGCTGTTAGTGAGAGAGGGGTGCCGCACTGACCCCAGTGGCAGGCAGGTAAGAACCTAAGCAGCCAGGTCATAGTGAGACCACGAGAGAACCAGGGCAACACACGGCCACCCCCGAAATGCCAGCATAGCCAGTGGCACCCAAGGGCCTGAACGTTCAGAACCCAAGGTCCGCTCACAGGTCCGCTCCCTGAATGAGGGCCCAGACACCCAACCCCACAAGAGCGGGCCAAGACCCACCACGACAACACCGACCATGCACCCCTGGAACTACCTCTTGTCAATTAGCAAAGGGTCAATTACAACATAATTCATCTGCAGTGAAAACTTTGCTTTAAATGATGTATTGTATATATAATAATATAATATTCAGTTTCAGTTTTAAGAAATTTATAGTAAGAAAAAAACTCAACAGCAGCACCACAACTTTGCAGAATGAACCATCTTGTTGACTTTTAAGTTTATATAAGCCCTTTTATAAAAAATAAAAAAAGTTCTTTAAATAAAAAACTATTTCTCTATTCTGGATACTTGAGGAGAAACACTTCAATTCATTGTAATCCATCCATCCATCCATCCATCATCATCCGCTTATCCTGCTTGCAGGGTCGCGTGGGGCTGGAGCCTATCCCAGCTGGCATAGGGCGAAAGGCGGGGTACACCCTGGACAGGTCTAACTCATTATAATGAAATTTAAAATTATTTAACATATGCAAAAAATATTGCTCATGAGGAAATAAAGTGTGTGTGTGTTAATGAGAGGGTGGGAGAGCTCACATTAGTTCAGCTTCAACTTCAACATGTTCTCTGTTGCTCCAGTACTTCTGGCATAAGTATCAGTATAATTAATATAAACAGTTCTAGATAAAATATTATTAATATGTTGAGCATATGCTAAAATACTAAACTGACAAACAGCACAGTGTGTGGGTGGTGTGCGCAATTTTTCAGTATATAAATACTAACATTGTCATAAATGCAAATATGCACATGTGGAGGGAGGAACAAAGTATTCACAGAAGACTAAGTGCTAGAAGAAGCAAAGGTCAGAGAAGTGGCCTGAGCCTGAGCTTTTTCTGAACATAGACCAATTAAAACATATCAGACAGATGTCAGATGTCAACAGCTGTCTTTGAGTATTGACTCTTGTATTTCACAGCATATGTTCCACTACAGTTTCCACTACAGGGGCAGCTGTGGCTCAGGAGGAGGTAGCGCGGGTTGGTCGTTAATCGTAAGGTTGGCGGCTCAATCCCCGGCTCCCTCCAGGCTGCGTGTCGAAGTGTCCTTAGGCAAGACACTGAACCCCGAATTGCCCCTGGCGGCTGTTCCGCCAGTATATGAATATGTGTGAATGTTAGTTTCTGTTTTAGCACTTAGGCTCAGTGAGTGAATGTGTGTGTGAATGGTGAATGCAGAAGTAGTGTAAAAGCACTTTGAGTGGTCGAAAAGACTAGAAAGGCGCTTTACAAGTACGGAACATTTACAGTTTCCTCCTCCCTGTGAGGAGGAGTCAATGCAAAACTCAGATGTCTTCCACCTCTACTTATCTGACTGCAGAGAGGATGACAGAGAACAGTGGACACACAGTTTAACATGATGGACTATAGGACAGGACTGCTGCTTTTAACTGTCTGCTGGGCAGGTGAAGATATTCACTGATCTTGACTTTACTCTGTCTTCTTTAATTTTCCAACTTAAAGCAAGTGACTATTTTCTTGTTTGTCTTGACAGGTGTTGATGGTCAGACTCTGGTAGAATCTGAACCAGTGGTTAAAAGGCCTGGAGAATCGCACAGATTGACCTGTACAGCCTCTGGATTCACATTCAGCAGTTACAGCATGGACTGGATCAGACAGGCTCCTGGAAAGGGACTGGAGTGGGTTGCTTATATCATCAGTGGCGGTAGTAGCGTCTACTACTCTCAGTCAGTTCAAGGCCGGTTTACCATTTCCAGAGACAACAGCAGACAGCAGCTGTATCTGCAGATGAACAGTCTGAAGACTGAAGATTCTGCTGTTTATTATTGCGCTCGACACTCACAGTGACTGGAGTTGGTTGAGCAGCTGTACAAAAACCTACTGTACTCATCTTGCAGGCCTCTAGATACGAAATGTGACTTATTTTATATTCACATTCTCTAAACTATATGTTTTATAGTGTCTTATTTGATATATTTTACATTTATTTAAATAATGCAGTATATAAAGTCCTGAGTGTTCTTGATAATTATTAGTACTAAAAATGAAGCACAGCACAATAAAGATCACGTGTTTATAAAAGGTCCAAAGATGGCACAACAATCTGGTTGTTAAAATGAAACTCCAGCAAATACTATACATTTCAACAAATTAAGACACAATAATGTAAAATATGTGGAATCTAAAGTGAGTCATGTAATGAGAGAGAAAATTAATTTTGCAGTTTCTTTCAGAAAATCACTAGAGGGCAGTCAGTGTCACGTTTGTCTCTTCTCTGTTTCTCAAAGGAGACTTTCAGATCTGGTGTTCTCATTGATCTTAACTGACTGACTCTTGAACCCTGGACTGAACTAAAGCTTAACACTCCTGCTGCTCATGTACACTAGATACTGGATACTTTTTTACTCCAAACGAAGGTCATGTGTTAACTTGATTCAGTACATTTTGAAAATTACAATTTGACTGTAAGGTGTTTACATCATGGATTTTAATTATTTGAAAACATGCTAAACACATTGTAAACATGGCTTATAGAAAGAAAAGTTCTTGATGGTTGCTGCTTTAATTTCCATGGGCGCACATCATCACAGTTACTGCAATGCTGATTTAAAAAAAATATGTTTTGCAAAAAATGTTTTGCATTATCCATGATTCATGTTACAGTTTTTTCTGATTGCTTAAGCACATTTTTTGTAACTACTGGCTATTTTTGCAAAACTCTACACACAAATAAGAAAACCTATTATATTCACCCAATTATCAAAACATTGTAGTTCTCTTGCAAAAGCGAACACAGCTAGATTAACTCTTCACACCTTTGTAAAAATGGTGTTTTCGTATCAAACAGTAAACACAAGCCATCATCTACTAAGCACACAATGTGCCAACTACACACTGATGGTATGAATACAAAACACATCTGGCTTTTGCTTTCTCTGTGTACAGATGTCAATTTGAGGTCATACTTTTCTCATAGTGTCATGTAAACATACAAGGATCCAAACTTCAAGTATTGGTGTTTATTCACACTCACCAAAACCAAGACAAAGTCAGAACACAAAATAGTAATTTCACAAAAAAAACAAAAAAAAACAAAAAAAAAACAATAAGCCTACATCATGTCATCTTTCTGGGTCTGGCCACAAAATTTCATCCACATCGCATGCGATATCAACCTGTCCAAGGCACCGGGGAAAATATCTCCTTAAATGTCGTATCCAGGCCTGACATGATGCCTGGTCAATATCTCCACATGCCTCCTCCATTGCCTGTAAAAGGGCCACCTGTTGATGAGGATGACGGTCGTACACTTTCCAGCCAGGCAGAGAAAGAACTCCTCGATGGGATTTAAGAATGGAGAGTATGGAGGGAGGTTGAGTGCCATGAAGAATGGGTGGTCTGTAAACCAGTTATGGACCAAAGCAGCCCTATGGAAACTAACATTGTCCCATATGATGACATATCGGGTCTGCTCTGGTCTCTGAACAGTGAGCATGTCATGTAAGGTGTCCAGTAATGCAAAAGTGTGCAGTGTTTTATGGGCCTATGGTTTGCATGATGGTGAACAACACCATTTTGGCTCCTCGGCCTCCTCTGATTCTCACTCTTCTCACTCTTACTGCTCGTTCCATTGTACTCCACACAGACAGCTTACCTGTGGCTTATTTATAGTGCTTAGGCTGATTGCAAAGTGAACTAATTATCTAAAACAGTTTTCACATGTGAAAGTGTGCCAGAGAGTTGGCAAAATAGTGTTAATGATAGCCATACATGTGTATAATTTTGCTAGGAGTGTGTTGGAAATTTGGTAATTGAGTGTAAGCAGTGAGTTGTGTTTAAAGTTCTGCAAAAAAGAGTGTTGTGCAGTGAATTGTGCCTACAGTTTTGCAAAGTGTGTGTTACAAAATTGCAAACTGAGTGCAAAGCAGTGTTTGTGCTTTTAGTTTTGCAAACCCAGTGAGTGGTTTTGCTATACGTATTAATAGTTTTAGAAAATGTGCTACAAGAATCACGATTAGCGCTTAAGCATTCAGAAAAAACTGTAATATTCACATTGAGAATCACAATAATGATCTTTATCGTTGCTGCAATTAAACAAACATTTACATAGTACAAAAATAGTGAATTTTTTGTCAACACAATGTATTTAAGATCAAGATAAAGACAATCTTTAGTGTACCGAAACCGAACTTTGTCTTGTTACTCAGCATTAAAAACTTCCCATCAGGCTGTCAGTGGAGTTCACAGCACGTCACTTTCAACATAAACCATGTTTTCTGTAGCTCTGCTGCTGCTGTTGGCAGCTGGATGTGAGTCTCTCTGGATTTGTCAAAGTCATCAGTTCTTCTTTTGCAGTATAACTTGATCATTTGTTACAAAACATTTTCTTTTTTCCACAGGTGTGAAGTGTGAACAGTTGACCCAGCCAGCCTCTGTGACTGTGCAGCCAGGTCAACGTCTGACCATCACCTGTCAGGTCTCTTATTCTCTTAGTGACTACTACACAGCTTGGATCAGACAGCCTGTAGGGAAAGGACTGGAGTGGATTGGAATGAGATATACAGGAGCCTCTTACTTCAAAGATTCACTAAAGAACAAGTTCAGTATCGACTTAGACTCTTCCAGCAACAGAGTGACTCTAAACGGACAGAATGTGCAGCCTGAAGACACTGCTGTGTATTACTGTGCCAGACAGACACAGTGAGAGACAACAGGAGAGCTGCACAAAAACTACTTCCTCTATTTATCACCACTACTGGCAATATTCTTTATCACTTTGTTTTTTTCCACAACACTGATTGTTACTCTCAAAAGCAAATTATTATATTCAAGTTTTATCAAAAGGTAATGTAATTTGGAAGCAATTAATAGTCTAATAAAACCAAAAGTAAATGTCACCTAAAAATATGAAGTTGAATATATCAAGTAATGAAATGTTTAAATGGACTTGCTCTTCAGCCCACTTGAGCACTTTCAAGTGGTAATTGTAAAGTTTCATTTTGCAAAACTTCTTTTGCTCAGAGAGCCTTTTCTGTGAAAGAAGCAAAGTGTTGGAACTTGCTACCTAAACACTTGAAAACTGCTGCACACTTCAGCACTTTTAAAAGACAGGTCAAATCCTTGTTATTTACTCATTTTATCTTGTGTTTGTCACGCTTAGTGCATGTGGCGTGCAGGGCAGAACAGGTTGAGGACCCAAACGCAGGACACGGAAAGCCAGCAGGTTCAGTTCAGTCATTTATTAAACAAAAACCAAAGGCAACAAAAGGCGAGCACACTTACAGGTGAGTGGCTGAATAGCAAAGTCCAGAAACAAAGTCCAAAGTGAAATCCAAATCCAAAATCACAATAGTACAGGTAAGGCACAGGAACACAGGGTATCCGGACAGAGGGGAACAGAGGGGAACACAAGGCACACCAGCACAAACACCAGAACAATGACCCGACAAGCACGAGACAGAAACACCAGGTATATATACACAGAGACTAACAAGCAGGGCGGGAGCAACACAGGTGAGACCACTAAGACAATCAAAGACGAGCACAGGAAGTAAAACAAGACGAAACACCAGGGCAGTCTACTACAAACTAAAACAGGAAGTAAAGCTAACCAGGACGCACAAGGACAGATCTACCAAAGTAAAATCACAAAGACAGCAAAAACAGTACACTGACAGAGACGAGACCAAACAGGTGACAAGACTATACTTAACATGGAGACAAAAGACTAATGACTAAGACAGACCAGAAGTACATAGAACATGAACAAAAGTACAGGACCAAGAGACTAGACAGTTACTAAGAAGACTAAAGTGAAAGACCCAACTTAATAAACAAGACTACAAAACTCTAAACCATGACAATAAACAAATAAACACAGGAAAAACAACATCACAAAACCCAAATCCTAACAGTGTTATACTGTAATTTATCGTGTTGTATTATCTTTTATGTTTCATCTCTGTTTTAATGTTTCTTGTAATGTTAATATTTCTTTAAAAGCCCTTCTAGGGACAGGTGTTGCAAATTAGCAACTGCTAAAACACTATGGTACACCTGTTTTCAGTTTATCTATGTTAGATGTGTCTGTCTCTAATAAAAATAAACCATAAATAAATAATACTGTCACTGATGGAAATACTGAGTAGTGATAGATTGAATATTAAAGTTCCAACCTACACAAACAAAATATCATTCTTTATTTTAAAGGAAAAAAAATACATTTTTGTTGTTTGTCCGTTAAAGCAATGTTTCACGCAATGCTGTATTAGTGTGGTGAAACGGTTTCCATGTGTCTTTATCATGTCATTGATTGATATCATGCATGTGATACAAAAATGTACATTTTGGTAAAAATAAACAAAAGGTAGAGCGTTCCACATGATTTGCAACATTTTTTATGAAAATTTTCCTACACAAAAACCAATAGACAATTAAAGGAAAACTCTGGGCAATTTTTAAGTTAATCTTAATTGTTATACCTTTGAGAGTACTGTCTATAGAAAAAAAAACGAACTGGATTGGTGCTTGCAACATGGAGCTGCTACAGCTAATGCCCAGAGCTCCCACGTAGCTAAAACAGCAGTTATAGGGGCATTTACATAAAGATTGTCTTTGTACCTCTTAACAGACGCAAATGTCTGTCCAACATGAACAGGGCCATTTTTCAGTATATACTGTAAAAATTAACATTGTCATAAATGCAAATATGCACATGTGCAGGGAGGAAAAAAGTATTCACAGAAGACAATGTGCTAGACGAAGCTGAGGATATACGGAGGTCAGAGAAGTGACCTGAAAATAGAAGCTTTTTCTGAGCCTACGCAAATTATAACAGCTGTCTTGGAGTGTTGACTCTTGGACATTAATTCCCCAGTTTTCAGCGCATATCTTCCACTACAGTTTTCTTCTCCCTGTGAGGAGGAGTCAATGCAAAACTCCGATGTCTTCCACCTCTACTTATCTGACTGCAGAGAGGATGACAGAGGACAGTGGACACACAGTTTAACATGATGGACTATAGGACAGGACTGCTGCTTTTAACTGTCTGCTGGGCAGGTGAAGATTTTCACTGATCTTCAGTTGAATCTGTCTTCATACATTTGTCAACTTACAGAAAGTGACTATTTTCTTATTTGTCTTAACAGGTGTTGATGGTCAGACTTTGATAGAATCTGAACCAGCAGTTAAAAGGCCTGGAGAATCCCACAGATTGACCTGTACAGCCTCTGGATTCACATTCAGCAGCTACGACATGAACTGGATCAGACAGGCTCCTGGAAAGGGACTGGAGTGGGTTGCCTTGGGTAGCCCTAGTGGTAGCACCACTTACTACTCTCAGTCAGTTCAAGGCCGGTTTACCATCTCCAGAGACAACAACAAACAGCAGCTGTATCTGCAGATGAACAGTCTGAAGTCTGAAGATTCTGCTGTTTATTATTGTGCTCGAAACTCACAGTGACTGGAGTTG
>JALXJV020000011.1:33350595-33602163 GCA_024633595.2 Lepomis macrochirus
CTGCATTTGTACTTTGATACACAGTATACAGAGATACCAAGTCCAGCTTGGTTCTCACAGCAGTGATTACAAACGGCAGTTGTATTGTTCGTCATAGACATGTGTGGGGGACGCCGGTCAAATGATAGGTCAGTTGGAAAGTATGGGGCCTGACGCAGGACACTTTACTTGAGCTATCCCGTTTGAAACTGCGTAAAATGAAATAGATTTTGGAGTCCAGTAAAGCAACTTAATAAACAGAAGCCAGTTCACCACTTCTGCCGTGACCCGGATTCAAACCGGGGTTGCTGCGGCCACAACGCAGAGTACTAACCACTATACGATCACGGCCAACGGCTGAGTGCCTTCTTGTTGTGAGAGGATAATTTTAGCTCTGAATAGCAAATACTCCACTATTTCATCTGTATGGGTTTCTTGAAGGATGTGTGACAACAGACAGTCATTTTCCATGGATTGTTTACGTAACACTGCTTTCTATGGCCTAATGGACAAATTTTGTCATTCAATGAAATATGATTATCAAGTAACAGCAAGCACAGGATAAGGCTTTTTCTGTCAGGGACTGATGTGAAGGGCTCAGACACCTTTTACCACATGTTGACGGTCCAGTTTTAGGGATCCTAGCAGCAAAGCTGCTGGAGCCATATTGGTTTTCTTCTTCAATCGACCCAAACCTTTGGCAGGAACATCTATGGACGTTGCTGATCAAAAGTTATCAAAAGAATTTTGATACGTCCATCTGCTTTTTTTCCATAAATTTTTACTTTTGTGCATTTACATACAATCTCAAATAAATTCCTGTAAATCAAGATAGGCTTATGCTTTTGTCAACAAACCTGATGTTTCTGCTCAGATGCTCAGCCCAAGCTTTGCTCAGCAGTTCTGGGATATTCTTTCACTGGGGGGCGCTTCACTTACAAAAAGTGTATATCCCATAATTCTCTATATGGATTCGTGCGAAATTTGATCTGGGGCTACTCAGTGGATTTATAAAATTTCGTAATGATTGCGCAAAGTGGGCGTGGCTTGTTACAAGAAAAGTACATTTCTAATGATATATACATATATATAAAATTATATCTTATATATAAAATATAAGAAAATCAACTGTACGTCCTAGAGATCTTAAAAGTTGTCAGCACATCCACTGATTTGTGACTAACGTTTGCCTCGCTGCAACCTATGGTCAATTCAGAAGTCACTCACGCTGTATTTTTCAGAATATGCTACTTCAATTAACATCTATATCCCCACAAGTCTTTCTTCAAACGCTATGAAACTCGACAGAGTTGTTCTCCAGATGACCGATATCAAGTATGTCAAAGGGTTTTCAGATTGGTCAAACGGGGAGTCTGCAGTGATATTCACTATCGTGCTGTAGCTTGTACAGTATGAACAACATTTTCTTTTTAACTCAGTTTCTGATCAAATGCCACCAAAATAATTCACAACACACACAAAACTGGCAGAATGGTGCATAATATTTTCTTAGAATTTTCTCACCAACACCTCTATTGTTGTAAGCGTTTTAAGTTTTAACTTATAAAACTATCTGGCACATGTAACGTCACTACCTCAATTTGTGAGATGGTGTGCGGAAGCAGCCTCTCACCTTTAGGTCAGTCAGTAAGTCACCTACTCTAGAGACCTGAAGTCCCAGCGTTCAAACCCCCAGCTGGCTGAGGCAGACTTGTTGACAATGGAGATGCTGAGGGCATAGTTGGTCTAACTTCATTTGGATCCCCTGACACTTTTTCTTCTTATTTTTCTCTGTCTAAAAGTGTTTGTGCAGTTTAAATTTTAAATCTTGGAAACACAAAGCAGGAGGACTGAACATTTCCCCCAGTAGTCAGTTGACAACACACTAGCAGAATTTTCTCACCAGCATTTTGATTGGAAATCTAATGTTCCAGTGTTCAAATACCCTAGTGACCGAGTCAGACTTGCTGATAATGGAGCTGTCCAGATCATAGTGAGTCTAAATTATCTTTTTTCTTTGGACCCCTAGCACCTTCTTCTTATTTTTAAAAAATGTTTATGCAGCTTAAACTTAAAAACTTTTGTCGCAGGTGGGTTGAACACGTCACCCAGTAATCAGGTCCATAAAATTACACTCTCTGATCTCAAAGTGATGCTGTAAAAATCAAGTTTGCATTTCCTCAATTATTTCCAAAGTCCAAATTCTGTCATCACTTTAGTCTCTCAAGACATCTGTGTCTGTTCTTCTCCTCTGAAAATGACAAATGTTTTCACAATGATTTTTCACAACTTTATAGGATCCCGATCATTTCTGCTTGCGGCTATATTTACTTTTGGATTTCCTCAATGCCAAATAGGCAAATGAAGACAAGAGAGTATCAATGATGCGTTTTCTGCTCTGTGTATTTGTAGAGAAACATACAAAATCTTCCGGACCCATGTAATCAAAATCCATGTTGAATGTTTTTATGATATGCTTTGCACTATGTCACTACTATGACAGTGTCTGGCCCATAAATGACAAAATGTGTTTCGTAGGTATTCTTGATGATATTTAAGAGTTTGTTTCCGCCTATGCCAAATCTCCCTCGCGAACAACTCCTGTTATGTGAGGGGTAGAACCTGGGAGATGAAACCCGGAAAAGACTGTAGTGAGCCTGTAGACTGTGCCAGAGTGTAGGGGCCCTGACACCAAAACCCCCTTCTTCTTCTGTTTTTAGCCTAGATCTTGACATAGTTAGCTATGCACTATCAGAGGACCTCATTCTCAGTCTGGGTCCCAGATTATAGGACTAAGGGCGTACTCACACTAGGCCCACTTGGCTTGTATATTCGCACAGCACCTTGTCTCTCCCTGTTTCTCGTGAACACCTTAGCACAAGTCTTTCCAACACAACTGTCTCTGTCGGAGACCCAAAAAAGTTATTAGCAAGCCTCTAACGAGCCTACCTAATAAGGAGAGCTATGTTAACGTTAGATCACAGCTGGGCTGTAAGCACCCTGTTTATAGCTGGAAGTTAATATCGACTGTCATTCTGTGAAGAACAAGAGCTCTCTCTCTTGGACGGCATAGTGGATGTTGTGTTGGGGTTCCGTGCTCGGGCATGGTTAACGATCACGCTACATGCTTACCGAGTCCAGTTTAACTGTGCCCAAGCCCACCTCCTCAAGTGGGCCCGGGCATAGTTAAGCGTATCACACTGGTCAAACAAACTGGACTTCGGGGGTAACCGTGCCAGGGCACGGTACGGATCGCATAGCGTGAGTGCACCCTAAAGCTCAGCGATATAGAAGGGTAAAGTAATTAGAATGATTTTAAAATCTAAAATAAACAGCAGCCAGTAACTCGCGTGAAATTGTCACCTTTTTTAGCAAGTTAAAAGTCAAGCTGGAGAGTTTTGGACTATCTTTAGGCAGTGAATTAATTTCTGACAGGTCCCTAGGGAGTTACAATAGTACAATAAAATAAAAGTATGGATGAGTTCTCCAGATCTGTGGCTGAAATAAAAAGACTTACTTTTGCTACTTTTCTTAAATTCTAAAATTATGACTGATAACTTCCTGGTCTGACCCGTCCTGGTCAAAAACTACACCAACATTTCTGACTTAGCATAAGTTCCTAATTTACCTAGTAGGTTTGCTATGATTTGAGTTCTGTGAGCTGGGGGACCAAGTACAATGACATCCGATTTGTGTTGTATCCAGTAATTTATAAGGCATTTGTAAAGGGTTGCAATGTTAGACTCGTTACTGGGTCTGATTTAATTCCACATCATCATGATGGGCTCTAAATGCCAAAGACTTTTCACGTTTATCATCTTCATTGTACACTTGTCAATAAATTATTATCGTTTATGTAAATTAAGTTTCTAATTGAATTGTAGTTTATAATATCATGAGATCAGATGCATTAGGGAAATGTCACAGTGGTTAAAACTTGTCTGTAAACACAGTTCACAGTTATTCAGTTGAAGTTTGTCAGGCCTCTTTTGGCCTGCATCACAGACTTTGTTCTGCATGGCTTTGTACTACTGATTAATTCCAGTGCATCCACAGCTGGGACCGAAATGATGATGAATGTGTTATTTTCAGCTTGCTGTTTTTGAGATGTTTCCTTTGCTCAGTCAATCTTTTTTATCTGTTTTTGTTTCCCCTCATTCTGGCTTTGATCAGACACATGAGGGGACAAGCACGTCTGTTTCTCCTGGACAAACTCAGCTGGAGCCTGTATTTAAACAGAGACTAGCCCTTTAGAAGGGAGGGGAAATGAGAGAAAATGACCTGCATTATATATGAGTTTTAGGATCACTGGATGCCAGAAACGCCAACATCAGCAAGCAACATTAACAAGTCTTAGAAAGTCAAAACATTTCTCTGCAACCTTGATGGATTTCCCTTTGTCTGCAAAGACAGAGGTTGATGTGTCCAGCAAACTTTTGAAATGTTGAACTCGTTGTTATGCATAAATGTTTATGATTACTGACAAGTTAGTTGTTATCTTTAACAAATTAGAGACTAACCACCATGTACACCATTTTTCTTACACAAGGATTTAATTAATGAAAACAACCTGCCAAATCTGTAGACAGGTTATGCACATAAAGTGTATCCCATAAATATATTCATGTTTTAACATTATAGTTATTTAATGTTAAAACATTATACTAATACATTAATTTGTACTAGTTACTCCAGGTTGTGGATAGTGCATCTGCAGTGGACAGATGTTGTAGTCAAAATGTCATTGTGCCAATAAGTGCTCCTTCATGATTCAAGCTAGCGTCCTCCTTAGAGCCTAAGATTGTGTGTTTGTGCTGAGCTGCCAGCCAGTACCAACCCAACTATTTCTTTCCCCTTCAAGAACTGACAAATGATTTGATTTGATTTGATTTATTGTATTTGCACTGTTAAAAATACATGTATACAATGACAATAATAATAATAAAAAAAACAACAAAACAAACAGATATTAACAAATTATATATAGTGCAGGAAGAGGCAAAACCCCCCAAATGGACTTATTTAACGCCTCCACCTATATATATAATAAAAGTAAAACCCAAACAATAAAATGAAAAAAACCCCAAAAACATTTCACTACATAAAGTAATGACAAACTAAATAATATAAGGAAAAATATGAACATAGGATAAAAGTAAGTTGATTTCTATATTAGAATTTTAAAACAGCAGTTAAATAGGCTTTTAAATATCTTTTGTAACATTTTAAAGAGGAGGAGTTTGTCAGGTGGGAAAAGCTATTCCATAATTTAGTACCCCTAAATCTGATAATAAATTGACCTCTACAAGTAAGAAACTTTGGATGACCAAGATCTAATGATTGACGAGTTGAATAAGAGTGAACCTGTGAGTTAAATTTAAACTAAGTCTTGAAGTGCTCTGGAATATTTTCACAACTTGAATATACCTTATAAATAAAGACACATATTTGAGTGATATTAATATCATGAACCGTAAGTATCTGAAGATTCTGAAATAGGGGCATAGATGAGGAATGTGATTCAGACCAGGTTGCAATCCTAACAAAACGTTTCTGTAAGACCAAAATTCTGTGAAGCGTAGTAGGAAAAGTGCTTGCCTAAACTATATTACAATATGAGAGATAAGGATAAATTAAACTGTAATAGAGTGTAAGAAGACAGTTTGTGGTAATAAGTTTACTAATTCTCCTTATTATACCAATAGATTTGTTTATTTTCTTGCTAACCCAGTCAATATGTGTTTTCCAATTCAAATTCTCATCAACAAAAATTCCCAGGAATATTGTTGTTGAGACTTAAGATATCTCCACAGTCTGTATTATGACTTTTGAGAGGTCCTTAGAATATGATTTTTTTGCCACTAAAAATTATAGTTATAATATTATAATATTATAATATATATAATATTATATTATTATATATATTATAATATAAATTATAATATATATATTATTATTAGATTTTTTTGTATTCAGAGATAACTTATTTAATCTGAACCATGTAGCAAATGCAGTTAAACAAGCATTACCATTTTTGATCAGAGAATTAAGTTTGAATGAGAATAAACTAAAGTTGTGTCATCTGCAAACATTATTGGAAAAAGAGCATTTGAGACATCTGATAAATCATTAATGTAAATAAGAAATAATAACGGTCCGAGAATAGACACCTGTGGGACCCCACAAAATAGTCTGGCTTTGTTGGAATAGCATCCATTAATACAAACAAATTGTTGTCTGTTTGAGATATAATTTTTTAACCATTCAAATGTGACATGAAAACCATATTTATGCAGTTTCTTCAATAAAATATCATGGTTGACTGTATCAAAAGCTTTTGAAAAGTTGATGAATATACTACAGGTAAATTCATTATATTCTAATGCAGAGTTAACTTTGTCAATTAAATGAAGCAAAGCCATACAAGTGAATGACTTTTCCTGAAACCATACTGATGTTTATAAAGAATTAAATTAGAATCTAAATGAGAAAGGATCCTTTTGTGTATAACTTTTTCTAATATTTTTGAAAAACAAGGCAATATTGATATGGGTCTATAATTACTGAAACAACATGGTTCATCTGCTTTAAACAGAGGAAATCCTCTGGTACAACTCCTGTTGACAGAGAGAGAGAGAAAAATATAAACCAGTGGCTGCAAAATAGACTGCTTGATCTGTTTGGCAAGGAATGAAGAAATGTTATCATGGCCAGCTGAACATGTTTTTAGTTCATCAATAATATCACTTATTTCTTGAACATCAGGAGGCTGAAAAAAAGAAATAGGAGGATAATTTGTCATAATGAAATCTAGAGTATACCGTAACAAGCAGGAACTTTACTGGCTAATTTATGGCCAATGGTAACAAAAAAATTATTAAATGTTTGAGTTATATCAAATGAATTATTAAAAGAAATGTCACCTTCAAAAAAAATTGAAGGTAATTTTGGGTGAGTCTTATCTCTATGTAGCAATTGATTTTAACTTTCCATGTGGTTTTAGTATCATTTGAACACCTCTTAAATTTTTCACAGAAATATTTCTTTTTTGCTGATCTAATGTATTGAGTATATTTATTTCTACAAGATTTACAAGCACCATGGGTAAGGGGTGTAGGATTTGAGATGTTTTTTTTTTTTTTTTTTTTTACAATTTATTCTTTTACTTAGCAGCTTCAACAAATCAACTGTAAACCAAGGCTTACTAAGGCCTGACTATATTTCTTAGTGGAACTAACAATTGGAAAACATTCATTAAAACTAACACTAAAAACTTTCATAAAACTTTGATATGCAAAATGAGCATTATTTTCTTTGTAAAGGTCATTCCATGAAGTACTGGCAAGCATATCTTTAAATTTAGAAATATTTTCTTTTTTTGTTTAGTTATATTAAACTTAATTAACGAGTACTGGAATATTGTATTTAGGACAGATCTAAATACAAGACCCCAGATTTCAATCCTTCACTCAAATTGTTTACGATATTATCAATCAAAGTTGCTGAATTCTCCTTTAATCGTGTAGGTTTATGAATAAGAGGGAAAAAGTAACTAGAATAAAGAATATTAAGAAAATCTGCAGTTAATGTATCTGAATTATTTTTTAAAAGGTTCATATTAAAGATCTCCTAAAATGTAACAAAGTTTCTCCTCTTTGTTTATCAAATCAAGAGAACTGGATAGACATTCATTAAAATCTTTGACAATAGAGCGATAAATGACACCTACTATAACATTCTTCTCACCAAAAACATCAGTGAGCTCCACAAAAACGTCAGCCCTAGCTGACTTCAGTGATAGATCATCCCTAACTTTAAATTCATAAACATCTAAAAAAAAATAGATAAAATAGATACTCCACCTCCTTATCTATTTTCTCTTACATAATGAACTGAATTGTAATTTGGTCATTTAAATATTTCTCTAGAATCTTCTGTAAGCCATGTTTCAGATAAGGCAATAACAGAGAAATTATGCTTGAGTGAAGATAAATAATGAATAAATCTGTCATAGTTACAAGGAAGACTTCTTCTGTTCAAATCGAAAGTGGAGAATAAATTAGAAGGCATAGAAACATATAAGTCATTAAACTGAGTTTCATCATAATAGAGTAATTACTGTACTGTAGATATGTCAAACAAAAAAACAAAAAGCAAAACAATAAAAAGCTAAATACTTTCTGCTTAAAACATGGTGGGCAACTATTGAACCAACCTCTAAATGTTGGTCCTCCTTTGATGAGGAGGGTTTTGCATTGGTGGATGGATAATAAGCTTGTCATATCTCAAGTATGCACTGTCACCTCTCTCTCGAGCCGCCTTCATTGCAGGGAGTAGATCTTTCCTTCTTTGTTGGACGGTTTCAGGGAAGTCCTCATTGATGCAGATTGATGCCAGTTTGTCCTTAAGCCGCAGAAATCTGACCACAATGGGTCTGGGCTATTCTGAAGATGTGGCTGGCTTCCCAGTTCTATGAGCCCAGTCAAGTTCTATTTTCAAGTGATCCAGTTGTAACTTTTCACTGAATAGTTTTCTCACTTTTTCACATGCAATGCTAAATTGAGAACATTTTGGGTTTCATCAAATGGCGTTGCTATGGCAATGTAGTGAATTTCGGTGTTGAAATTAGCAGGAATGCTAACTGGTTTGACGTTAACCGTGATTGTCAGATTGTCAGATCTTTTCCAAATTTCATGTTTGACTGTCCTGGTCTGAGCAGGTGTTTTTAACTGCTCCACCTAATGGCAGCAGGAAGTATGCCTTGTTGGACAATCATCATTTGATTAACAAAAAAATGTCACAGTCCATACTTCATGTACTTAAACATAACATAAAATTAGTTAATTAATTAATTACAATCCATATGAATTCATGCAGCTTAACGGAAAAAAACGTACAATTAGTGCTCTCTGAAAAGGCAAGGCAACTTTATTTGTATCTAGCACATTTCAACAACAAGGCATTCAAAATGCTTTACACAAAACATGTAAGCAACATAAGGCAATATAAAAAGACATTTATATACAATTAAAAAGCATTACAATAAAAACAAGCAAAACATGAGAGTGAAAGTTACCGTGCAGTGTAAGATTTAAAACAAATGCCTCGAATTTGCTTTAATTAAGAGCAAATGTTAAAAAAGAAAAAAAGTCTTTAGCCTGCCCATGATTTATAAGAACTGAGGGTTTCAGCAGACCTGCAGTTTTCTGGGAGTTTGTTCGGCAATATGGTGCATAAAAACTGAACACTGCTTCTTCATGTTTAGTTTTGACTCTGGGGACAGTAAGCAGGCCTGAGAGGTCTGGATGGTTCGTAATGTAGCAGCAGATCTGAAATGTTTTTTTTTAATCAATTCTTTGACAGACAGGAACCCAGTGTAAAGATCTGTACAACTTGTGCAGTGGAACGAATATTGTCACCACCAGCAACATGAGGTATATCTGTTTAGACCACATCTCATCATGCTGCATCTCCTGCTGCACACGAACTGACCTGTGGCCTGTTCTACGAAGCGGGGTAACTGGCTTATCCAGGTAACTTCAGCAGTAACTTTGACGTTGGGTGCACTGCACCGCAACACTGCATCTCTAAACTGCTCTGTTTTTTTTCCTGGTTAACTTAAGGTTACCCTGTATACGTGAGCTACACACCACATCTTTTACCCAGTGTTCATGATGAGAAGTTGGTTATTAACACACACCACTTGATAAAATATCTTTAGTTTTCACATATTTAGATTGACTATTTTACATATCCAAAAATACGGAGCCAGGGTGAGGGGTAATAACCAAGAAAAAAATCCTACATGATGTCAAATTTACAACAACAAAAAACGGAAGTTCCCTGAAATTAAAGTCACAAATAATCTAAATCACTCTGGTGTTGTCTTCTGAATATGCCCAATCCACAGCAAAGTCACTAAATTGCATGATAATATAGTGATTGTGTGCTAAACTCACCTATTTCCTCACTGCTAAATCCGATGGTGAAGTCTAATATAATTTCCCACCGCATGCCTAATACACAGCAGAGATGTGTGTGTGATGTTGCAGCCTTGCAGAGTGAAGTTTCTCTCATAAATGTTTGACTGTAATGTCAGAGAATATTCAAGTTTTTACTTGTAGATCTTGGAAATTAAATTCTGTCTCGGATTATTCCCCCTCTCTGCTGGCTCCATTTTTTCTGTTACAATGGACCTTATGTGCAGCTGTACCTTTACATCTTAATCATATTACACATAAAAGAAGAGCCCATAAAATACATAATACAGATTTGATCTACAATAAGAATAATGTGAAGATAATTAGGCTACAAAGTTAATCCATGCGATGCCAACAAGCCTCCCTGGCTTTGTCGTCCGCACAATATTAGATTTAGCTGTCAACTTGTCTTTGCATTCATAATTTCCTGACGCTACCAACGTGCATTCCTCTGGAGAAATATGGAGCATGTGCCGTTGCCTGCATGGCCGAACACACCCCTTTTATACACACCAACTCCAATTAAGTTAACACAGACTCAACAAATCAACATCTTGTCCACCTTCATTGTAGGCAGTCAGTTTGCCTGATAACCCCGAGTTAACTCTGAGTAGGTTGAACTCCCTTCATAGCACAGGCCACTGTTGTCTCTGTCTCACAAACACACAACGAAGTGTTACCATATCCATACAGCAATAAGCTTTAGAAGCAGCAACAAGTGTTTGATGGACGTTTTGCCTTTCAGGTAGGCTAATACTTATTAGGCTTGCTGGCAAATTTGTATTATTTATTTATTTCATTTAGTTTTTGTCTTACACTTTACACAAGTTATTTGGGGCTTCTAATGACATTTTCACAACTTGAAATTCACTTACTAATTCTTCAGAGAGTTTTGCATCATATCTTGGCTGGATGTGGTATGACTGCACTTCTAATTTCCTTTGCTCAAGTAGGTTCTTCTGTTTCTGCTTAAGGGCATATGAAATTATCATTCCTCTTATTTCTTTAGCAGTGTCCCATATCAAGCAGGGTAATGCCTCAGGAGATAAATCTTTAGTAAAGAAGAAGTTGAGCTGTTTTTTCAAATATATTTTAAGCTCTGGGTGGTGAATAAGTTAGGAATTAAAAAGCCAGGCTCCAGGACTGTGCATTAATGACACAGGTCACGAGAATCCCACAGGATTCCTCTGGAATTCCTGTGGGATGGGAGCCAGTTTCACTATTCATCAAAGGAATGGGAGAGGGGAGAAAAAGTGAACACGAGCAGGCGGGATGGGAATCATACATCAGTGTGTTTTTACGATCGTGCAGTTTTTATATGAATCTATCCTAGTTTCAGATTTTTTGTGATCCAAGCATCGAAGCTGCTGGAGCCCTTTTGTTTATGTTCTCATTCTTCTTCTTCTTTCTTTTTTCTTTTTCTCCGCTAAAAGTGTTTGGGCAGCAAAACATTTTTTTTTAATCTCAGTTTTGGATCAAATGCCACCAAAACAATTCACAACACACCCAAAACCGGCAGAATGATGCTGAATTTTGCTGACAATGGAGGTGTCAGATCATGGTGAGTCTAAATTTTTTTAGACTTTTAGCCTTTTTCAGACTTCTTCAGACAAACCACAGTGTAGTGCTGTTTGTATGATCTTATTAGAGAAATGCACCTACTGTTTTGCAAATGTTAAGTGACTGAAAGAAAGTGTAAAAACAACTGTACTATAACTTATTGACTGTACTAGAGTTTTAACTAAACTTCCATCATTCCATCCATCCATCGTCCACGGCTTATCCTGTCGCGGGGGGGCTGGAGCCTATCCCAGCTGACATCGGGGTACACCCTGAATATCCCAATCCATCGCATGACTAAACTTAAGATAGATCAAAACTCTTAACACAGCAACACACCTACCTCCCACAATGAGCCAAATACTAAATTTTCTGCTCAAACTCTACATTTGAAAATGCAAAAAAAAGGTTTTCTATATACACAAACTCTGTAAAAACACAGCAAACCTGACTCAAAATCAAATCAGTCTGTCAAAACACTTGCACGTTTTCTTTCCAAGAGGACCAGATCAATCAATCATAGCATAACAACTTTCTAAATACTAAAATAGTTGATGGCATTGCTGAAACTGTATTACTTTTCATGTCTCAGATCTACCTGCACACAGTAGACCATGTGAAATCCGTTGTTTTTTGTCAATTGGTTTCCTTTTACAGTAAACCACCCTACATTTTTGGCAACAAACTAAGTGTCATCTTTACTTTACAGAATGTGGAGTAGGAGAAAGATGTAAGTGACAGAATTACAGAAGTAAAAGCTTTCTTAGCAACATGAAATTGCAGCCAGGGTTCAACATGTGTTAAAATACTGTCAAATACGTTTACGTTCCTTCTTGGCCACTACGCTCCTCCAACGAACGGCCTGGCTCTGCCAGCCCTTCACACAAAGCGATCCCAGTCCTGGCTGTTATCATCTGTGACACCACGACGGTAGAACGAGCTACCACACGCCATCAGAGCAGGGGCGTCCCTCTCTGACTTCAAGAAGCTTATGAAAACTCATCTCTCTCGACAACACTTCACCTTATAACACTTCTAACCCCTAACCTCTGCTCTTCCTCTGCTCTTCTTCTTCTATCTCCTTATAATTCTCTTGTATTGACTGCACTATTCGTTAACTTTTACTTCTTTCCCAAGGTATTTACCTTACTGATGCTGGGCGTGCTAATAGCTCTTACTAGTGTTTATTGTCACTTGTAGATCTCTTACTGTACTGATGCTTGTAGGTTTTTTCTCAAATGCTTTGGATAAAAGTGTCTGCCAAATGAGTAAATGTAAATACACAATTACATTGGAGCAAAAAAAACAAATGCACAGAAGGGATGGAAACAAAGATTTATGTCCTGTTCTAATCCATACAATCTTCAGCATTTGGCCACATGTTCTCATCCACATCACATCATCTATGTCATCTCTCGCTATGTACCTGCATAGAAACACTTACTGGTTCAGCTACTCCTCCCTGGCCCTCTTCCTCTCTCCTTGTTCAGTCATTATTCTTTCGTTCTCTCCTTTTCTGTGTTGTTCACGTTGGATAAAGTCAACTCCAGAAAGTTTGCTGCATTGTGTATGTAATTCAAAGAACTTGACTGACTATGTCTCTGTTTGAGATTGGAATTAGCTGTGGTTGATCTATTTTAACCAAATTACAAAAAAATCAGCTATTTCTCAATGTTTCATTGATCAGCTCATTCAGAAATGCTTTTCAGCTGTTTCAATATAGATTTTGAGCTGCTATTGTAGCAGAAGTAGATGCATTATACATCATTTAAGGTTTTGAAAATGATGTCTTCATTTCTGATATGTTGTGTGCAAGCATTTGTAAATAACACAAAAAACATCCATAGTGTTGGTAATGGATAAGCCTGTACATAAAGAAAAGCTTAGCATTTTAGAGATGTGTTAATTGATTGCATATTCTGTGTAAACAACAGGAATTGTGTTAAATTATGGTATGAACAAACCAATTTTGAGCTAACAACATTACAGATTGAACAAAAGAATGTTAGTGGTTGTAAAAAAATTGTGCTCAACTGTGCCCAAGCAGAATTGTCCCCAAGGGGAAATTCTGCTTGGGCACAGTGCACAGTTGCTTCATAAAATAAAATAAAATTCACAAAAGATATCACACATCATAGAACACATCAACAGGAACCTGAGAAGCATCGACATGTTGTACTCCACAAGAGGAAAATATAAACACAGAAGAACAAGGACGTTGTTGACAACATTGTTTCATGGATTAAAGTGCAAGTACTAAAGTGCTAGTGTGTTTGTTGTACATTACTCCATTGAACTGAAGTTTGTGTAAAGTGCATATGCTAGAGTGCTAGTGTATGCTTTAGGACTTTAAGATTGCAAGCAAAGTGCTGTAGTGCTCACATACTGTATTTATTAATTTTTACACTATTTTACATTGTTCAGCAGCTTAATGGAGGCTGGCACAAATGATAATTTTAGGCGGTTAGATTTGCATTTTGGTACACGGAGCCTTCTTCCTGAGGGCGGGTTTCGTATTCAGGGAAGAGAGGATGTTGATGGTCCGATTTAATTTTCCTAGCCTGTTTCATAACTGATTGGTCATACAGGCTCTGTACAGGCTCATAGTCCCTCCTTCCTATATTTTTCATGGCTGTTTTGTGCATGTTGGCCAGTTTATTTTTCAACTTAACTGTTAAGTTGCCAAACCATGCACTAATTCCATATCTGATGACACTCTCTAAGATTGCATGGTAGAAATTCATCATGATCTGACTGCTCACACCATACAACCTTAGTCGCCTTAAAAAATAAAGCCTCTGCTGCAATTTGTTACACAGATTGTCAACATGTGTGTTCCAGCAAAGTAGACTGTCAATGTGGACACCTAAATATTTGTATGAGGACACCTGAATTACTTCCTGTTTTTTAATGACCACTGGCTCATGGTCAGTAACCTGCCTCGGGTCGAAGACCATCTCCTGTGTTTTTTGGATGTTTAAAATTAGATAGTTGGTGTCACACCATCTAACAAATGTGTCTATTTATTGTGTCTTGGTACACAGAGGAGTCTGCATCCTTATGCAAAAGGCTTAGGATTGCAGTATCATCAGCAAATTTCATTATGTAGTTGTTAGAGTGGACATTCCTACAGTCATTGGTGTTACAATGTGAACAGCACTGGTCATACAACACAACCCTGTGGAACCCCTGTGTAACAGTATTTGATCTCTGAACGCTTCCCATTGACCTTCACTTGCTGTGCCCTGTCGGTTAAAAAGGAATGAAACCATTTAATTAAGATAGTATTAACATTCATGTTTTTAAGCATGTGAGTTTGCACTGTGTTAAAAGCTGAGCTAAAATCGACAAACAAGATTCTGGCATAAGCTTCTATGTTTTCAAGGTGCTTAGAAATAAAGTGCGAGATGCAAAGGATTGCGTCATCAGCAACATCCTTCATAAGTATAGACACAACATATTTTTCAAAACATTTCATTACGATCGATGTTAGAGCTATGGGATGAAAGTCATCATTCTTTGAGGCTCCTGTTTTTTTAGGCATTGGAGTTATGATTGATTTCTTCCACAGAGCTGGGACAGTGAGAGTATGCAATGACTGTTGAAATATAGGGTACCATGCCGTTATTAGTTCTTCTGCACAGCTTTTGAGCAGAAAGGCTGGGAGGCCTTCGGGGCCTGTGGCCTTGCTTGTGCGCACTTTACTGAAGAGTCGCTGGATACTAAATGGATCCACTTCCAAATAACAGTTAGTGTCAGTGGCTGGCAGGGACTGCAGGACACTGTCACCTTCCTGAGAGAAATTTTGGGAATCAAATCGCAGGTAAAAGTCATTCAGTTCATTTGCTTTTTGTTGGTCGTCCAGTGTGATAATTTGTTGTTTTGCAGGGTTCATATTAGTTACTGATTTCATTGTGTCCCAAAGTTTTTTGGGTCCGGAACATTGAGAATAGCTCACTGTTTTACTCTCCAAATTTAGTTCAAATGGCACTTTGTAGAGTTGTTTCATCTGTATGTGATGTTTAAGGATTCGCCCCAGTGTTGATAGGGAGACCTGTTCTCCCCTCTTCTAGCACAGTCTGCGATAGGGAGGCTTGTCCAGGGATCCTGGCTCACTCCCTCACCTGCTTCCCATCCCTGATCACTCACCTGCTCACCCTCAAGCAATCTATTCGGCCTTCTTAGGCGGCCTCCAGCCATCCAGTCTCCGCTGGATGCGTTGTGTCATCCTGATGTACGCTCTCGAAACTTGAGAACTTTTGGATTTGACTTGCTTATTGTGTTAGTTTCTTTCGGCCTTTGATCCCTGGACCGAGTACCCGTTAGCTTATTGGTGCCTGTCCGCACCAATAAACATGGGTTCTCGCGTAGGAAATCCCGTCAAACTGTTTGTTTCATTACTTTAAATGTGTCTAATAAATATACAAATGTCAATTAGATGGTAATCCGCATAGAAATAAATAACTAAACACAGACATGATTGGCTGTAAACAGATTTGTAAAATATTCTTGTATAAATGTGGTTATTGCATCATTCATTCCAGGGAAGTGGGTGGCATGCTGAATGACAGTTTTGTGTTTACTTCGACCATTTGATCCAACTAAAAACACATGAAGCTTCATGTTGACAGCACAGACTTTAAGTTTTGTAATCAGGTTCGGGAACCAAGACCACACCTCAAAACCTCCCCATGTCCACACATAAGTTTTTAAGCACACCTTATCTGTGACCCCCCTACCCCTTTGACTTTCTGTGGACACATAGAGAATTCCGCAAGGACAGATCTGAACAATGAACAGACTCCTTTTTCCCACAGCTTGGATCATGTCAAATTGCCTTCTGGCTCACAGATACAATAAACAGCTACTTCTGATACTTCTGAGCCACCTCAACTACGCCATCTGCAGCATCCTTCAAGGTTGATCCTTTCTGACACACCTCCTTTCTATAGCCGCCCCTGTTTTATCTCTCCTCAACCACATTTTGTTGGACGAAGCTAACAACCACAACACCTCCAGGAAGAGGAACTCCTTCTTTTACAATGACCAATGTCAACAAGTCAGAACATTTATTCATTTAGCTGATGCTTTTATCCAAAGTAAGAGGTCGCACGCCTCTGGAGCCACAAGGGGTTAAGTGTCTTGCTCTGGGACACACTGGTGTCTCACACTGGATTCAAACCTGGGTCTTTCACACCTAAGGCATGTGTCTTATCCACTGCTCCATCACCACCATGCAGTCTCTTCCACTGGCTTTGGCGGCTACAACAGTGGCAGGTGGTTGTGGCACCTACAGAACGTGTGAGTTCCTGGAGAATCCTTTCTCTTCCATCATCCATCCACCACCCTGATTTTTCTCCCCCACCCTTCCTCCCCTAATCCTTTCATTACTCTACCCTCACCCGTTCATCCCTCATCCTTCCCTCCAGACCTTTAATCCATCCGTCCTCCATCCTCTATCCATCATATACAATAAAATGTTCCATATCTTTATTGTCTTGGCCTTTGTTAGTGAAACCACTGTTTTCTCTTCAAATAGAGTTCTGACTATATTTCACGGGAAAATGAGTTAAGAGGTTTCTGCAGAAACCTTACTGACCTGCACCGAGAATAAACTAAAGAAGAATGCAGAGTGAAAAAACAACTAGTCTAAATTGAGTCTTTAGGTTATTTCTGGGTTAAATCGGTCTGGCAACAGCTTCTCACCACAATCTGAATGTTGGTTCTGACTGTGATTTTTTTTTTGTGGTTTAGATCATGCCAGTTTTAGCTGGAAATTACAGCTTATGTGGTGTCAGTGGAGGGCAGCCCTGAAGACCAGGGTTCGTCTGGGAAGGAATGGTGCAGCATCACAGCAACTGTACTTAGTTGCGTAATTATGGCAATATGGGCACAGCTGTTTACCATAAATATTGTTGATTTTAGAAAAAAATAAAAATAAAATAAAAAAAGATGAACTAAGCGCTAATCAAGGTTGTTGCTCGAAGGCTCATGCTCATTTGTTTTGTCTCAGGCTGACAAATCAACAATGATTTTAAGGCAGAGCGAGAAATAAATTCAACACAACCATCCACAATCTACACACCACGTTAGCTTACAATGTTTCCTCAGAGACATGCAGTCAGCTGTATCCTCCCTATTTATATGTAGTGAGTTAAATATAGCCACACACAAATAACTAGTAATTATGGTCTTTAAAGTGTCTTTCCATAAATCTTTCTCAAACACAGGGTAAAGACTCTGTGGCTACATGAATGATTTGCTACACTGAATACATATCACAGACAGGCTGCTGATGTCATCTGTTATGATAAAGCTGAAACAGTTTTGTAGGGGTTGAAGGCTGAGGCAGCAGCTGCCTTGAACCACACACACATCTACGTTTTAGTTCGGAAGACAGTCACCTATTAGATCCTGCAGACATGGATCAACATTAGCAATGATCTCGACTTGGTACCAGGTACTTTTCTCACGTTTTGAATCGCAGATAGTACCCTCTTAATATAGGTAGGATTCTTAACTTAACACACAAACACAGGAACTCTTGCTGGATCCTTTCATCAGCCAACCAAATGTCTGCCCTTTGTTAATTAACAGGATGCCATTAAAAAAAAAATCTGGGTTGAATGAATAAAAAAATTGCCGGTGCCATAGATGGTAGCGAGCTATTTGAAATTGGCAGCTTTGTGCAGGATGATTCTAGTGATGATTCTCTCTGACCAATAAGTGGTATGCTTTGTTTTCATTGCGCTTTTTAGTATCACCTCAGCTCACTCGGAACCTCAACCGAGGTGATACCAAAAAAGTACGAGGTACAAGCCACAAATTCTGATAATGAAAAACCATAAAGGAATGCTTCCACATGAGTCGAGCAGAGCTTTGCCATAGCATGCAGAGCAAATAGGGCTTTAGTTTTGGTCTCCAAGGCTCTTTAGCTGCTGAACACTCCACTTTGTTCACCAGCTAGTGTCTTAAATGTATCTGTCTGCTGTTTGATGCTGGACAAGTAATGAGCAGTGGATTGATCAGAGCTAAAGACACCTAAAAGATTAGACTGAACAAAAACAGTAAAGTTTAGGCTATAGGACCATCACATTATATTGATTTAGCGTAGCTGACAGTTTTTGTTACTTGTGGATGTAGTGGAACTTTTGAAATGACAGCAGGTATTCTAACATTGCTGGCATTGCTGTAAATCTGTATACCAAGGAAATGTTGATTCCCCCCAAATTTTCCCATTTGAGTTGAAAAGCAACATGGTTTAGTAAAATTAACAAAATTAAGTATAATTACAAAATAGTCTCACGCAAACCCGCATGGAATCAGATCTAAATTTCACATCACAACAGATATGGACTGGCCTCTTCTAGACAACCACTGGAGGATTAATCAATTATATAATCATGTAATAAATAACTCTTCAATTCTGCTTACCAAATATGAAAATCATATTCTCCATCCTTCCATTGTCAACCGCTTATCCTGCGTACAGGGTCGTGGGTGGGGCTGGAGCCAATCCCAGCTGACATTGGGCAAAAGGCGGGGAACACCCTGGACAGGTCGCCAGTCCATTGCAGGGCCACATGCAGACAAACAACCACTCACACCTAAGGACAATTTAGAGTCACCAATTAACCTAGCCTGCATGTCTTTGGATGGTGTGAGCAAGCCAGAACACCCACGCAGACATGGGGAAACTCCACACAGAAAGGCCGGGGTAACTGGGGTTTGAACCCACAACCTTCTTGCTGTGAGGCAACAGTGCTAACCACTGCACCACAGTTCCGCAACATCATGTCCTATTTTACCATATTTTTATATTTAGTAATCTTTGTATCTCAGAGGCACATGGCACAAATGCAGTGTTCAGTGGTACACAGAGCATGGTTTCTGACATTTGGAGAAATCATGACCACGTGATTGAATGCCCGTACAAAATTTCAGGGCAATCAATCCAACAATCATTGAGATATTTTAGTCTGAATCAAAGTGGTGGACTGACCGACCAACAGACTGATGGACAATACCATCCATAGAGCCATGCCACAAGCATGGCTAAAAACTAACGGCCCGCCCTTCTCTAGCACAGCAGCGTCAAAACATTCAGCTATGTATTTGTTAGAAGACATGGCTCTCACAAAGAGAAGGGGATTCAGTTAGTCAGTCGTAAATCACTCTTTAAATTGCATACATCCATGAATGGCATGCAGTGAAAGGGGGAAACCACAACTTTATTCCAGAAATACAATGTTAATGAAGGGTGTCATTAGTCAGGGACACGGTCAATATAGTCTCTCTGAAGTTACTCAATGACTGCTACCACGCTTCAGCTCTTGTGACATATTGTGTAACAGTTGAGAATTAATTTGCAGTTCACTCTCTGTAAATAGAATTTAGCAATGGTCACCCTGTGATCCCAACAGTCACCTCAGAATGAATCAAGGCCTTGTGTATGTACATGTGTGCTGCCCACATTGCTGTTTTGGAGTGCTGCACGCACATGTAAGGAGGTATTTATTAAGCATGTGTACCACACACACTCGCACACACACATTAGCAGATGTGGGCCTCAGAACATTCAATCCTTGTACACGATGTTCAGCATTCTGGACGGTTTCCTGAGGCTTGTGATGCCTTCGACATGCTAACAGTCAACACAGAGAATAATGGTGTTTTCTTATTAGAGAGCTTTTGGTTTAGAAAGAATCCATTTAAACTTCTCCTAAAACCTAGTCAGGCTCTGAGCTGTGTCTTTAATTGCATCAAGGAAGCTAAAGGTTCATCTTTACTAGTAGAACATGAAGAGATATTATATAACCAAAAAAAAAGTAAAGGTAAAACAAACTTGACTCACAGTCGACGCGTTTCAGAAGCAGAGTGTTTAGCCTGCCCCAGTTTCTTGACTTATTGTTAAATAAACGTATTGTTTATTTGTCATTTTGTGTGCGTCTACAACTGATCACAGAGCTCTGTGAAAAGTTTCCCCCAGTTCCCTGCAGGGCTGAATTTCCCACATGGAGCATTTCAGAATAAGAGCATTTTGCCTGCCTGATTTTGCTGATTTGTTTAGATTTGGTTGATTTGGTAAGGTTCCCTTGCTTTTTATGCTTCTACTGTGGTTAAAAAGGCTATATAGTTAAATTGTTTCTTTTTAGGTCTGTTATTACCGTGTTTATTGTTGAAATATGATCAGAGCCAGCACAAGGTATTTTATTTTGAATATCGACCGGACTCTCCTTGCCGTTTCTGCGTCTGACTTCCTCTGTGCTGCCTGACGCATCTTCTGTCAAAAATAGACCGGCTGCCTATTCTCCCTTTGCTGTGCTGCTTCTGGGATGCACGGCAGCACTTCTAGTGTGAGCACAAGCACTGACTAGATTGGCATAGATTAGCTATGGCAGCCGTGGCGCAGCCGGGTTGAGTCCGGGTGAGCTGTCTGGCTACTAAGACAAAACTGTACACAAGAAAGGCAACCATCCCTATAAAGTGTACTGTACATTACAAGATTATTACAACAGTTCCTAATTGGAATGTGCGACGTATAGTGTATGAATAAATCTAAAAATGTCACAAGTCCGTGAGTCGCTGATCTAACATTCCTCAGTCTCGAATTGAGTCAAAAAAAATCAAAGTTTCATGGTGTCAAGACAACCCAACAATGTACAGAGCCTTTAGCATCTCATCTAGAACTGGAGCCTATCCGCATGAGGAGCTTCTTTACTGTTCCAGCGACCTCTGCCAAGGATAGGGTGAGGCTCTCTGAAGTGTACTGTAGGGAATACAATAAACAAATCATTTGTGTTTTCATTTGCTTTCAAGCTGATGTTAAATTAAGTGAGGATTGTTAATTTGTCTATAGAACATAGAAAAGACATAAATTTAGGTATGATGTAGGTATGATGCAAATTAGCAACAACAGGCATAAATGAGAAACCAGGACTTTCAAAAGGTTCCTAGGTACGTATCAAATATGCACCAGCAGGCATCAGGGGAATCCATGTGCTATCTTGGCTTGCAGGCTGAAAGGAAGAGGTGTGATGAGAATTTGCTTCTGTCGGCATCAAGCGGTTCAGATGTTAAGATGCCAAGTGCTTTAACTGCAGTTCCTCTAATGGCCACCAAATGCAGACTCTAACTGTGCATTGAGACCAGACACTACTTTAGGGTTGGGAAGAAGCAGAAGGGGAGCTGTCTGCGAAAAATGTTGAAAATTTTCAACTCCAGTGAGAAAGTTGCATGACTCTATGTCGCGATAGCCTACCAGCGTTGAGATTGTCAGGAAGTCACTGACTGCTTCAGCACGTTGTTTTGGCTGACAGACTTAGATACGGGCAGCTGTGGAAGAAAGAGCTGGGAGCAGCGCAGCACTTCATATTTATATAAAAACCAAACACAATATCACATTGCTTGGAGAAATGAAAGCAAGGAAGTTGAACTCACTGAGTTCAGAAAATATGTCTATTACTTTTTCCAACTATTGCTGTACACTTTACTGTGAACTAGTTAGCATAGCGTAGCCCTGATTGATCCAAACTCCATTCAGAAAACAAATTGACAGACAATGACAAAGCAAAAATTCATATGTTTAACAAATCTGCATCATATTTTAGTTATTTCAACATCAGGTTGATCTGTTTGCAATTAAATCCCAGTAAAATGTTTTCTTTGGGTTCATCCAGCTGCAGTAATTGCGGGTTGTGTTTATTCACATTATTGCATTGTGTGTGAACACTTGGCAGTAGTCCAGCGATAAAACCCCTTCGAGGGAAGTGACGCAAGGATTTAATTCGCAAGTTATAATAAGTTTTTATCACATTAGCAAATGTAATTCTTATTTTTCTCTGTGATTATTATAAATATTGAAGTAAAAGTGTGGGCTGGGAGTATTTACCTTTATTTATAGATGTCTAGACCCATCACACACTATAGTGGTTGCAGACTATATGACTTCCAATAATCTGCCTTCTGTGACTGGATTGGATTGCTGTGATTTTGCATATGTGTCATTTGTTCTCTGATGTCTCTTGTGAAAGAGTTCTTGATCTCAATGAGATTTAATTTAAATACACATTATTTATCTGAAATTGTTGCCTCTTAAAATTGCTGGAGAGACTCTTGATTTATTCTGGGATTTAACCTGGGCAGCACAGAATGAAAAAATTAGATCAATCCATAGTCTCAAATAAGACCAGGAAGAGGAAGTTGTAGCATATGTGGGTGGACCTCAGTGGAACTCATTGGTATCAAATGAAATGAGACTCTGTCACGGAGTTCTGTCTTATTTATTGGGATCCTGTTACCACAAAGTACAGAGACCATATTATGGTATTGGGGGAGGTGTGGTTGTGTGGCTTGTCTTAGTACATTTGGTTCACAAATGTCCTCAAGTTCTACACCCCCCAGCACACATGCACACACAACTTCCTGTGATTACTAAGGACCTTTAACTTCACACCAATCGCTTATTTATAGCAAACAGTAAAATATACCCAGAATTCGAATCCATTGGTTTTGTGATTATTTCTTCTGCATGTTCATCAACCCACGCAAACATTCAGCGCATTGGCTGTGCATTTCCCATAAACAGCATCCCTGTACTTCACCCATTTATAGAACGTTATATTCTGTTTGCATTGTGCCTTCACCATTATGGTTGGGACATGGATGGCTGATGGACCATTGTGATTGTAAAACCCTGCCCCTCCCCCAGCCAAAAAAATCTACATTTTTCACATTATACCACCAGGTGAAAGAAGGTTTTAATCACCATGAACATTATCATTATAAATTTTAAATATGCTTCTCATATTCCTCCAGTAAACACAAAGTCGCCTAAAAGACACAGAACTTGTCATTTTTTCCATATTTTTACACCTGCAATCCGTCATCACGGCAACAAGTAAGCTTATCAAACAACCAGAACCAACATCTACACCCTGTGGTCAATGCTGCTTTACCATTACCTGGTTGTGCTTGTAAAATATTAGGGTTGAGCCGGATACTCGGCTGAAATGAGTATCCGGTACGGATAACGTATTTTTGCCGAGTACGAGTATCATACGAGTAATAGCCTACGAGTCAATATCTGTACTCGGATTGAAAAAAAATGGTTATTGCGCAGCTGACTGTGCGCGCGCTCTCTCTCTCTCTCTCTCTCTCTGGAGATTGAATTGAACTGTCAGCTGCTCTAACCAGTTTTTTTTTTAATTCACGCACTTCACGAGTGTCTGACACTTTCTTGCTGTATTTAAAAAAAAAAAGGTAGTTGAGGTATAAATAAATTATTTAAAATAATATTACAAATTAAGCTACACACACACAACTCCCTCTCCGTCTCCCTCTTACTCACACACACACACACAGCTCGGCTGTGTGTCGGCGTTTCACATTAAAAGACTCAGGCCGTTCTCCCTCACTTTAAAAAAAACTTGTCGCCACTTCAAAAATCAGATTAATTTATTTAACACACTCAAAGTGTTCCAAATATTGTTCTAAATTAACTTCATAAAACAGTGAAACGGAAAAATCCCTTCTTGCTATAAAATGTGCTCAAAAAATGTCTGAAAGACTGAATCTGAACATTTAAGCTGCTGAAAACTCACCCACATCGCAAAAGGTGGGACGGAACATGACTACAGTCTCTGTAGTCGGCAGAAGAAAGCTATAGGCTACTAACCTAAATAGATAGACTGCATTCATATTAAAATTTATTATTTCAATACCAAACTGCTCAGAATATTCAGCCTCACATAAGAAAAATAAAATCCATTTATTTTAACGGCTGCGTCAGGCTGTGTGAAACGGACTAGGAGCAAATAAAAAATCTTAAAGACATTTAAAGGCAGTAAGTAGGCTGATCCTGCTGTACTGTAAAACCTGTAGGCAACATTAGCCTGAGGCTTTTAATCAGTCTCTGTAGGATCGCCATAGGCAAGAGTTTCTCCACATCACCTCTGCAACCAGAAAGCAGCCTATTGGCTAAAACAGTCTGTGGGATTTCCTACAGATGATGTCATTTTCCAGAGAGCTGATTGGTCAGTAGGCAGCGTTTTCACAGAGTTAATCTCTTTTCTGGAACATAACCTGCTTGGAGCAGGTTAGCCGTTCATAAAATAATTTAAAGTTAAAAAAAGAAAGTCATGTTGAGTATGAAAAATCTTGTTCTCTTGTACAATTTCTGATTAACCCATATAAATTGCATGCTTAAAATAACATACCATTAAAGCCTCGCCCATTTCAAGACAACTCGACCCACTTCCGGGTTAAACCCCGCCCACTTCCGGGCTATGCTATACAGATAATTCATATGGTTAACAGATACAGATACAGATAATGCTGTACTCGCTCATCCCTATAAAATATTCACCACGACTTGTAACGTTACAGGTTACAGGTTATCTGTCTTTAACAGAGTGAAGTCTGTGCGAGTGAACACGTTCATATAAGACGACCACTTGACTTTGACATATTACCAATGTGTTAGTCCCAGTCGTAAACTTAATTAAACTGTTTCAATTCAATTCCATAACCATAAGTCTAGAAATGGCAGCAGGTTTTCACAGCCACCGTTGCCCAGCAAGTGTTTGTTGCTGACAGTCTTGGCTCTATAGTGGGCCACAGGTGGCTCCTGTTATTTTCCTTTACTCTATCTTCAATAGTATTGTGAGTCATGCCCTATCTCAAACTCAGCACCTGGAAACCAAGCAAACAGCTAAAGTACGGTAATAGTAAAGGGGGATTTACTCCGTAACAATAGCAAACCATATGTTCCTGTTTCCCATCCATCATTGCTGACACCAGAACACTCACAGAGCCTTCTCTGTTCTCTTCCGCTGCCTTTCCTTTTCTCCCTCTGTGACACGCACTGCATAGAGGTTTAACTGTATGTGTGTGTGCTTCACGCTTTTATGTTCCAGTGGGGACACTAACTTACAGGGACTCATGTAGAGACTGCTTTTTGAGGATTAAGAACTGGTTTTAGAGTTTGAATTCTGTAAAGGTTAGGGGTAGGGTTAAGGTTAGCCATGTAGTTGTGATGCTTAAGGCTAGGGTAAGGGGATAAGGAAAGCATTATATCATTATGATGTCCCCACAGGGATAGAGGAACAAATGTGTGTGTGTGTGTGTGTGTGTGTGTGTGTGTGTGTGTGCCATAGATGAACACGTACTATACATGAGCAGCTAGTGTGAACTTGACAGGTGTTGTTTGCTTTGGGAACTGTAAGGTTTCCATTCACACCTTCACTGTAACCCAGGCCTGAGCCTACGTGTGTGTGTGTGTGTATTTCTACATAC
The DNA here is from genome assembly GCA_024633595.2 of Lepomis macrochirus. NCBI lineage: Eukaryota > Metazoa > Chordata > Actinopteri > Centrarchiformes > Centrarchidae > Lepomis > Lepomis macrochirus. Next base: position 33,376,410 of record JALXJV020000011.1, read on the forward strand.
TGACAGGTGGTGAAAGACCATACATTGCTGCCTGAGGGACATGCACAAAAACATATCGCTGAGGTTGTCTGCATACACACACACACACACACACACACACACAGCTGTACTTTTAATCCCCCAGTTCCTGCGTAGGTGCAAAAAGAAACCCCACACACTAGACGTTACATGGAGTATCTCTGTTGAAAGGCAGAGAATTAGACTTCCGTCTTTAAACTCAAGCCAAGCCAGTCGACGTTTGGGATAGCACTGTGTTTTTATTTTGCCCATTACAAAAAGTACTAATGGAGGACTCTCAGCCACCCTCTGGATATCATACTGGAGGTTCTCAGCTCTTAACACAAAGTTAAATGTTATGTATGACTCGGGAATTATTAATATTGTGTTAATGAATTTGCTTTAATCTCTACCAAAACACACACTAAAGGGAAATGACGCCCTCCAAATCCAAAGAGAAAATAAGTCATCTGGTCTAGCCTCCTAACAAAAGCTCTCTGATGTTACGCCCCTGAAAGCAGGATTACATAATTTGTCTATGCATTCCAAAACTGTCATAAATCACTGTAGTGAAGTTTTGGTTAAGTTTAGGGAAAGATCACGGGGTGATCCCCTTTGGGTTAAAATAACTACTCTGTTAAGGTGAGGGGTTCTGCTGGCAGACCCAAGAGCAGACACAGAACTCTTTAGCAACCAACAAGTTTAAGAAGTGGTGGCTGTTTGGAGGAGAGCAAGAGGCAGGCAGGCTCCCTCACTTGCGTCCATCACCCTCACCTCCTCCCAATGCACTGCTCTTTTTCAGTGTCAGATGTTGTTCCAGGGCACTCGTCAACGTAGTTAAAGCCCATTACTGTTAGGAAAGAAACTAATGACCGGGCAGCAGCTGGAAGAACAGCATGGATATATCATTCTGTCAACTTCATCTCAAAGATTATCAGTTTAAAAGAGCTTCATTTGAGATCTGTAAATTTTCAGTTCATCCAAGTGTGACTATTGGAAATGTATTTATTCATATAGAACTAATTTTCAACAGCAAATAAACGTTGGAGGAAACATAGGCACTATGTATGAAATGTTAATTTAAAATTTGGCAGAATGTTCATACTGCACATACTGTATCAGTAAATTGTTCACAGATAACATATTTCATTTGTTTACTGCCAAAATAGTCGATATTGCTGTACAACATGGAACTTTCTGTTACGATGGTTTTGGACATTACATACTACTGCCTTGGTATAATAGAATAACTATATATGTTGTTTTTTATTTTTGTTAGGAATTATTGTTGTGAGCCAGGTTCAGGTGTGAAGAAGTTTCGGAGACTGATGAAGACTTAACATAGCATAGTTTATTGAACCCGGCCGAGGAGATACAGTGCCAGCATACAACATGTGAACACGTCAAATGCCAACACCAAATCTGAAGGATAACATCTTGTGGTCCCTTTTATGTTTCTGTCTTCCCCCCTAGAGCCTGTAGGTTTCTCTATTAGGTCATCTTCACCTAGAACACCTAATCTATCTGATGTTTAGATTCCAGTGCTTCATCATATTGGAATCTCTTACTATCAAGAGTTGTACTCTAATCTGTGTAGCCAGTTAGTTCTTGTAAACATTCTTGTATGGCTCAACCTTGTTAGATTCCCAGAGAACACTCATATCTGCTAGCCTGACGCCTGAGCTACTGTCTCTAGCTAATCAGTCTATTGTTGTCTACTTGACGAGGACAAGTACCTATGAGAAATACCTAAAGCTATAATGTCAAATATTTATGGAGTCAGCTATATTACTCTAAGCTAGACCTGTCTTACCTTTCACTGTTACATCAATTAAGACACCTAAGAAATATTTCCAACAGTTTTATCTAATTTGTAATATCACTGTTAGACATTTCAAAGGGTTTTTATAAACAGTGTTGCCAGTAAGTTACCGTAATTCAGATTTACAGTACTATGACCGATTTTTTTATTACAGTAAACCACTGTATATGGTGTCTGACGTCACCTAAAATTCCCATAATGAAATGGGAATTATAGTTATTTACTGGAAAGAGGATATACAGTATTATACTGGGTGTTATGTGGTTAATAACTGTAGAAATTACAGAAATATCTAACGTCTAATATGTCTAACTCCACTTGAAGGGGGCTAAAACTTTTTCACTGTGCAGCACTGTGTTTTAGGGAAACCTCATGCAGGTTCTGCAAAAAAAAATTTTTTTTTACTGTTATCAGCCTACAAATGAGATAAAAACAGTCAAGTGTTAAAAGTCATTGTTTTTGACAGAGACTTCCTGGGGTGATCCATCCTGTACCTTTTCTAGGAACAGATGATTATCTCTGCCACAAAGCGCTTCCAAGTTACCGTACCTGTCATATCTGACGGGACCAGCGTTTCCATGGGAATGAAGCTGCTGAAGCTTATGTAATGTGGAAGTGGGCGTGGTTTCATTTAAAAGTGGTTGGAACAACTATAGTCACCCCCTGGTGGTGGGTGTCCTGTGCGTTTCCTTCCATTACCACCACTGAATATAGTTTTCGCAACTTCTTTCTGCTGCTGCCAAGTGGACACAAATATGTATTAATCCTGATCCCATGCTTCAGTGAACATTAAAAATGAAGTTAATTTCCTTTTTATAGAACATAGAAATGTTGGGCATTGCCCCAATATCAGTCGAACATGTACTGTTTCGCCTAATTTTAAACTTTTATGGAAAACTTTTGATAACGCTACTTAACCAGACTGGATTTTTCACTATTTCAGACTTATACATTGGCCCATTTCTATTTCTTAACATAAACACATAACATAAAAAAGGGTATTTTATAAGAATCCCTTAAATTTCTTTATTAGTTTGTGTCCAAAGAACATACTGAGCGGGCTATTTTACAGCTGAAAAATAAACTTGTCACTGCTCTCTGGTGGACAAACTATGTAATGGAGTTACACCTTTTCTAAACCACCCCAACATATGGTATTTCTGTACTGCAATTTATTGTTACTTTGTGGCTAACATGTATGACATACTAATTTATCTGTGATAGGCTAAAATCAGCATAGCAATTATGACTTGACTTGTAGCTTTTCCTCCTTCCTCAAAAGCAAAGCAGATAGTGATGGTGTGAGTGAGCGTGTCCAGTCCAAAACTGCACATCTTAGACTAGATAAACTTCGTCCAGCTAATACATCATGTTCTTCATTTCTGAGACGGGCATCACTGACTGGATCTCATTTACATTGTAATAAAAAAGGCCAGTTATCACAGGCTCCATATATGGGTTTAGTTCAGACCCACACACAGTGCATACAGACATCTGTAAAGCTGTGTAATAACAGAAATGAAACATCTGGTTAGCGGAGACAGAGACAGGCCTAATGGAAAACAACAACACTGAATTTATCATGGTGTCTATCTACATCTGCCATGACAATGAAGCTTTATCCTGAAGCTGGGAGCCAGTTGGCCAGTCAGTGGTGGATGTAGCCTGAGGCCTCAGGGTTTGTACTGTAGGTCCAACCGCAAACAAGAGACTCTCTTCAGCAGACACTTTATTGTTCCAGACTGCTGGTCAGTTAGCTGCTGCTGTGGGCAGATGGGTACATGTGCTCACACAGTTTCTAACAATGTTTAAATCTGGGAGAAACACAAAATATTCACAGATTAATGTAGTGCCCATGGAATGCACAAATCCTACTTTCAAGGAAATGAATTTAAATTCACAGAGCAAATAACCAGAGCTGGTTGGGACAGAGTGGTGGTGGCATAGCATCAACAGAGGGGAATTCCTGTTCAAAATAATTTCAAAACTCTTTCCAAACCTTAAAAATGTTGTGGTAGAACAATGAGAAGGGTGCTGCAGGCTTGGAATGAGCCATGTCCCCCAAAGGCATGGTGGACTGGAAGCTTTTGAAACGGATTCATCAGGCTGGGCATCAGGAAAAGCTCGTGGACTCTGCCGGTGTTGTAGAGTGGAATCACTTCTATGCTACTAAGATACCCCTATCAAGATCAAAACACTCCAGACAGGACCAAGATATGGAACCAAGGGACTTCAAAAGCTAAGCATCTATACTATGTGTTCAATCAGTACAGCTTTCTACATAACACATCCAGTGTAGACACTGGAGGACGGACGCTTCTGGTTTATTCCCTACACTTTGCAAGTTGACAGTTTGTCTTATCGGTGACAGATGATGCTTTGGCAATATTGTTCAACAGTCATGCCAATAAAGCAAATTGAATTGAATTGAATTGACAGAATTCATAACTAATGGAATTATAAGCTATTCTAATATATGTAATGAAGTAGTTTATTGTATAAATATGCAACATGCAGTATTAGGTAACAAGTATACTTTAAAAACTTTTAGCCCCATTAACATAATAATAATAATAATGATAACAATATAATAATATCCATAGCACATTTCATTACAGGTAACAAAGTGCTTTCCATCAAGCAATGTAAAACATACAAGTGAAATACAATTACTAAATAAAACATAAACAAGTCAATATCAAAATAATATGAATCACACATTGAAGGCTTTTTTGTAGAAATGTGTCTTAAGAAGTGAAATGAAACCGGGACCAGCCTCTGAGTCTGATCTCCTGTGGTAGACTTTCCCAGAATGTAGGGGCACTGACAGCAAAGGCCCTGTCCCCTCTGGTTTTTAGTAGTTTCTCCAGATCTGTGGCTGAAATAAAAGACATAACCTTGTCTAAGGGCTTAGCACAAGTTGCTAGTTCACTTAGGTTGCCATGATTTGAGTTCTATGAGCTGGGGGACCAAGTACATCCAACTGATGTACATTAGAGTAAATAATCTTGTATATTTTATTTCAGTGTATAAAAACATAGTTTAGTACAGAGTACCATGTTGTATGTTTCTAACTCTAGGGTTGATCTATCTATCCCAGATGACCTCAGTACATCTGTTTGAATAAATGATTCATTCTCCTCCTCTTTGCTGCCAGTGGACCCTCTCTCACTGGCCCCTCTCTATTCATGTCTGTTGACAGCGTGATGTATCCACAAGGGGCCAAAGTGCTGACTACAGCCCCTGACATCCTCCTCATTCACAACCTTTGACCCATTGCAAAAGAGGATTTCTCCCTGGACAGGGATTTCCCTGCTGTTTGACGACTGTGTGGCACAAAAAAGCCGCCTGGCCCTGTTGACACGGGCATTAAGGGGGACAATGAAGGGACAGACTGGGAGGCCCCCCTAGAAAACAACACTTCCCTGCATATCGGCAAATCACCATATCTGTCTTACCTGACTGGTTATCTTTTCACGCTGAAACTTGCAACTTCGATAAACTATCAGATTATTGTAAGTGATAGCGGAATCAGACATTGAATAGAGCGTGTTCTTAGCTTTCTGGGCTGATATAAAAGCACAGTTCATTGCAGGCCTGGAATTTCATCACTTTAGGGGCAAGGTCATGATAGTTTCTAATAATGCAGCGCAGTGAGGATCCAGATGTTTCAAAGAGGAGACCACTGTCTGTCTGTTATGGTAACAGCCTGCTGTGTACAGTAGGCTTCATGCTCAAAGAAATATAGTTAGTTGACCTTTGAAGTTTTTTCTTTCTTTGTCAAACTAATAGAATCAAAATATAACTTTCACACTCATAATTACTACATTTAATACTAATCACTGATCAAAGGTTTGCTTGAACCACCTTTTTTACCACGCGCAGCATTTATTATAATCAAGTTTTGAAGCAACCCGATTAGAATTACTCCCACTGCGTTACTGATTTCAGACATTCCTTTTTGAAATGATTTCCCCTTTGCTTTAAGATGTTTTAACATGTATAGTGAGCTACACATTTGATATACAGTAGCACTTTTTACTAAGCACAATTTTAGCTCTCTCTTCTTTTACTAAAATATTTTTGTGGTCTGTTTAAAAACTCTGTTTCTTTTATACTTACAGGCTGTGTTCCCTGAACATTTATATGATAGCCACAATTTTTAGTTTATTTATTATTGCTTTGTAATCTTAGGTAAAGTTGGAGAAACTAGCAAGAGACAGCTAGAATTTTAAAGTATTCAACCGAAAAAATGTCACTTTGTCAAGGTTAAGGAGAGATCACAATTCCTGTTACACTTCAATAAAGAAAAAATATCCTGTCTTGTGATTCAAGTCAATAAAAAATGTTTAACCAGGACCACAAAGAGAAGAGAAGAGCCTTCACAATATCATCAAAAAGCTTCTTAGCAGATATAGTGCAGATACGTTCATTAGACATGTTTCCTCGTTGTGGTTTTAACAAACAGCATTTCGTTTCTCTCAACATCTTAACATATTTGCTTTTGCAAGAAGAGCGGGTTGTGATATACTACATTTCTTATTAATATTCCCATAGCTGGGGCCTAAAACACAGCTAGTTTTCTTTCATTCTTTCTGCTGCAAGTCATTAGCTCCACAACCCTGCTTTCTATGTTTGTTTTTGTCATTTCACTTTTGGCCTTGTGGGTAATATCACAGGTCGACAGGATGACCTAGTGTATTGGGGGCATTAGTTCCTTTGAGACAATGAGATTAAATGTTGCTGTCTGTCTTGGGGTGCATTTTATATATGATAATAATAATGATGTTTTTCTTTTGTGCCTTTTGAACATTCCTGGTCTGTGCAAAATGATTAAAGAGAGTCTACAATGTTCCATGTTTACTTATGTATCCACTTTACTTTGCTGCTGTCCCACTCAGAACCCCTATGCTCTGGATGCCTTATATTGCTATGAACAATGTGACAAGACATTATCAGCAGTGACGTGGTAAATAGGAGTGTTCACAGTTAACATGCTGTAGCTTGTTTAGTGAATAAATGGGGGAAACCTCTACCATAGTAAGCAAACATGTCCCATCATATGTATACGTAACAACAAAAGTAATATTATACTATTTTTGATGTTTTAAAACCCCAATCTGATATTCTTACATCCGTTTGAATCTTCTTGCTAAATCAAAAAGATTTATATCAACCTTAAAGGATGGTGTGGGCAAACGTAGTCCTTCATACATAACTGTTACTTCGGGAGTACAATTATACGTCGCCACAGGTACTTTTTGTACTATTATTTTCATACTTTTAACAACATCTCTTTTTGTTACCGTTAACCGGCCTCGTTCTGCGTTCTGCGCATGTCCCTTGCGGTCTACACACAAAACCGGAGGCTGTGGACGGAGAGAGAGAGAGAGAGAGAGAGAGAGAGAGAGAGAGTGACCAGGGATCCATGGAGCATGTCACAGCACCAGTGTTTTCTATGTCTTCTTGTCCACGATGCACTTTAGGATTTCAATAAGATGCGTGTGTGTTTCCAGATAATCAGTTTCTTCCTCGCCGTAAACTTTTACAGCAAGCCGCTCCGAGCTCAGGGTGAGTCTGTCTCTGTACCTCTGTATGTCCATATTGCCGTCTGTTTCTGCGTTCATGCTGAGATAAAGTTGCTGAAAAAATGTCAGAACAGTGTCAAATTCAAGATTAAAGCCATCTTGGCACGCTGCAGGACGGGACTAACTTGTTGATTCAATGACAGCTGGCATCCTGTTGGGCCGATAGATAAGTTATATGGTTATAGCTCATGCAGTGAGAACATCACGCCAAACTCCATTCAAAATCTTACAATATGACATTATTTTGCTTACTGTTGAAATTGAGCGAACCGCAGACTAGTCAATAACATGTATTCTGACTCGTAAAGGTCCCCTGGTGAATTCGGGTATTGAAAGGTCCAGCAGACAGCGCTTTTTCAATAAAACCTACACCTTTCACAGCGCTAGCTACCGCCCACCACGAATGTCTATCGTTAGGTGTGAAATGACTGTGGGAATAACGGGGGAACCAAGTGTAAAAGTTTAAATTGAATCATTAGTGGAGTATTTTTTGCACACAGAATAGTTGAGTATATCCTTGACATTTACATAAGTTTTTCCCGTGGTGATTTTAAGGTTTGTACCTTTCCTGAAAAGCAAAGCGACGATATGTGGAGTTAATCCATCATTGGAATGAACGTTAGCATGACGCTCCATCCGTCTCGGAGAACGCGATGAAACGTTATGGGGTTAGCATCCTGTGTAGCGTTTTCTGAGAACATGAGCCTGTGAAGATTTAAGGACTACTGTGGCGTCGTTAATGTACAATTTCTCACTGAGGCTCCTTGTAATAGTAGGCTGCCTGTAGGCTACAACAGTTTTTAAAATGTGTTGGGCTCCTTGTGTGACAAAAAGCCAGCGATAGGAAGGAAACAGAGCTGACACAGCGGCTCGGGAAACAGTCCGAAGGGAAGGGGAAGGGACTTTTACGCCGCCTTAGTTATTGGAAACGCACACATCTTCTATGAACACTTTTTAAGATATTTTACTAACCCGTAAGACCCATTCTGCTATTCGGGATCCTCATACACCAAAAAACACATTTACTCCCATAACATACTAAATGATTTAACTGGTTGGCGCGTTGTTCAAAAATCATTATGTCTTCAAAATACACCTCAGTAACTTCTGGCAAGCTTCGAGCAGAAAGTTATTCATAGTAATTCATACCTGGCATTAATGGATTATAAAGGCTATATGCCACGTGAGTAGCGAAGATTTCCTCCTAAATCACGTTTCTCTGGCTTTCCTGAGGGAGAGAGAAAGGAAACTATGAAATAAAAAGTGCCTGCTGTTTTGAATGGAGTCTGGCCGCTGTAATCACCAACACTGTGTGTAAGGAAAACGGGTTTGAATGAATAGTGTATTAGCGTCTCGGGGTGCTAATTAATTCATTGGGACTTGTTAAGGGAGTTAGATAAACACAGAGGTGTGTGTTGGTGCTGTTGGACAACTGGCCTCGAAATGGCTTTCACTTGTTAATTGGCTGAGTCAACACGAGCTGCCACTTTGTACTCTGTTGCTACATTTTCAAGCCATTTGGCAAGAGGTCCTCTCAAGAGACCTTCAGCCTGTGTCAGGCCTGTGTTTCAATGTTTAATGTGATTTTGCCAAGGTGCAGACTAGCCTCCTTTAGCAAGTGTTTTAAGGGGCTCCATGGGCAGGCTTATAAATTGATCTAACATGCTGGTGGGTAGGTGTTTGATGTTCAGTCCACATGGGTGCAGGATGTGGATGTGCTTTGGCTAAATATCACTTCGTACAGTTTTTTTTTCTTACACATCTGTCAGGAACATGAAAGAAACACAGCTCTTAGATCCTCATTTGGGATGCACATTGTCTCCCAAAGGCTTGCGACAATAAAACAAACTCTCAGGAAATCCAAAAAGGTGTGATGAATAGCACCATGTGGGAAAGTGATCAGCCGGTTTTGACCTTAGGAAGATAATGGCTTCTTCTCCGGCGTCCTCCCACCACTTATTTTCTGTAGAAATTCCATACGTTTTTTTCCTCTACTGAGTTTTGCTAAACTTCTATCCCTCATTTCTTTCATGTTGCAATTTGGTTATGGAGGCTAGCCGTGAGAGAATGCATCTGGAACCAATTTGACTCCTCAAAGCAGAAGGGGAGGAGGAGGGGAAGGAGGGAGGTGAACTGCAGCCCTTTTCTTTCCATGTCCACTGTGAGCAGGCAACGGGCCTGAGTCCCGCAAACCTAATTATAGTTTTGTGAACACAAGATTAAAGTGCAGAATACGGAGTTGAATTTCTTGGCTATCCCTTGCTATAGTGATTCTTAAATTGACTGAAATACAATGTTTTTCTAACCAGCAACCCTTTGCCAGTGTTTTGTCAAAGCTAGATCGAAAGAAAGAGAAATACACTCAGTGAATTTATGACAATAATTAGGGTTAGTTTTTTGATTGATGATTTATCATTTCGAGCAAATGAGTTATATGCAAATCTGGAATGTTTCAGAATATTTCAACACAACAGTGATTTTTGAGTGAGACTGCCGACCTGGCTGTTTTCCCTGGAGTTCAAAGCACTTTGCTATTGAGGCCAGCATCTGCAGTCTCGTCATAGTTGAGATGTACATGCTAATAAACAGCACAGACCTTTGCAGAGCAGCAGGCGCCTCTCAGAGGGCAGGTTTAGCTGCACACACATCACAGAGGCTACTTCATATCCAGGTGGAGTTTTCATAAAGCATAACCAGCTTTTATTTCCCAAAAGTCAAGTTACCTGTTCACACTCAACACAGGCAGTATTTCAGAGTACGTCCACATTAAGCCAATTAAAGATGTAAATGCGGATTTTTCTCTCTGTTTCAGCCCTCCGTCTGGACTAAAACAGCGTTTTTTCTCCCCACATATCAGAGCTTTTCCAAAACTTCTTCCAGAGTGTATAAATCCTGGCCTGGTGTTTCATTTGTCCAGGGCCAACATAGCTTTTGCAAAATGATAACATAAGCTGCCCAGTGAGGGTTCGGGGGCTGTGTGCCACAGTAAAGTTAAGGTTGATCATTTTATTAAATGCCAACAGAGTCGAAAACACAGCACAACTTTTGTCATTAACCTGGATTTATCTAGATTTTGTCAGACGATGTTGCAGCTGGTTAATATGTAGTGTTTACGGGCCACAATTAAATAACCATTTCATCCTGACAGAAGAATCTGACAATTTTTTTAAATGAGGACTACTACTTTGTGAATTTGGCTGAATTGCAATGGATCAAAATAGCTGAACACACAGCAGTTGTTCTCAACCTGTATTAGAGCTGTGCGATATGGCAAAAAATTAGATCCCAAACATGAGGTCATTTCATATCACAATAACGATACATATCCCGACACAGAACATTTTTTGTAAATTCAATGAAAAATGGCATTTCCAACTGTAACTTATTTCTCTGCATTGTAAAGGTGGGGTAAGTTATTGTGGAGAAATCCAACACCATGACAAACACCATGACAGAGTGAACAACGACACAGCAAGTAATGTAAGTAATGTTAGCTAGGTTGTGGGTTAGCAGACTGACGCTACTTCCCGCTGCAAAGTAAATATGACAACACGGTCCCAGAGCAGCACAGCAGCTCCAAACCGCGATCCAACTGTCCTGCTGCTACAGCAACATCACAACAACAGCATGTCTTTGTGAACTATAAAGTAAGCTGTATGTCGGAGGACAAGTCTTTGATTTTAATTATTTTTAATGCTAATTTCTTCCCTTCAACACTGGCACGTGTGGAAGAACTGACCGCAGTGAAGTTAGTTTCAAGTTGGATATTAGTTTTACGTTGCACATTTAATAGATGTTGAATGCCAACTTCAAACTAACTTCAACCGTGGTTCCCTCACCAAAATATTACGGTAAAGTGTGAATTTTGTGACACAACATAAATAAACGATAGAGCATAATTATAAACGTTTTTCTATCGTCAAACTCTACATATCGTCACATCGCTGCCCTAACCTGTATTTATGTTGATTTTGTTGGACGACGTCATGACCATGAAATAATGATTAGGTCAGCTGGGCTGCCTGACCCACTCCTTACCCGATTCTAGCTGTGATGCACTTTTAGCGTTTTCCAACTAAAAGTCGGCGAGGAAGAGATTTAGCCGTTTTTCTGTTCAGGTGTTTCACTGTAGCCAGAGGACAGTGGAAGGACTGATGTGGACGCAAATCACTGCATTTTAAAATGTAGACATTTTTTTTTCCTGTTGAAAATGAAAGGCACAGGGGGGGTGGGAGGGCCGCCTTAGAAGCAATCTGACGGTTGACACATTTATATTGGTGAATACAGGCCTTAATGAGCACTTTTATTACTAGTACTTTTACTAAATTAAACATTTTGAATGCAGAATGTGAATGTAGAAGGAGTATTTTTTTACATTGTAGTATTACTGCTACATCTTAAGTAGTGATTGGCCACTTCTTCAACCACTGAACCCTACTCAAAATATTCCTAATGACAAAAGCTTATATCTGTTTTGCCTTCAGGCTGCAACCAGCAAAGGGCCGAGGTTATTATTGTTGGCTCTGTTGCTATTCATTATATTAAAATTAATTAAAGGGCTATTCCACTATAATTAAATTTTCTGCTCATTTCCTGAAAGTCTTCTTCTGCTGCCCTGCCACTGCAATGTTTCCCATACTTTCATTTATTTGCGGCGGCCCGCAATAAGCGCAGCACCTTCTCATGCTCATCCCTCTCTCTCTCATGAAGACCGCTGCACACATCTGTCCAACACAACGCTGTCAATGTCGGAGACCCAGCTTGAAAAAGTTATTAGCATGCATGTAAGGAGCCTAGCTAATAAGGAGAGCTAAGTTAATGTTGGAATGTAGCTGGGTTGTCGAGGTTAGCCCGCTGTATAAAGGCTGCCAGTCAATACCGACCTCAAACTTTATTTTCCGTTTAATTTTAATGGGCTAGAGTTGGCTAACTGTTGGCAGCTGGGTTGTGGTTGTCAGAAGGCAGATCCTAACAGAACCACAGAGAATGAAGTCGGTCAGTGGACTGTTTGGTTTTGGAGACGTGGATATTAAATATAAGAACAAGAAACAACAAGAAATTATTTCAAATCTTAACATTCCAAAATACATTTTAGATTGTAAAAAATAGTTAAATGGTAATAGTTTGGAGCAGGTGATGTATGATGTAGATGCTTTAGTTATTGTGTGAGTGTCAGCTGTGGTCAGAGAGGAAACCTGGATCATATTAGAGCCACACTGATTGGCTACAGTCAGTCTGATAAACACGCAAAGTGACACATCAGTCTGAATCAGGTGAGCTTGTTGATGCTGCAGAGAGCTCTCATTCTTCCTCTCTGTCTTTGGTTTATCTAGTTAAAGTCTGTCCTGTTTTCCCGCGACCCCTTTCTCCACAGTCACAGTTACACATTTGCACTACAGTCTCCTACTGTTGGTCATTCAGCGTCTTCACTGGAGCAGTGGAGGTAGGGGAGACAGTTAGTTTGCCCACCCACATGTACAAGTCCTGGGATGCTCACTATATTTTCATTATTGACATTTGAGATTCCCAAAGTAAACGCACTATTTTCTGTAGCTGATACCACTGCCAGGATCATTAGGGCTGGTTTTCTTACAGAATCCATTTTCGATTCAATCACTAGAAAACTGGGTATTATTTTTCAGACTTTAACTCCAGTTAAGTGTGCACCAAACCATTCTCTCATGTCTTTAGGCCACTGAATTACTTGCAGTTAAGCTAAATGGTGTTGATAAAGGACTGTGGTTGAAAATTAGCCATCTGACTTTGACTGGCACATTTACAGAAATGCTGATTCATGTGTTTTATAAATGAAGACATTATTGACGGTCACTGTGTGACTGGAACTGAAATAAAGAATACACAACTTTTGAAAATGCAACAATCTAGAAACATGTCAGTCTAACTGCCTGTATGAGAATCACAATAATATTGAATTATAAGCACAGACATGGTGGATATTTCACAAGTAAAGACCAGGTAAAGCAACAGTGAACACACAGGGTGCAGATGTTGGTTTCGGTTGTTTGTTAGGCTGCGGAGCACCTGCTGCTGACTGCTCACTGGTGGAAAACTTCGGGAAAAATAAGAGGGGCAATCACGATGCCAGCTGAACATTGTGATGTCTGCCAGCATCACTGATGGACGATGTCATCGTCTATCAGACCAACCCTAGTGCAGGTCTTTTGAAATGACGCAGTCCATTAACAGAGCTACTTTTGTTGCCTGATCAGACTCAGCTGAAAGTTCTGTAACAGATGTTCTTTGGTAGGTTTGCTTGAAGTTGAGTTCAGCGCTCCTCTTTGCTAAAGTTAGTCTGTGAGTGATGACCATGATGTATTAACCCAAAGTTTTACATTTTTTCTAAAACAGCTAGTTATTAACAGATGGGAGTTACACTGTTCACTCATGACATGGTTCTGCCTGAAAAACAATGTACAAAACAATGTTTTGGAATCTGGCAATCAGCTCCAGAATCATAGAAGATAAGAAGTGTGATTCTAATGTAAACTGATTTGTCCTCCACCTCTATGGATTAACCCCAAATTGGGATTAGGACGTCCTTATTATCGCTTTCATTTCATGGTGTAAATTCTTCTGTCATTTATTATTACATCTTTCCTTTACTGATTTGATATGGGACTCAAGTTGAGGTAGGCCTGGGTGATGTTTCTGTGCCACAAAATACGATAAATATCTTCATACACACATAACATAGATTCTCAAATAGTGCAAACATGATGATCTTGTAGAATATGATGCATTGCTGTAAATTAAACTACCAAACTGTCTAAAAAGTGGTTAAAATGAACAGCAGTAAAATACAACATACACATCATACACATCAATGCAGCAGTAATATTAATCCAGAAACATCAGATATAAAAGTAAAACGCTGACAGGAACCATTCAACTGTACAATGGCTACTAAGGTAAAAGTACATTACTTGTACTTTTACCTTAGTTAGGTTTAGAATGAAGAACTTTTACTTGTAGAGGAGGATTTTCAAAGTGAGGTTGGTATTAGTACTTTTGCTTCAGTAATGGACCTGAATACTTCACCCACCTGTGGCTACACCACCCAAAGCTATCTGCACCTGTGTGTTTCCTGCTGAGCCTTCCCCTTAAAGGAAGGTGGCCTCAAGGCTCGTGCAGACTACACGATTTTCAGCGTCGGCCGATATCCATGCTGATCAGACTACACACCTTGCCGTCTTGTGACAGGAGTCTTGAAGTGGTTGTGGCGTTCACACTACAAGACTGATCGGTGACAGGGGGTCACACACCACACTAGCCGACGGTGACCACCTGCAGACGAAACAGCTGTTTGTTATTATAAAGACAAAGAATCTGGGTGAAAGAATGGATCAGAACGCACAGGTAGCAGGGATCGTCTGAGCTACAGAGAGAGCTGAGGGGAGGAAAAAGTATTTTGCAGTGAAAAAGTAGCTGTCTGCTCTCATTGGCTGGATGTGGATGGGGAGTTGGCTGATATCTGGCAGACGTCAGCGATGTATCAGGAATGTGTCGAGGAGCCGTTTTGATGCGTCGCACATAACGACTGGCGACCGCTGATCAACCGCTGATTTACCCCCGATCACAGCCTGACGGTCGCCGAGCTGCAAATCGGGCTATAAATTGTGTAGTGTGAACTGGGCTTCATGGGTAACGTGGTTGTGTGTGACAGAGTCTAGCGGGTTTGTGAGGGGTAGTTACGTTTCTTTGGGAAAGCCATAAAGCATGTAGATGAGCTGAGTTTAAGTTTAGTTCAAACTAGGGATGTCCCGATCAGGTTTTTTTGCCCTCAAGTCCGAGTCTGAGTCATTTGATATTGAGTATCTACCAATACAGAGTCCCGATCCGATACTTCTATAATACTTAAAAAAAGAATAAAGAAGAGCGAAAAAACATTTTCAGGATGTTCCTTATTTTTAATTTAATTCACCTTATTTTAACATTCAACAACTCTGTTAAACAGAGCACTTCTGTGAGGTAGCTTGAACAATCAAGTAATAAATAAGAAATTCTTCACTTTTGGACATTAGTGAACCAGTAAATATAAAAAAAGTCTAAGATAAAAACAAATAGCACCTCAACTTAAATACCCTGCAGGCATGTAAACAAATACAAAAATAAAAGTGCCACAGTGTTTGCAAAGCACATCTGTATATACATTTATATACATTTATATACATTTATATACATTTATATACAAGTCCTGATCGAGAGGTAACGTCTGATTCCGATCGAGTCTGAAACAACGTGATCGGGCCCGATTTCTGATCTCGTGATCGGATCTGAACATCCCTAATTCAAAGTGCTTTACATGGGCAAAGTGAAGCATTAGAATAACATGCTACACTCTGCTGTGTTCTGACAGATTTGAGGAACCTACTGGGTTTATATTCTTCAGAAATGTATGTTGGCCCAAGATTATTTACAAACTAGCTGTAGCACTTTAAAATCTGTTCTGTAGGTAACTGAAAGGCTCTGTGTCGTCTGTTTCGTGCTTTACATCACTCTGAGTGGCCATATGCGGCCCATTATGTCAATTCCCATTACACGCACAGGATACAGTAGGTCTGCATCCTCCTTTGAGTCTGCTAACTGAATATGAAATGAGGGGGCAGGACATACTCTACCATCTGGAGGTGTGTGTGTGTGTGTGTGTGTGTGTGTGTGTGACATCTGCTCTTTCTCTGATAGGATTCAGGTGTTCTGGAGGTTTCATGGATGTGTGCCTGGTGTATGTGACTGAATGTTGCCTAGTACACACCTGCTGAGCATGTGGCTGACTCCAGCTCCTTACATAATATATACACATGCCAGACACGCTACACCCTATACTATTGTCCTGAAAAAGATGCAATGAAAAAATTTGCACATTTTTATTAGCACTGTGTTGCTGGGAAAAACTCCGTAATCTGAGCGTCTGATACCAAACTGAGTAAGCCATTCCCATTTATGCCGCAGTCTGCAATGCAAAGACATTATTACCCGGACCGTAAACATAAGTTTTCCAGTGTAAGGCTTGTAATAGGCTGTGTCCTACTAAGTCAACTTGTTGTGAGATTCCCAAACAATACACCAGCACACAGAGATTGTCTGACAAGGCCTCTGGGTCGTGTAAAAGTCATATTTTCACCAAGTCCGTCACAGGAGAGTACTTAAACAGAGCAGGACAGCGGCCATCTCCCTGAAGTCTGTTCATGGTTCTCTCACAGATGTGAGTCTGGCAGATGATATAAGTTCTATATCAGGAACAAGTAAATGTTCCATTTGTCAGTGTCTTCCACCAAACACTGTCAGAGGGGCTGTTTGAAGTGAGGGAAACATTAGAGAAGCACAAAGTTTTTCATTGTCTCACATATCAACAAATGTGAAATGTTGACTCTGTTTACTCTGATTTCTCACATGGTACTTTTGTGTCATCTTACTAATATCAGGGTTCCTACAGTTATGAAAAAAACCTGGAAAAGTGAAATTTGAAAAGGTCATTTTTTTCAGGCCTGGAAAGGTTTTGAAAAAAAATTTAAATTGCAAAAGTTTTGGAAAAGTCATGGAAATCAGTTTCAGTAACACGAATCAGGGAGGAGATTTTTCCGGATTTTCCGACCTGAAAATGTGCCCCAGGTCAATCATGTGGATCTTTAAAAGAACAGCAAACTTTAAAGGTTGAGCTTATTGTTCTGCTTTGATAGTTCTGATTATTGATGAGTTAGTACTTAGCATTAACAAATTAGAGACCATTTACTTGTACAAGGATTAACGAATGAACACAACCTGCTAAAAGTGGCCAGACGTAGATTTTAGACAGATGCATTGATACATTGTAATGATAATAGTCTAAAACTATGTGATTATGCAGTTTATACTCAAATAACATCAAATGTTCTGGGGGGACCTGCACCCACAGCACCGTTCTGTTTATTTTCCTGTTTTTTTTGTCCTCTTCCAATCACACGCGTGACTAATGCCAAAGGAAACATCTGTCAATTAGTCTTTAGAAAATACACAGAGGAAAATAGATTTAATAATGCTGGCAAGGATACCAGATGCACACAGTGCGTCTCTCTTCTCTGTTATCATGCAAATGTCGATGACAGATGCTGTATCCAAGAATGAAGGACTAACTGTGGAGGTACTATAAGGTGGCTAATTTGCTTTATTATCATAAATCATGTACAGACCACTCTTTTTCTTTTGTTCAGTCATAAAAACTTGGTTTAAAGTCTTGGAAAAGTCATAGAAATTCATTGGTCAAAATGTATGTGAACCCTGTAATAGTTTCAGTCCTCTCAGTGTGAAAAACTCCCAAAATATTTCCACCATTTCTGTGCCACAAAACTCTGAGCTGATAATGTTGGTAATGATAAAAAAGTTGTTTTTGTCTACCAAACATGCTCTGTCCATCATTTGATGCTTAGCTCCTTGTGGCGTATATCAGTTAATCAATGCACAGGAAGTGACCTTTGACCTCTATCCATTAAACTCTCCCCCCACAGAGTCTGCAGCGGCTCTGAGGAATGCAGGAAGGAGAGTGCTAGCAGGCTTCTCTGCTCTGCATGTTAGTGTGCAAAACGTGAAAAAGTCCATGTTCACTGTTTTCACTCTTTTCTGCTACTCAGTCTCATTGCTCTCTGGCTGATACCTGCCTGTGGCCAGTTGTTCCCAATAACATCAAGAGCAGAACATATGAATTTAGCAAGCTTCTGCGTTTTAGATTATGGCCTCTCTAGTCAATTAAAGTTCATTTTGTGAGATAATGTTAGCCAAAATAAAAAATAAAAACAGCGGGCATTTTGCCAACATGGGTTATTATGGACAGAAAAGCTGCTCTGTGTTGTTCTTGTGTTTTAAAAAACAGTGAGGGAATTGTGTATGTTTTGTTCAAAAGACCAACAGAGTAAGAATCTAGCTTCAGTTTAAGCCAGATATTAGTAGAGTAATGACTGACAGCTAAAGCTAGCAGATGTGTTTTCCTACGCTCGTTGTTGCTTATTTATTTCTCAAATCAACTTGCAGAAACCTGGACTGGATTAAGCTATATGGGTCCCCACGCCAAAAGTTTGCTGTCGGGCCCCTGTACGTCCTGCTCACTCTGCATTGACTTTGCCACCTGTAAATACCCATTAAGTGTACTGTGAAGCCTACACATATAACATATTTTACCTAGAGACCCATTAAATAACCACTAGTACATGTTGAGGGTTTGCTGTTTGTCCATTAGCTTTTGGAAATTTAAATAAAAGCAAAAAAAAATTGTACTGAAGACTCAGTCAGTTCCCCCGTTAGCACAATGTCACCTGAGAAACGCTGTGGCTGTGGCTCAACAGGTAGAGCAGGTTGCCTTTAATCAGAGGGTCGGTGGTTCAATCTCTGGCTCTTCTAGGTTGTGTTGTGAAGTTCACAGGGGCAAGATGCTAAACCTCGAGTTGCCCCTGGTGGCTGTCTTGCAGGTGTGTGAATAGGAAATGTGATTTAGTGTAAGAGTGGTTGAAAAGACTGTAAAGGTGCTATGCAAAACAGTATTTTTAGAGTTTTGTCACTTTATATCAGGTTGTAGTGGTACATTCTAAAATCAGTCATAAATTAAATCACTTAAATTACTAACTAAATTGAAATCCGTGTTGTGTGATATTCCAGTGCATACTTAATGTGCTCTTCACACTACTTGACAGCGACACAATTTAGCAGATGATGTACACATCCTGGGGTGAAATGAAGTTAAACCAAAAGCTGCCTGGAAGGAAGGAAACACTTAAAAAACACATTTAAGAACATGAAACATTGCACCATGCTTTGGAAAATGGCTGACAGTGGTGTAAAATATATGCAGTGTGTAGTAACTGGGCAAACTGCAGTGGTACTTTTAGATTAAAAACTGCTCAAATTCATTTTGGAGTACTTTATTTAAGGTTATGATGAAGCCACATATTGGAACCAGATATTACACCTGAATGTTCACAATATGTGTGTGGCTGAGAATGATTAAACACAGTATTAGAGACATTTGCTCCAGTCTCTGCTGTTAATTTCCTGATGTCCTTTTAACACACCATCTGGCCCATTTATTTATACATCAACAACATTTTTTATTTGGCTGTTCAATCAAAAAAGGCCATTAAATGAATGAGTTGAACAAAAAGTAATTTTCTTACCAGGAAGGCTAAATTTAGTGCTTTCTGAAACTTGCAAATGCCCTGAAAAAGAGTGCCAAGCCACTTGGTTATGTCCACTCCCTCCTTCCACTCAAACGTACACAGGAAACTGGCTGGCAGGAAACTCAGAGTAATGTTACATTTAACTAGAGGGGGGGTAGACTGAAATCCTTCTCCTTATCGTCCCAGCAGCTGGCTCCCAGTCATGAGCGTGGCTGCTATTTCCAGATTGTTTGTCATAGTTGGAATAGTGCTTTTTATCCTGGCCACTTTAAGTGGGCAGCCCAGTGGCTCTGACGGGTGGCACTTCAGCGAGGGAAAACAAACAGAAGAGAATAGCTTTCTGTAATAGTCGACACGCTGTGATAAGCCTGATAACAGTACGCAGAAACCCAAAGTGCATTTAAAATCTGCTATATTCTCAGTTCTGTGTTTTATTCAACATTACCTCAGTTTTATTATTTGATCTCTTTGTTCTGCTCTGAATTCTTTCCTGTTCTATCCTAGCGTAGTCAAGTCAAGCTGATGTTGCTTAGCAACGGTCATGCATATGTAGCCTACCAGCAGCCTGGTGGAACTACTTTTTGAAATGTCTGTTGATTAAATAAAGTCAAATTGTAGTGCGTCTGTTAGCCTGCTTTCTTTTTGCCATACTTGGTAACCGTTTTATAAAAGCAATAGCTCACTTCAGGCTGTGATATACGCTTATTATATCAAAGTTAAGCAAGAACAACGCCCCTTAACTGTGTTAATAAGCGTATGAACTAAGGGATGCTGGCCTCCCGTTCTTGGTCTGAATAGACAGGGGGTTGGTTGGCTTGGAGCACTGTACAGGAGCTCTTGTGCTGGAAGCAGACATGGCAGCCAGGGAAAAACTCTTTGTTGACATCAGAAACATTGTTGCAGGAAAGCCAGGGTGCCACACCAGGGTGGCAGGCCAGCCGAGAGGAGTGGCCCTACTAGACAACCTGTGGTAGAGGAGGAGGAAGCCAGATATCAGTTTGTTGCTGTGGGAATCATCACGCAGGGAAGGTCAAACAGCGCTGTGGATGTTTTTTTGGAATGTAAATGTTGAGCCTTTCAGTTTTCAGTAAATCAGTTAGAATGTGGCTGACTGTAAATGTGTGCTGTAAATCAGAGCTGTTTTTTATTATAAATTGTGATGTCAAATTGTGTACAGCTTCTAGTGGATTTAACTAATTAAAGTTATTATGTAGTTATGGAGGCTATTGCAAGGAGGACCTGCACATACAAGACATCGCAAGAGAATTGGTTTAAACCACATTATAAATGCCTTAACAGAAGTTTTATTTTTTTGTATTAATTTATAACATTACATCACATCACATTACAGAAGACAGAGGTAAAACAGGAAGTGTGACGAACACAAACAAAAGGCCAAGCAAATGAGAGCAAACAAGAATGTATGCAAATATACTTTGCCACCATAGAACTGTTTAGATTATTCAATGTAAACAATTAGAGTATCCTATTATTCAGACTTTAAGATAATAAGATATATGAGGTGCGTTTAGCTTTCATCCCTGTGATGTCACAGGGATAAAAGGGGGTACGGCTGGACTACAAGCGAGCTGCTTTCAGGCCGTTCAGAGCAGAGCTTTCGGTGGGAGATGGGAACTCCCTTTGGGCTGGACTTTTTCACTTTGCAAACCTACTACATGCACAAAAAAAGGTTTATAACTCAATGAAGGTGAGGGAAAAAGACAAAAAGCAGAATATCACCTCTTTAAAACAATTTTAATTTATTTCTTATTTATGTGCTATAGTAAAATATTATTTATTTGTCTGTTACATTCATTTACTTGTTGTGTATAAGAAGCCAAGAACTAATGTAATATAATCTATTGATGTAATAGAAGATGTAAAATCTGAATCTGACATCTCATGCAATTTCACAAAGACAGAATCTGTTGCATTCCCAGCTTCACCCACGGGAACCACAGTAGAGTTTCCATCACAGAGCTGATTTTTCTCTCACCCAACACTGGAGTGATGCTCCTGCATCTAGTTTGGCTCGTAGATGGCCACCAGCTGGCCACGTTCACCATTTTACACCACATCCACGTCACCATCAACTCCACTGAGGACTCAGAGTTGGAGTTAATGTGGAATTCTCATGCACTGTGAATGTTGCCAGTCACAAGATGCTTTTTCTGTTACTTTTTTTCTCTCTGCTGTCTCTTAGGCCCCGTCCACACTACTGCATTTTCAAGTTAAAACGGAGACCTTTTGCTACGTTTGCACCTCCCGTCCAGACTAAAACGACGAAAACGGAGACCTAAAACGGACAAGTTTGGAAACGCTGCTGACCCCGTTTTGTTTTAAAACTCCAAAGGCCGTTTTAGTTTAGGCCAAAGCGGAGGACTTTAGAAACGATGATGCAGCCGCTCACACTCGGCTCTCTGATTGGGTCTTAGAAGTCATGCAAAGCAGAAACACAGTGAACAGTATGTACAGTGAAAATAAAACTTACCTGCCTACACTTGAGCTGTACATGTCGCCGTATTTACTTTGTTACCCTGTTACATTCAGTAACAGTCCCAGCTCGTTATTGGTGCATGCAACAACAAAAAAAAACAGGTCTGATGCTTTGTCTGTATTTATTTATTCTTTCGCCAAATCAAAACCATCTGCTTCATGTTACACTGGCACGGACATGCCCAGTGTACCTGAAACTTGCACCTAGCTGTGCGTTTTCAGCTGTTTTAATATAGACAGAGATCAACTCTAAAACGCTGATGTGGACGGAGATTGTATTCGTTTTAATCCTCCGTTTGTAGCGTGGATGGGGCCTTAGATGGAATATTATTTGGTTGGGATGTTGGTTTTGGATTCTTAACATGTCTTCACACACGGTGCAGATGCTCGCATGCATGTGTTGAGATAATGGTGGGACTGATGCTGATACTGAAGCTGCAAACTCAATTTGACCATCAGGTGGGGAAAAATACTGCTAATGTGATTTGCAGATGGCACTTTGAAGACAGACAAAAGACACAATTTACCCCCTAGTGGTTACAGTTACCCCCCACAGTTTGGCCACATGTTCCCTGCTGAGCTCTCAGACCTCCTGCTGACAAATGCCTTATCTCTCTCTCTGGAATAAGGCGTGTGTGTGTGTGTGAGCGAGTGTGTGTTGTCAAAGGTACTTAGATTCAGGTTTCACTGGCCCAGTTCAGACATGAAATATGCAACATTGCTGGCTTTTATTAATCTGTTGGCTTTATGTGTCCATTATTTAAATGTCCTTTACAGAAGTTACAGATAGAATTACAGTTCTTGTGTGTGTGATATTTGTCACCTGGTGTGTGAGAGGGAGCGGCGTCACTGTTGAGCTGGTAACAAACAATATGAAGGAGGAGGAGTTTTTAGTTCTCTCACAAGTTAAGTTTCCATCCACATTTATC
Organism: Lepomis macrochirus; assembly: GCA_024633595.2. Taxonomy (NCBI): domain Eukaryota; kingdom Metazoa; phylum Chordata; class Actinopteri; order Centrarchiformes; family Centrarchidae; genus Lepomis; species Lepomis macrochirus. The sequence continues at coordinate 33,399,403 of JALXJV020000011.1, forward strand.
GTCATAAAAGTGGAGCCAGTTCTCCAGTCGGGTTATTAAACTGTTGCAGAGGACACAATGAGAGGATGTAATTAAAAGAGCTCCAGGCAAACCTCAAATGGTGGAAAACTTTTTTTAGGTTTTGAAGTGACGAGTGATGTTAAAGTCACGTTTCATGTATGTCATGATTTAATTGCTAAATCAGTTTCCAGTCAGTTTGTACTTTGCCATGTTTTGTTTTCATTAGTACAACAATTTTTGCTTTTTTTATGTCCAGCGTTTCAACTCAGGGTTTTTTATACACAAACTGAAAATGCACATAAAAACAGGTGTGCATCAGTCATCTGCCATTGAACACTGAAGCTTTAATGAATCACCACTGTGAGCTCGAGGCCTGTCTGGCCCTACTTGTCACAGTGAATCCACTGATACATTTTTCATAATTCAATTCAATTATATTATATTTATAAAGCTCCAAATCACAACAGCAGTTATCTCTGAACGCTTTTCATAAAGCTGTGATGATATTTACAGAAAGCCAACAGTTCCCACCAAGGGCAGCACAAGGCGACAGAGGCAAGGAAAAACTTCCTTTTAAGAGGCAGAAACCTCGAGCAGAACCATGGCTCAGGGTGGGCGGCCATCTGCCTCGACCGGTTGGGGGTGAGAGTGAGAGAGAGAGAGGGAGGGAAAGAGAGAGAGAGAGAGAGAGAGAGAGAGAGAGGGGAGGGAGGCAGCCTACACAATATCCACACAGAGGTACAGACAGTGAAGGTAATGTTGCTATAGACTGAAGGAATAATGTTCCTTTCACTATTTACAGTAGTGTTAATGATAATAATCGTAATGTTAATGATTAATAATAACAATAGGACTAGTAACAATAATTGTAGCAGAGGGTGTCGAGCAGGAATATGGGGGCAGCAGGTGACCCGCAACCACAGATCCAGACTCCACAGCTCCAGAGCCAGCAACACCCGCAGGAAGTGACAGGAGGGGGAAGCACACGACCACGGGAGAGGGAAGAAGTCGAGTTAGTAACATGCATTAATGGGATGAGGTTGATACAGAGGGAGAGAGAGAAGAGGAGAGAGGAGCTCAGTGCATCATGGGAATTCCCTGGCAGTCTAGGCCTATAGCAGCATAACTAAGGGATGGTTCAGGACTCACCTGAGCCAGCCCTAACTATAAGCTTTATCAAAAAGGAAAGTCTTAAGCCTACTCTTAAATGTAGAGACGGTGTCTGCCTCCTGAACCCAAACTGGAACCTGGTTCCACAGGAGAGGAGCCTGATAGCTGAACGCTCTGGCTCCCATTCTACTTTTGGAGACTCTAGGAACCACAAGTAACCCTGCATTCTGGGAGCGCAGTGCTCTGGTGGGGTAGTAAGGTACTATGAGCTCTTTAAGATAAGATGGTGCATAATCACTTTCATCATTTATTGATGTACCATTTTCCCTGGATGAGGGGAACTACTTAGTGAGTGTGTAAATTGTTTCATAGCTTTACCCTGTGTGTACCAGAGACGGGGACTCGAGTTTGAGACTCGGACTCGAGTTTCACTCAAGTCGCACACACAGTGACTTGAGACTCGACTTGAGACTCGTCCTCAGCAATGTTTATTTTTAGGAAACATCTGAAGAGCGTGCTGTTACCACCTCCGTTACCTATAACCTGCCTACGTGACACGTAGTATCAGCTGCGCACGGCCACATGTGAAAGAGGACAGACAGCGGGCAAACTTGTGGTGGTCAATTAACGGAATCATTTACGGCCTGCAGGCTGCCATCAAGTTAATTAAGCATGATGATCCTGTCCCAGCGTCTGATTGCTTGTGTTTCTAAAACAAAAATATTGGGTTTAAACAGAATCAATAGACATGAAAAATGTTCTTTTAAAATTCAAATATCAATGTTATGTTATGATGTATTTGATAAGGAAGCTTAAGAATGCTAAATTCTTAAGTTCTTGTTTGAAGGTTTCTAGAGGAGCAATAGAAAGCATCCTGACTGTTCAGTACAACGCAGCCCTGCCACAGACGCACATCTTCCAATACAAAGTCTTGAGAAAATGAAATGACATTCCTACTGTCCTCACTGAGGAGTAACACTCTGTACTGATAGTATCCAGACAGTGTTTTGTATAGTTGGATACAAGAGACTGTAAACTGTAATTTGGATGAGTGAATGAACTTCAACAATTGCTGAGAGGCTGGCAGCACGGTGCTTCATTCCAGTGACTGAATGTAACAGTGCAGAAAGGGGGGGGGGGGTTCCTGTGTGTATGCTGAGGAGAAAAGGGGCCAGAGCTCATTAGCAGCCAGCCAGGAGCCTCATACTGTACATAACTGAATGGCCTCCACCATAATCCCTCCCCCTCCCTCAAATTATTATGTCACCTGCCATTGTTTAGAAAAAATTGTTTCTGGGTGTGTGTGTGTGAGAGAGAGAGCGAGAGGGAGAGTTCATTTGTTCTCTGTTTCTCAGGTCATGAAGTACACAGACAGATTTACGAAATCAGCGAAATAAGGTCAACAAAACTTGATTTTTAGCCATGCTAGCACTGGGCTTTGTCAGTCCGCCATGGCGCCAGGACAGTGACTTTGAATGTTGGCACTGAAAGCAAAACATGAAGTGAAAAAGGAAACACTGGTACTGGAAACAGTTGTTTTTTTGACTGAAACGGTTCTGCTGAAAAAGAAAAAAAAACAGGCATTACATTTCTTTCTTCAATTTAAATAGTAAACAGCAATAAAGTGAATGAATCAGAGTTTAAGAGTCTGACAGCTTGGGAGGAAAAGCTGCTCTGCAGTCTGATGGTGTGGCAGCAGAAACTTCTATATCTCTTCCCAGAATGCAGCAGGGTGAACAGGCTGTGGCTGGGTGGGTGCTGTCCTTTGGGCTCTGTAGGCATCTCACCGATGTCACTGATGCTCTGCAGATGGGTACCAATGATCTTCTGAGCAGTTTTAATCCCCCGCTGCAGAGCCCTCTGGTCCTGGGCCGAGCACATCCCATGTTAGTGATGTTTCCAGTCAGGATGCTTTCTGTTGCTCCTCTGTAAAAGCTGACAAGAACTTGGTGTGGGAATTTGGCCTTACGCTTCCTCAAGAAGTCCAGTTTTTTGGACTTGCTGAACATCGTTAGATCGGTTAGATTCTCCACAATTCAATAGTTCAGTTCATTTAATGGAAACAACGAGCCCCAAAGTCTAATTCTTATAGATTGCTCAGTGTAACCGGCATGGTACAAGAGAGGGAAAAAAACAAGAGTGCCGACTCCCCTAACCTTTGAAGTGCTCATTCAGTCTGAATGTGTCCGTTCCTTGATTATTTATATTCCTTTAGGCTGTAAGGGTCTGCTGATCAAATAATCAAAACAGCTTTAATTTCTGCCACACTTCTCTCATCCTGCACCCTGTTGTTGTTTTCGTTATGTTGCTGCCTTCAAAATAAAAGCGCATTAGCCCTCTGTGGGAGCTAAATCAAATAATTGACGTATATTTGATATTATTTGATCATTTTTATACAAGTAATATTCTGTTTGATATAAATCAACTTTTTCACTGTAGCCTTCACTTTTAGTTTTGTGTGAAAGGAATTAAAGACCTGTCCCCTCTGGACGCCTGTCCCAAATAAAGGCAGGGTCGATTCAGCGATTTTAGCAAATAAAAGCCCAGGCTATTAGTCAAAGTTTTACGGTATTTCAGATGTTGTTTTCAGCCAAGTGGACACGAACATCATTTAATGCAGCTTTAGCAATCGTGAAAGAGTAATATGATATCTAACAAAATATTTTTTTAGATAGAGAAAGGAAGACCAATCAAAAGATCAGACAATCAGCCTGCACCACAGATGATCTGCAGATAGAAACAGAGAAGGTTTCAGAAATTATTTATGTCGGTCATTATTTCATTTTGCACACTCTCCACATCACATCAGAGTGGAAGCCCGCTTATCATTAGAGCATCAAAGATGAATGGAACCGACCCAGTGATGGAATCCAGAAACAGCTGAAGCACACTGCACCGGAGGGTTACTCTCACACACACACACACAAACACACACAAACCAGTGCAGGCACCTCCTCACACATGAACATACTGATGCGGGTGCTATGGTTTTCATCTTCTGTGCCAGGCCTGTCAAGTACACTCACTTTCCCTTAAGTCTCATAGTGCCTGCCAGCAGTGGTCAATAGGGGAGAGTGTAACAAAGAGGCTGCAGGCTGGTTGGTGGGGCAGAAGGTGCTGGAAACAACAGGGAGACAGCAGAATTTAAGGCCTACTCATTATTCTCTCATCTAGATCCATTTTGTACATAATATTAGAATAACAATATAATTATATATAAGTTTTACATTTATATTCCACTTCACAACATACAATGGTTTGATTAGTGATGTTTACAGATGTTGATGTATGTTCTGTTTTCACTTTGGACAGGGCCAGGCTGGCTGTTTGCCCCTGCTTCAAAAATGCTAAACCAGGCAAACCGTGAGAGAGGTTTGAATCGATTCACAGATGACAATAATTTAATGCCCGTCATTAAGTTACGTTGAAACAAAAAAAGCTGCCTCTCAAACAGGTAGTAAAGTGCAGCACCTGGATGTTTACAGGGCGCTCCTGCTAGAGGTATTCTGTTCATAGTCAAAGCAGAGTGTCTGAATTTAAATCAGTATCCTCAAAAAATGAAATTTATTAAGGTGTTGAACGACGCCCCTAGACTGTGACATAATGAGCGTATACCATGGCCTGTTATGAGCTATCGCTAAGAAATAATTTACTGTTCTAGTATCATATCATCCCTACTGGTTTTTCATCACACTTTTCATTCTCTGGCTGGTATTACCACGAAACAGCTGGCCTATTTAATTGCATTCTCTGTGGTACTAAAAATGTCTTTAGAAGTCATGAACACAAGAACACTTGCAACCCTGGGTGCATTCTGGGTTAAATGGCTTAATAATTAGCTTTGCATGACAAAAATGAAGTTTTATGTTAAACCTTTTCATCCCCCATCAGACCGAGAATAACGTCAGCAAAGTGAATAATCGAACTCTAGCGCTGCTCCAACCAGCACACTGCAACGCTTCACAGAACGTTAGTAGTCAGTAGTCTGTTTCATTTCCAAATCCCTGCGGCCGTAGAGCATTGTGGATATTGATGTGCTTCACTGGTAGTAACTGGAAACTGGTGTTTTCCACTCCTGGAGACAACATTAGTAACAGCGCAGTGCCTTTTCCTTCCTTTCTTTTCCCCAAACTCCAGAACACGTTTGAGCTACGGCAGTTTTACAAAAAACAACATGTAACTCGAGTGTATGGAGTTAGTGGGAGTGAATGGAGTGCTGGAGTAAGCCTGTTATCGATAATCAATTCTCAATCGAATCATGACACCAAGAATAGTAATGGAATCGAATCATTACATTCCCAAAGATTCCCACCCTTACTAATCACATCAAATGTTGAACTGTTACTTTAAATCAGTGTTAACGATCCAGCTTTATGTCACTTGTTACTTTCTATTGAGGCTCAGGATTTACCCTTAGTCTTGGTTAGCATGTAGCATTTATGACCCTCAGTCCAACCACTATTTTATTCCGGTCCAGCTAACTGATAACAGAGATGCAAAGATATTAGTTTCACATGTGCAGGATAAAATGGTAATGTGATCACGTAGCTTTCAAAAGAATGAGCAAACTACAGCGTCACTAAATATGAATATTTGAGCTGAGCTAAACAAAATGATTCAAAGTCATTCCTAAATTCTAGATCTGTCAATGAGTGTGTGAGTTTGGCCTAAACAATAATCCTGATTGTTAGATAAATTTTAGATAAATAGTCAGGTGTAATCAGAAGTCTCAGTTAATTCCAAAATCATTTTGGTTCATCAAGCAAAGAAGAACAACTCACTATACGTGACCTTAATAGCTTCAGTGCAGTCCAACTTAGTTGTCTCTCCGTCTCTAGGCAGAAACGTTGAATGTAGGTGTGTGTGTTCTGTTAAGTCCTCAGCTTCTGGAACATTCTGTCTGGTTTTAGTTCTCATTTGTCTTGCCTTAGACACAGTTAAACCAAACTCCATCCGCACACAGAGAGAACATTTGTAAGAAACCAACCTATAGGTCATGTAAGCAAAGTTAAACTCGGGTTATAGGCAATAGGCTATTTTTCGGTTACCAAATAGAGTCGGAGGCACTTTGCCTTGATGAGATCAAGTGGAGTGTGTCATCAGTTATGACCTGTCAAAATAGTTTGTGAAATCAGTTATAGGAGTGCAGTGCTAAATCAGCGGCAAACTCTTTTAAATACAGTTTCACCGGAAGCTTTCTGGGGTGAGCTGTCCTTTTAAGACTACAATGATTAAAAGACAGGAGAATGGATCATAGATCGTGCATTATAATGGTGGACCATCCCGTCGCACTGCCTGTATGTCTGACTATACTTTTCTATTCCTTATTGAAAGAGTCCAGCTCAGCATCACTGTGTTAAAGTGTTGTGAGGTCCACACACGTGGAGGAGAAAGCAGTTTCACAGCAAACCGAGCCAAGTCACTTACTGGAACCCTGGGCTGGGCTGTGGTTTGGAGCTGTGCTACCAGCCAATGTCTCCTGTCTGTGTTTGTTTATTATTCTGTTTAGCTGTGAGACAAGTTCATATTATTTATATGGGTTATTTAAACCTCGCCTTGCTCTCTGTGTGTACAGAGGATGATTATGTCTTTGCCTCAGAAACAAACAGAAGACTACTACGGTTTTCCCAAGTTTCCTGTGTTGCCGTCTTTGAGGAGATAGAATCTGGTACAGCGTTTCAACATTGACATGGCCAATGTTTGATAGTTAACAACGACCAATCCCAAACTATCCTGACCGTGCTGAACTTTGAGGGAACGAAGAGACAGATTTTCTAACATGATGGACAGATTAGTTGTGTTGCACTATCGACTTTTATAACCTTGCTTTCATGCAGTTTGCAGTCAGTTATGAGTGGTGAGCTGATCCTAGAAGCCGCTACCATAGTAACATTGGAGGGACAGATACATCACTCGTCATTACTGTTTAGAGTAAAACCAAATAAAATGACCCTTTCCCAAAGAGAAACCCGCTGACAGGAAGACGATGTCAGGCTGAATGAAGACATTAATATGAAATGATTGATATGAAATGATCAGGGTAAAATAAAGCTTTCATCCATTTTAAAGTAAAAAAGTACCTCTACTACTTAGACATACTTTATGTGTGACCCTCATGTAGATCTTAATGTTACGTCACAACTAACGTGGTTCATCTCTCTTGCAGATCCCTCCTGTTGCCACCATGCTACCGAGTTGTCGCCTTGCAAAGAAGCTTGTGACCAGGTATAAACACACGCAAACATGCGCACACACAGCCCCACTCCTCAGTCCATTTTAGTCGGCCAATGAATAGAGGTATTTGAAGAGGAGTGGTGTAAAGTTTTTTGTCTCTTGGCTCTTTGAAGTGTGGAATAAAAGTTCTTTCTCATCCAGTTTCAGTTGGGAGCAGGTAATGCTCTCTCTCTCTCTCTCTCTCTCTGAAGCCCCCATGGCCTCCTTTATGGCAAAGAGACACAAAGGAGACCTAAAAGAAGCTTGTCTCTACAAACAGACAGAGAGTTCAAACTGTACTCCCGCTTTTGAAGTGGAGGACAATAAAGATGAGGGAGGTTGGACAGAGCTTGACCAATCGTGCTCTTATTGGTCACCATTTTGCTAGCCAAAGAAAGACACAACACAGATAAACATGAAATAAAAGATGAAAATCTGGAAAAATGGGATGGACATCTTAAAATACAGAAAACGTGGGAACAAAATTAAGAGGAAGAGAGTGAGAAACATGGAGAAGGAAGTAAAATGGCCTTTTAGAAGTGTAATGGCATTAAAATTACCCTTCAGAGGTTGTGGATAAAGTGTTGAGTGTGTGGGTTTTTTGGTGTTGGGGTGTACGGGATGGGTGTCACGATGGGGGCTCATGATGTAAACATGAAGACCATTTTAGCTCTAATGCAAGCTGCCTTGTGCCTGGTTACACCCAGAAAATTTGTGGTCCTTCAAAGGTTCTGGTTCTGGCTCAAAGAATCAGCGTTTTCTTTTTGAAAAAATAAATCAGTAGAAACAGCTCAGAATAAAGGCAAGCTTGAAGGACATGAAAGGAAAATCATGAATCACAGGCCAGCAGGTAAGATTAAAGTCCATGTTTATCAGATGGATTCTCATGGAGGAGTCAAACTGCAGCTGGGTTAACGAGTCATCCAGGTTATATTTATCCAAAGTGCGTTCAAATCGAGGGCAACTGGAATTGGTTGATTGGTTGAAGATACTCAGACTTTTTGCCTCTCATCCAAGAGGCTTCTTTAGTTCTGACTCAGCAGAGGCGGGGAGGGGTCCCGCAAACTGCGAAGCCAACTTCCTGTCCTGGTTGGACAGCCAGACCTTCTAGCCAGGGATGTATCGGGGGGCAAGAAAGCAGCTTGATTGACGCTCGTCTGGTAGCAGGTAGCAGTGCAGAGAAGAGTGGACCGGGTCTGCAACCAGGTGTGGGGGTGCTGACAGATGAACACTAGCCTCCGGTTCCTGCTCTGTAAAGAGGGGAGGCTGATAACTTCCGTGAGCACTGGAAGGGGGAGATTCCAGTGGCAGAGCTTGGCAAAGTATTGTTACCCACAGCAGTTGCTTGGACCAGGACGAGGGACTGTGAGATGAGAGATAGTTCTAATATGAATAAAGGCTATTTTCAGATGTTTATTTATCAGGAACAGGATAGGATGGGACAGGAATATTTTTTTTAGGGGAGTGGGATGGGATGGGAGTGACAGTCCACTCCCTCTAATGGAGATTTTTGAGACCATGGTATAAGGGTTGTAGTAGATTAGCAGGGGCCTGGTTGGAGCTCTGGTGTTCTTTCACATTCCTTAGAGGAGATAAAAATCATGACACAGTGACTGCAAACCATCAAGCATCTTTGGTATTCTTTGTCTTTCATTTTCACATGCAGTGTTTGGAGTCACTGTAATGTCTAATAGCTGTGGAGGAAAAGAGATGATCCACAAAAACATTGAGTCCTCCCAGCAGTCTGAGTGTGCGAAGCCGTAAATCTCACTCGTTTGGTTTCATGACTTCACACTTCAGCCAGAGACTGTTGGCAGGCGCTGCATTCTCCCAGGCTCTCGCCTTGTATGTTCAAACAGCACTTGGACGTGTTATGGCTAAGTGTGTGGATACACACCACAAACTTGGATGCCTTAGTGAAGTGAGCAGATCTCAGAAGTGTTTGGACTGCCTACATCATCCAACACTTTATCATGTTCCAAGCACATTCTTGTGTTTAGGAAAACATCATAATACAGGACTAAAGGTGCAACAATTAGAGTTTACTGTCTCATGCATCAAAGTGATATCTACAATGTTCCTCATCTTAGAAACACAGGAGACTCCTGTATAATTTACAGTAATAGGACCATTTCTATTAGAATTTAGAGGTGTAAATCAGAGCTTTAGCATTTTGAAATTCACCTGAGGCCCAATCCACACTAATGCATTTTTGTTTTAAGACCTTTTGCTACGTTTGCACCTCCCTTCCAGACTAAAACAGTGAAAGTGAAGACCTAAAATGGAGAAGTTTGGAAATGCTGCTGACCCTGTTTTTCGTTTTAAAACTCCGGGTAGCGTCTTAGTTCGGACTGGCAAAAACGGAGGACTTTAGAAACAGTGACGCAGACAATCACATGTGGCTCCCTAATTGGGTCGTATAAGTCATGCAAAGCAGAAACACAATGCTACTAAAAGAGTTTTTGATTTGTTATTTTTATTAATATATTTTGTCTCATTGTACCTCATTGTCATTTTCATTAGTGCTGGGCAATGATTAAATTAGTCACATGATTTTTATAATAATAGTAATAATGCATTTTATTTATAGGTGCCTTTCTAAACGTGATCATGTGGGACATGCCAGTTTAAAACGATGTGTTTTCAGGCAGGATTTAAAAATGGAAAGCGAGCTAGTGTTGCGGATGTCTGGTGGAAGAGGGCCAGAGCGACTGTGGTCAAACAAACAGGAGGTGAATAGAAGAAGACCTAAGAGTACGGGTGGGGGTGTTAATATGAAGGAGGTCAGTGAGGTACAGAGGAGTGTGGTTATGAATGGCCTTGAAGGTCAGGAGGAGAGTCTTGAAATCAATACAGTTTAAGTGGGAGCCAATGAAGCTGCTGGACAGGAGTAATATGATTAATAGAAGGGGTTCTGGTGATGATGTGGACAGCAGAGTTCTGAACCAGATCAAGTTTATGTATGGATTTGAGAGGAAGACCAATGAGAAGAGAATTACAATAATCAATGCGGGATGTGACCAGTGTGTGAACTAGTGGGTGAGAGAGATGGTCGGAGGTGATTAATGTTACGTAAATGGAAGTATGGAGACCGAGTGATATTATTAATGTGAGTTGAAATGAAAGTGTGCTGTCAAGGATCACATCCAGACTCTTGACCTGAGGGGAGGGGGAAACTAGAGAGTTGTCAATGGTAAGAGATTGTGGATTTTATGCCAATGAGAAGAAGCCTCGGTTTTGTTACTATTAAGATTTCTCTTAGGTAATCAGAGAGGGAGGTGGGTAGAAGAGATGTGGTAGGTTTTTTAGGCAGGTAGAGCTGGGTGTCATCCGCATAGCATAGATGATGAACAGAAGGGACCCTAGGACAGAGCCCTGGGGAACACCGACAGTGACAGAGGATAGCTCTGATTTGAAATATTTGAGTTGGATGAACTGAGTGCTACCAGAGAGATATGATTTAAACCAGTCCAAGGGTGTGTCAGTGAAAACCAATAGAGACTAATCTGTCAAGGAAGATGTTATGAGAGATGTTGTCAAAGGCTGAGATCAAGGAAGATGAGAATAGTTAGTAGTCTGGAATCAGCTGCTATGGGAAGATCATTGATCAAGCTCATCACCAGACCTGTTTCTGTGCTATGGCAAGGACAGAAACCAGATTAGAATGGTTCAACTCTAAAACGTTCCATTTTCATAAAACTGATAATATTTGAAATCTACACCGTTGATTTCTCACCTCAAAACTTCTCAGGAGTGGATTTAGTGTTGAAATAACTTATGAAAATTGTAAAATATAAAAAATTATTTTGCCTCTGTCTGGCATGTGCAATGATGATGCTGTGAATATTGAAGATTCTCTCTGACCAATCACTAGTCTGCTGTGTTTTCATGTCACATTTTAGTATCGGCTCAGTTCACTTTGGACTCCGACAGAGGTGAGAACAAAAACAGTACCAGGTAGCAACTGATGGTTGGTGAACCAGGAACAGGTGTTGGCTGGGCCACTGACAGAGAACGAGGAGGAAATGGCAACTTAGTAGTAGAGCCCAACCGAAGTAGAGCCTGGACGATAAATCGGTTGGGCTCTACTTAGTAGAGCTGGGCAGCGATGAGGACTGGGCGTTTGCCTTAAAATTATAATGAAAAGTATTACATTACATTAGTATTGCTTGAGTATAGTTCAGTCAGTCTAATGGCATACTTAATAGTTCAGTACAGATTGATTGAGTATGTAGAAGGCACTACAGAAACCTTTCAAATGTCAAAATGTTATGCTCTTTTATATTTTTTTAAAGCACAAAGCATTTCTTCTTACAGCCTTTTCAGTTAATTCATTTCAACTTCCACATTTCATCATTCACATGCATTCTCTGCCTTGGATTTTGATTGGATGTTTCTTACTAAAATGCACTTTGAAAGTTGCAGTTATTATACATATAGTTACCTGAGGTTTGTTTGTAAGTGCTGTGTTCTTTACCTGCAAAAGCTCAACAGATACCACTAGAATATTTGCAAATTCTAAATTCAAGAAAATTGTTAAATGTGACAAATTCTATTCAATCATTCATACGTGCTATTTAAGAATGAATCTGTTTGCACATGTGGTTGCCTAAGTCCCACGAAGGGCCATGCAGAAAAGGAACAATATTAACTTGAACCCCCATTTCAGTTTTATGTAGCTCTCATTCTATCTTGTACTGATCTGCATAAAAGTCAACCCAACCGATTGGATTTTGAAGACACCAATATCCCACCCCATCCCTCGATGGAAAATAGCACAATGTGAAACCTTTTCTACACTCTCTATCTTCTGCTCAAAAACCATGCATAGGCACGCATCCATAGATCCATTAGAATGTGTTATATTAATTCTGTATTTTGCTGCTGTCTTTCAGCTCGCTACTATAAAGAGTGAGTCTCGCCTAAAGCATCTCCTCCAGAGGTTACCCAGTTACTGTCCAGAGTCTATGGTGAGTCCACTCCCTCTATTACAATACTAGCTATATTTATATGCACAGACAACTCCCTTCTTAACCTGGTTGGTGTGTTATCATTCACCAATTCAAATTAATGTGGTGAGATGAGATAGCCTGAATTGGGACTCATAGCATTGCATCTTATTGTGCTGCTTTGTATTGCATCAAGAAAGGTCTCAATGCAATCATACTAAACCTTCGGCTTGTTCAAACGAATCTTAGATGTGCTGAATGACCGATTATGTATTAAGCGCTTAACTCTGGTGTCTTGGTTATGCTGTAGTGGTTCATTGTTCAGAAAGGTATTCACCTGTACACAAACTTACACAAGGCTGTACTCCTGACCTGCTCCATGGATCCTGTTTATGTTCAGAAAATCAGATCTAAACCCAATTAATCAATTATCTGGTCAATCATTTTACTGATGGCAAAACCAACAAGATATTTCTGACTTTTTTAAATAATCTTTAGAGAATCTCTTAATTTAATCATTAAAAAATATTGAAAAGTACTTTCATAATCACTTTATCTTTTATGTCATTTGTCAAGCCAGACATGGCAAGCATTTGCTGGTTCAGACTTCCCTTATATGAGAATTTGCTGCTTTTTACTATAATCAAAAAATAATCTGAAATAGATATCTTTCAGACAAAACAAACGCTCTGAAAATGTCAGTTTGGGCTATATAAAATCCTTATTTTTCACCATTTTTCCAGAGTTTTTTAAAATGTATTATGAGCAGAATCCTTCGACCTTGTAAATTACAACTCCTGAATTTAGGCAGCAGATACCAACTTATCCTGTCATCATACTACAGATTTAGACTCCGTAAGTGGACCTAATGCCAGTTATGGCAAAAACAAATTAAACATAGTATTTTAATGGTTGTTGGCAGTTTTGCTATTTGATCTGAGCTAATGTTAGATAGCTGTTCACTTGCGTTACCACTTAGCTAACATTAGATAACAGTAACACATTTTCTTCATACAGTTCAATGCAGTTCTCTGTAAAACTAACTGAACTTTGCACCCAATTTGCATGCCCTTTGCAATTGAGGGAAACAACATAGAAAAGCTCAGTCATTAGTTGGGCATTGGTGGAAAGTGTTGGAGTCCTTTAATTTGCTGGATCAAAGTGTGTTTTATCCTTTGACGCATGTTGTAAAAATTATAACTGAAACTACAAAAATCTTAATCTGTTGTTTAAAAAAAGGAATGTATTATTTAGAGTGAGTCATTTATGATATTAATGTGAAATGCAGTTTGGTTCAACTTTGAACAAATGTAATGTTCTGATGTTTTGTCGTGTTCCTGATGGTAATCTCTTGGCCAGCGTTAAGTCAAAATTAGTATCAACTCTCTAATTAGACTTATAAAGGAAGTGGGTTTGTGGTTGTGAGCACCTGGTTAAACCACACAGTTTTGCGCGCACACACACACACACACACACACACACACACACACACACACACACACACACACACAGGCTCAGTCCTTCATCCCACCATGGTAATTACAAAGCTGAGAGGCTGGTTTGGTGCTCTTCTTGTCTCTCTCCAAGCAGCCTATTAGAACCACACCAGTAATTACACTTATGCAGTCTTAAATGGTTGCTCTCATTTAAACATGTGTCCTGTTCTCATTTAGCTGAACGGATGCAGAAACACTGTAAACTATTTACATACATTTACAGTGGACAGCATACATGTGCATCGTGTATGTACACGATGCACATGTATGCAGGTAGTCACATATGCAAAATGCTATACATCTTTAATGAAAATAGTGCTTAAAATTATACAAATATTTGGCTTTAAAAGTTTATTTCAGATGATATTCTAACTATAGAAATATGATTTCTTAAGATGTAACTGATAGTTAGGTTTGTATTTGTAGTGTTACAATTAGGGCTCAGTGCTGTCACAGTACCAAAAAAGTTGCTTTCCGTAGATTGTGGCTAGTAACTCAATGAAAATTGCAGTGCACATTTGCAGAGCACCATTTTCGTAGGAAATCTTGCCCTTAGTCATGAATAATGGATATGTTTTGATACTGATTCTAAAAAGCAGAAACACTCAAAAGCAGTGATAAAAAGACTGCTGTCAGCACACTGAGAAGAACAGAAAGGCCAACAAAGTAAAGAAAGGCATTGAATTTACCCAAAGCTGTTTTCTTTCAACCCAGCCACACAACACATGGCTTCTGTTATGCAAACCTACAGAAGACTTTAATAACACGAGGTAGGGCTTGGATGATAAAGTTTCATATCTTTTGATATCAATAATTATCACGATAAGTATCAAATCGTTATTTCTTTCAAGTTTAAAGGCTGATTTTGACCTGAGTGCAGGCTGATAGGAGCACGGTGTACAGAAAGCCCACTGACCACTATCTTAACTCTAACCTTGTTAATGAGGAAGAGGGTAAAGAAGAAGAGTTGCCGCTGGTTTTGGGGGCTTTCAGGGCCAACAGGTACAATGAGTGGATGATGAGAATCCAGACCTGATTTCAGACTAAGATGGATACTTAATTAGTTATTAATCAGCAGGGACCACCAGAAGCATCACAGTGGCTTGACTGACAGAACAACTAACCAGTCTTCAAGTTCTAAGAATCATCAAACTCTCCTGAAATACTACTGTTAGCTCTAAACTAACTTGCTAAATCATGTTTCATCAAGGTATTTAAAATGTTAAACTGGCACTTTCATAAGAATACTGTAAGCTGCACACTGAGGAGGAAGACACTGAATAAGGTCCCCTAACAGGTTAATCTAGCCATGATAATAAGGCATCCAGACTTCATTCCATACGTCCATGTCACTAAGCACATGTACTGAATGTTTAAAATCTATTCATAGATTTTTTTTATTATCTTCTGACTGTGACAGAAACACTGTTTAGTTGGTGTAATGTGAAGATATTGCATTCTCAGTCCTGAGACTGAGAAGAGAGAATAAAACCTTTTTACAGACACATCCACACAAAGGCCCTGGCTCTCTGGTTAGATGTAGATTGGAGGGATTTGGCTCATATAAATGATATTATTCTTCCTGTCACGTCCTTGCCTTATTGGCCCTTGCTTCGTCACAAATCATTTTTATGCTTCATGTAAAGACACTGTTACTCCTCGGCCTGCCTCGTAAATGATGCTGACGCCCGCTGACAGGAACCTTTGTTCCCCAGCCAAGAAACACGGGGAGTGTTAACAGTGACGTGGAAAGTTTACCAAATGAATGTCCTGTAAAAGCATAAAATGGTTTCTTTTCTTTTTTTTTACCACACTTCTCTTTCCACGTCTTTCTGTGCTGCTGTCCCTATCTGTGTGTCCCTTAGGCAGAGGAGACAGGCGAGCTTGTTTGTGATGATTAATCCCACAACATTTCTCCACAAACCCAGCGGGAGTTTCAGAACATTCATATGTTTTCCTGTTTTTCAACACTGTTGATCCAAGGAATGTAATGTTTGTTCTCTGTGAAATTAGAGAGACTTCTCTTCATCTTAACAGTTCAGTCCATTGTTGAGTACATTTTATCACTGACAGGATAATGAGTCTGCCCCTTACCCTAGTCCAAAGGGTTTCTCACCACATTCCAGAAAATGAAATGCCCCAAACACTAACCCTAAATGTGTACATTAGTCATTTTTAATGACATTAGTGCTTAATGTGTAAAAGTACTGATGTGATACTTACTAAAATATAGCTGGAGCCAAGAGTCGACTGACCACTGCTGAAAGCCAAAGCCACTGGGGTGTGTCCACTGTCCAGAACCATGGATTCAGGCATTCCCATTGTAGTTTGCGCTGTAGACAAATCTACACCAAGCAGGCTGAAAAGTCACCTGAAAAGTGGACTTAAAATCACCCCTACAAAAAAACTCAATTCGGGAGCTGCACCTGTCGTTAGGGACGAGATGAAAGTATCAGGGTTCTGCTGCTTCATGGACCTTTTCTCTTGTGTAACACAAAGTCACTCACATTGACTGCCTGTCGTGTTTAGGTGTGAGCTCTTTGTGACACCAGAGAACATACATATACACATTAGAAGAAATAAAGTGCAGACTCACCTGCTGTCAGTCATCATAATTTGATTTGTCCGGACCCAATGAACCCAGCTGCAAGTGTGATAGCACCATGAAGGTATAAACTCCGCCAAGAAAGTGCTAAACTACTATGTACTCTTGTACATCAACAGAAACTTAAGCTATACTGTGTGAAAGGACGTACTGGGTGTAACTAGCATTGTACTAGGACAAGAGGTGGACATTATCCATTACATAATTTACATTATCCAAAGAAGGTTAATGTCCAGTTGCCCTTGTCTTTAACCTTCTTTAAATAACTATGACCTGGATGACTGAGTCATTTATTAAATCCCACTCACTCAGTAAATACAAAGAACAAGAGTCACTGTGTTGTTGTTTCCTCCTGGATAATTGCATCTCAAATGGACTGAACATTTCTTATAAATCCATCACACATCTAACTTGCCTAATCTCTGCAGCAGTAGAAACTCAAAAATAGGAATGTTCGAAATTTTGTCCCTAGTTTAGTTGCTAAGTTTATATCCTGTGGTTTCATACTTCTTGGAGCTTTTGAACTGACAAAGGGCTAAAAGGTGCAAGCAGTTTTTAAATAGCATGGTAACAATTAGGAACTGTTTGTAGGTTTACTTTCCCAAATCTCTAGTATGTATATTAAATGTGTACATAGACGTTACATTTTTAGTTAATATAGCAGTGCACCAACAGTTTCATAAGATATACTTATGTTTGATAAAGGTGGGTATACCAGCATCTGGACTGTTACCACAGTTTGACCAGCATACATCTGGAGGTTTGTTTTACATATCTGCTATAGAGAAACCTCATATTGTTACCCAGTTAGAAACATATGCAGGATGCCTAAGGTTATGTTCCCTAGACAAAAGAAAATTCTTCTGTGACCACCAGCTGATTACGATTGTTGGTCACACAAACCATGAGCCGATCATCATGGGCCGCAGTATTCCAATTTGGAGAGCTACATGGCGGATGAGGTTTGTGGATGCACGTGAGAGAATGACCAGTAAAAGTCAATCATTTATTCATTGTATGAGACATTTCACTGTCTCTTCTTCTTTGTGTGTTCATTGCGATTTAAAATGATACTGGTTCTCAAAAAATATAGTGGCTCAAAGAGTGGGACAGAACATTTTGGAGCTTGTTTGCTTGACTGACAGAGGTTTCTGTTTATCTCAGTCAACCATGGTGGGTATCACTTCTTTGTCTCACCTCAGCTCCAACCAGGCTTCTTCCAATATAAACAAATGCCCAGTACCCCAAGTTGTTTGCAATGAACCCAAATCACACTTCAAAAGCCCCTTTGTGGCACTATAGGTGAGAGAGAAATATTTGTAAAAACTTTTAGATAGGACATATTTTTTTAAACCTTAAGTGACATCTGACATTAACCTTTATCTCCTTTGTCATCTAGAATGAACTTTGGACGTGCATTAACTCAACACTTCCAGGTAAGAGAAAAGTGAAAATATTAAACCTTGTATGTTTAGCTTTTTAAAATTTCTGACCTTGGCACCTCCTAGGAGCAGTATCATAAATGATTCCCATCAATCAGTTTTAGCTGTTTAGATTTAAGAGTAATGCATTATATTACTGCGTTACAGCAAAAAGCAAGACATTGCTGTAATTGCATTACTTTATTTTGCGTTACCGGTGAACACAGTGGAGCATTTAGCAGCTAGAGTCAATATTCTTTTCAAAAAACATAAAAGCAGGGTGAATACTGGACTGGACAGTTAATGATGGCTGTTGGACGTATAAATAGAAAACATTTTGTTAACATATTAGCCATATCAACTTTATGAGGCTGTCATGTGTCAAACACGTGTTGTTATTGCAAAATATATCAATGCAGCTTTAAAGACATCAATCAGATATTAAATACAAACAGATAGGCATTGTTTTCAGTCCCATATTTATTCCTGTTGTTGTAAAGGTCACAGACAATGGCTACGGAGACAAACTTTTTCCACAGCATTCCTGACTGAGAGCTCATCATATTTACTTGACTGTTTTTAGTTTTACAATAAATCAAAGGGAGACTTTCAACCAAAGCTCTATCTACTGTGTGGATCTGGTTGCATGAGAAGAGATGGTGACAAGTGAAGTTGTTAAAGCTGCAAGCAGAGCAGAGGCTGGCCAGAGCAGAAAGCAGGCAGTGGATCAAAGGCTTAAATCCTGCTGCCTTGTGCTTGGAACAAATCTACCTGTCAGAAGGCTAATAGCCTCCAGATTGGGAGGTGTTGTTATTCTTACCTTTTTGTACCCACCAAACAGTGGCGTCCAGACAGCCTAGTCTGTGATGATTTAACCTGTTAAGGAACAAACCTCCCTCAGATCTTCTCAGACTCTGAGATATCATCAATTGTCTGATGTTCACTGCATTCCTGCAGCTTTTATGGATTTACTCTGTGGGTGTAACAGCTTCTCCTAAACTCCTAAACATGTCAGCTTCAATTAATGATTTCCTTCATTCCTCAGAGAGCCTTCCATCGACTCTTGCAAAACGCAGTGGAATTTCTTGGATCTCAACTTTAACATAACATAATAATGTGTAACATAACACATTTAATATTAAGGCCATAATGGTACACCGCTCTGTATGTTTTTGGGACAGCAGGGAAAGCTAAAGAAATAAGAAGAGAACATTTTTGTTGTGATTTATTTTGAAAAATATAAACATTAAATGGCAGCTCTTTAAAGCTTTGCTGTAAAAATGAACACACTATGAAGTTTGCAAACGGTTAATAAGAAAAAAGGAAATCAGTTTATCAGAAGAAGAAGGTTAAAGTCAAGGACAACTGGACTTGGTTGAAGATACTAGAAGATGTTTCGTCCCTCATCCAAGAGACTTCTTCAGTTCTTCAATGACTAGAAGGGAAACTCAGCTATATAACTTCTGTGGGATTGTTTGCCAGGATCATCGATACCGCTGGTTCATCAGAGGTGTCAAGGAAGCCATCTACCCCTGGGTTGAAAAACCGTTGCTGAACAGAGGAGGGGGTCTACGGCACCACTGATCCCCCACTTACAACGCTGTCCTTTCACCACTTCCCAGGAAACTTAACAAGCATTTCCTCTAACGACCATAACGACATTACAACAGCCAGGAACACTAATGAACCAGCGGTATCAACGATCCTAGCTAACGATCCCGGAGGTTAAATAGCTGAGTGTCCCTACCAGCCAGTCAGACCAGAAGAAGAGCTTTGGATGAGGGACGAAACGTCTTCTAGTATCTTCAACCAAGTCCAGTTGCCCTAGATTTTAACCTGCTGTGGATACCAGATCAAACTTTTCAGGATCACCAAATTCAGATTTCCAGTGACCACACATCACAACGTAGGCTGTTAAGGATATAAAGACCAACAGGTTGAACAACCATCGTGGGGTCACAATTTGAAGAGACAGAAAACGCACAATAAAACAACACATTTCCTTCCATTTTCAGTTTGTTTTGAACAACTGAGCCAAAACTGAGTAAGTGAGTAGCAAAAAGAAAAGTGAACCTGAACCCCACATTAACAATAGACAACACATATATGAAGCTTTTGATAAAGGCCAGTATTGTCCCAATAAATCAGTCTCCACAAACGTATCAAGCTAACGTCCCTAAAATAGATGACCATAGCATATGGTTGAGCCTGTGGTGTTTGATTTGTCTCCAGGTGTATCCAGGAAGTCAGACGGCTGGGTGGGGCTGGGCTGCTGTGAGCTGGCTATCTCAGCTGAGTGTCGCAGGGAATGCAGACAGGTGAGATATCGTAAATAAAGTTTTACTTAGACCTTTATTGGTGTGTATGTTAGGCCCACCTACGCCGTGTTTCCTGTTTTGTTTTCATGAATTTCTTTTCTTTTCCCTTGAAGGCATCATCTAAAAATGACATAACAAAAGTATGCAAAAAAGCCACAGAGGTAAGTTTAAGCATTTCAGAGAAGTAAAATTAAGCTTAAGCTATATATTTACCACTATTCCTTATACCTGTACCTTTTGTACTACGCGTTTCACCAGTTGAGGTGCAGCTACTACTGATACTACTGTGAAACATAATACGATACTAACAATACTAACTTTTTATGGTTTCTATTTTACATATTTTATGTTTAAGTTAAAACTCAACTAACATTTTAAAGAATTCAAAGACAACAAAGACTTACCTCATTAAGATGAGAAATACTAATGGATTAATGGATTCATCCCAAATTTAATCTCAGGGATCACAAGATAGTTCAGGAGTCAGAAAGATAAAACTAAACAGATTCATGCTGCGCAAAATGATATTTTGTGTGTCTTGTGTCTGCTGTGTACTTCCACATTGTCAGGCCTTAGATGAAACAGTCTGAGGTGGAAACATCACTCACATCTGTCCATTTAGACATTTTGGCTGCGTTCAGACTGCAGGCCAATGTGACCCAAATCCGATTTTTTTGCCCATATGTGACTCAGATCTGATCTTTTTATGACAGTGTGAACAGGCCAAGTCACATGGAATCTGATCTTTCCAGTTCGGAATTGGGCCACTTCCATATGTGGTCCAAATCTGATACAGATTGGATCTTTTTAAATGCGACCTCAGTCTGGACACTCAGGTCGCATTTGATGCGACTTTGACGTCACTGTAGAGCAGCAGGTCTGCTGTAGACGGAGCCACGCTCAAGGAAAAGCTCCACAAAAAGCCATAATCATGTGGCTCTTCCTTCTCTACCTCGCTATCATCTGCTCACAAATTCCCTTTCTTACACCTAAACTCCACCAGACGGAACTCTCTTCTGAGTTATGTGCAGGCTACTTGTTGGAGCGACACAGTGGGGAGAGAGAGGAGTCTCCCAGGAGCTTACTGGGGCTCCTTGGTTACTTCTGTAGCCTGCAAAGAGTGCAGCATGTAACGTTGTGTTATTCTTCTGCGCATGCGGGTCAATTTCAGGCCGTGGAGAGTTCACACTGGAGTCTGATATGGGCCACATTTAAACTGTAATGTGAACTGTCAAAAAAAAGTCGGATCTGGGGAAAAAAATCGGAATTGAGCATTAAGGCCTGCAGTCTGAACGTAGTCACTGACCAAAAAGATCGGCAACCACTGAGACAGAGCTTCAGTATGCTTTTTGTTTTATACTGTGTTAACAAAATATACATATTTATACTGAGTTAGCTGAACAGCTCGAGTCGGTGTCACCACAGCTTTTGTCTTCTCGTTCTAGAACTCGCTCTACAGCTGCATCACCAAAAATGAAAGTAAGTTGTTACTCACACACATATATACAAGATGGACAGAGGATACGCCAACAATTGCAAACCTTGTAAACCTCGAGCTCATCTCTCCTTCCATAAATAAATAAGCCCCCTGAGCACACCACTGTCTTCTCGGACCAATAGACGCGCTTGTTTTTGTCTTTCTCTGTTTATGTTTCTCTCACTGTCTCATTCTTGGACATGGTCTCGCACATAATGCAGCTACACAACATGCAGAGATGCACACACACACAGAGCAGAGCCATGTTATTTGCCTGGCAGGATGTGAGGTCATGGACTTCCTGGTGAGAGGTCTAATGTTTGTCAGTCAACTATAGCCAGAATAACGAAACCTGAGGTGTGTTTATCTGCCAGAGGGCAGGTCATTTCATTTCATTGTCAATGAAACAATATTCAGGTCCAAAAAGACTTAGATTGTGAATTGTTATCATAAATCATCAGAGGCGGTGTTTAACACGTATTAGAAAATACAATCAATAAACAGAAAATATATAAAGTCTAACAGCTGTCAACCTTCAAAATGCTTTGTGGCAGCTACAGTACATGGTAAGCGAGGGGAGACAACAATGCGTTGCCATGGTGTTGTGTATATTGTCTGGATTTACTAGTTTCGCTTGCTTGCTCCAGTACTTGTTTCACATGAGATGCACACTTTCCTGTGCACCTGAAATAATTCTGTACCTGTTAAAATTCGACACACGTATTAGCGTTTAACAGCGGTAATAATTAGCATTTTAGCTGATAAGCTCAACACCACATGGCCACTTTCATTTCATTAGATTTATTTAGCAGACGCTTTTATCCAAAGCCACTTACAACAAGTACATTTCAACCATGAGGATACATCCCAAGAACAGCAAGAATCATGTAAGAACATCAACATCAGATATGCTGAACAGTTGTGAATTGGTCGAGTGGTAGCTGGACTCCCTCATTGTGAGGGAAAAGCAAGTTGATTGGCAGCAGCAGGATGTAGTGGATGGGTCAGGGTGGATGGTTTGACCATGTCCTGGTAGTCTTCATAATGGGAGCCCTTTTACCAGTCAACAACATTTTGCAAAGATTTTGGTTTCGCAATCATGTCAAAAGCTGATGATTGGTCAGTGATGAAAGGTTCACCCCTATGTACTGATGGTTTGATGGATGTTTTCAGAACGTCATTTGTTTTTTCACACACTTGATAAAATGATAATTAAACTCTTATCTTTAGCTGATTTCTCACAAAAGCACTGATGTGTATTTAGGTATTTAACATGTGTGTTTGTTTGTTTGTGTGTGTGTGTTCCTCCAGTGGGCTCCACATGCTGCAGCTATGCAGGGCGTCACACCACCTGTAGAGATTACTGCCAGGCCATCTTCAGGACTGACTCGACTCCCACTGTGTCTCAGATCACTGCTGTCAAAGAGTACTGTCAGAGTCACAGCACTCAGCTGCTCAGCTGTGTCAGCAACTTCACCAAGTCCTACCCCATACGCAGCCCTATAGACAGTGAGTCCAATGTACACATCTCTGTCTTTGTTCCCAAACAGTGGAGCGGAATGGAATTTTGCTTGTGGTATTATGCTCATTTTCAGGTTCAAAATCTTATTTAGGGGTTGTACCAGAACAGGTTTACACGGTTTAATTTTCAAAAAACACCATGTTTTTGTCATACTGCACATTGCTGCAGCTCCTCTTTTCACCCTGTGTTGAAGGCTTTGTTTTAGCTATGGAGTGATATATCTTGAATCTAAATGATCTTTGTTGGGAGTTGCACATGCGCAGTTCTTAGTAAAGGACTATTAGTCAATCAGAAGCAGAGAAGGGCAGGTCAATGAGAAGCCAGTAAACAGCTTCGGTTCAGCTGTAGGCTACATGTTGCCGACCAGCTTGGCAACATGGATTGGAGCAAGAGTTTCAGAGTGGTGAGTTATTAATCTGTAACAAAAGTGTCTTTCATCCATAAAGTTTTAACCGAGCTCTGTCTCTACATCACAGTAACAACTTTATGTCCACTGACTGCCTGAAGGGTAGCTAGTGTTTGGAAGGTAGAGGAGAGCTGTGTGCTGCAGCTCAGGGTTTTTGAGGGCCAGAAGCCGTTATATGAGACGCATTGCTTTCATCCCTGTGATGTCACAGGGATGAAAGGGAAAAAGCTGGACTACAAACGAGCTGTTTTCAGGCAGTCCAGAGCAGAGTTTTCTGTGGGAGATGGGAACTCCCTTTGGGCTGGAGTTTGGGCTTTTTTACTTTGCAAACTTATTACATGCACAAAAAGGTTTATAACTCAATAAAGGAGAGGGGAAAAGCCAAAAGGGAGAATATCACATCTTTAAGCATCAAAACATTCTACAGTTCTTTCCAGTAAAAGTGTCCCCATCTCTCTGGATAATACGATTTCATTGGGAGAACTTCTTCCACTGGAAACTGTTGATGCAGTTCTCTACCAGAAGTAGAGCAATTCATAGTGAGAATTGCGCATTATGTTTTATATTCAAAAGATGGATGTTTTTAGTACATTTTATTGAATAAAACAACACAGCTTCTGGTGGCACAGCACTGCTGCGACCTGGACTCCTACGCTGTGCTGCATTTTTATGCTGTGGTAAAAAAATGTATAAAGTTTCTTATTCATCACACAGAATGGTACATATGTAATTACTTTCATTTTGCATTCCTTACAGCAGTTTGCACACTGTGTGCATGCACATGTTCAAGGGTGATACTTCTTTACTTTGCTCATTTTAAATCTAATGTTAGTACTTGTGTTTTGAAATTAGTTCTTCTGCACTGTTCTTGTGTAGTTTGTGTGTGTACTGCTGGACATAAGAATTCCCCTCCCTGGGGAGCAAAAATAATGCACATGTCAGTCTGTGCAGGATGCCTATGACAGCAACCACATTCTCCCACCCACGGTCACCCACACACAGTCAGTATGTCATAAATATTACATTGCAAAATATAACAAAGATTGATAAGATTAAATAAATTGCAAAATGAAAGATAAATAAATATGTAAATCAATGAAAATGATTAAAATATAGTTGCCAGTTCTGAGGTTATCAGAGGGATTGTCCATTCAAACGAGAACGCACCCCTAAAGATAGTTCTTTAGTGGAGGATTATGTTAAGACAATGAACACAGCAGAAATGTTTAAGCCCCTTCATTTTTTGGCTTATGGCGGAGTTATTTATGTCCCAAAATCATATTTACAGTAAAATATTTTTTCCTTTTCAATGTTCGATTAATTTTCTTGTTCATAGTTTGAACCCTATTTACTCATTTATAACACGACTTTATGAACAGTGCCTGATTCATTTCAACTCCTAACGATTCTCTGTGGTGATTATTCAAACTCTGAGCATTACTTTTGGGCAGTCATTTAGACATCCTTCAAATACCATTTCATTTGTGATATTATAATATTTATTATTAATATATTATTATATATTATTACTAAATCCATCTATACTCCTTCACTGTATGTTTAATACTTTATGATTGATTGACTTCACTTGGGAAAGACAGTGCATGGGAGCCTCCTTCTGGAAAATACCTCGGCTGTCAGAGTGGAACGATTAGTCGCAACCTTAGTAACTTCCTCAAACTCACATTAAATTAAAGATATGGTCAAACCTTAGAAAATGTAAGGCAGCACCTTAAGTCCAAAGTGTGGAAAGTTGATCAAGAATAGACAGAACTACAGACACTCTTGATGGATTATTATTGTTATTTTCAACATTGAAACAGATCTGGATGACTATATAAAAGAAGTGGACGTAGCCTTTACATCACCCGGTGGTTTGGTGTATTACCATTTTGAAGCCTCAATTACCATAATTTACTAAATGAACATCATACTGTGTTGAAGAAGACTTGAAACTGGCAACTGAGACCATAAACTCATCAGGAAAGTGTTTACTGAGGTAATAAATCAGGTGAGAAGCATCATTGAGTCGTAGACTTCTATACAATTGGACTTCTATTTTCTACCAGTGGAATCTCCCCCTGCTGACCATTAGAAGTAATGCAGGTTTAAGGCACAGCATTGGTTTTACTTACAGGTTCCTGCTTGTGGGTGTTATGGATAAAATTTTCTAGTATATATAATTTTCTATTGTGGGATTCATATGTATGATGATATAGTACAGCACTTATATGTCCCTCTGTCCCTGACTTCCAGGTCTGTACTGCTGTGACCGGGCGGAGGCTACTCACTGCCAGGTGGCTTGCCGGCGAATCCTTCGCACCATGAGCACAGAGCATGAGATCATGGAGGGTTTGATTGAGGAGTGTAAATCCCAGCCTCTCCCTCAGGACCCTATGTGGCAGTGCTTTCTGGGCTCCCACCCTCCTTCCCCACCTGAAGAGGAGACCCCCCATCCCGGCAAGATGGACTGTGCCAAGCTGCACTGCTGCTCCAAGGCTAACACTTCAATCTGCAGGTACTGCACACTGCTTAGCACATGGCATCCACTGCTTAGTGGAAGCCAGTACATTAATGTATATATTCTGAGGCAGGTTGAGGTGAAATGGGTTTGTTTTTCTTGTTATAACCCAGTCTGTACTATACTCTGCCAGGGACATGTGTCAGGAGATCAGTACTAACTGGGGCAGCCAGACATGGCAGGACTTTGACCAGCTCTGTGAGTATAACCCAGGAGAGACGGAGCTCATCAACTGCCTGGCTGATGTCAGAGAGCCCTGCCAGCTGGGCTGCAAGGACCTCAACTACTGCACCAACTTCAACAATAGGTCAGACTCCAGGATACTCACCAGGGTTGAACTCGGTTTTTCATGGTTGTCTGCTTCGCTTCTCTGGTGTTAATATTGTCAGCCTTTTGAAAATTTAGTCTTGGGTCAAATGTCCTTGTTAGTTTTTGGCACATTTAGTCGACAGTATACTATTTTTAATCAAGTTTTAGTTGACTAAAAGTTTGGGTATTAGTCTGATTTTAGTTTTAAAAAAGTATTTTAATCTACTTTTATTTACTATCCATCATTTTAGTCTTTTTTAACTCTTTAGTATAGTTTTGTTCTCATTTTTATTGCAAAGGAGACATTAACTGATCTCAGTTCCTGGGTGCTCAGCCTTGATATGTCGCTTCAAGTCTTAAGAAATCTTAAAACCACATTGCTTGCCATCCAACATAATTAGGCACTGGGACCAAATATTTAACCTCCCTACCATGTTGTGTTCAACACCGGAGTTCCCATCCTCCGCAGTAACGTTTTTCCTAATGCACCAGGCGTTGCCCCGGTCGACCAGCATTCAAAGCATCACCGCTGAATGAACACACTGTTCAAGTGAAAATTTAGAGAGAGAAAATATGGCCTGTAATATTTTGTCTCCTCATTATACTGACAAAAAGAAAGAGAGATTTTATTAACATTTTTATTTTATGAATTTTAGTCTCATCAACAGTATTACACATTAATGTAGTCACAGTCTGTGGACATTGTGGCTTTCTCATTGTCTCATTTTCATCAGAGAAAAAAAGGTCTTTGATGAATATATTTTGTTTAGCTCTGTCTTGTTGACAAAAGTAACACTGTCCTTCTCAGTTCCTTTCTTTATCTCTGAGGAGTATTTTACCCACAAATGATATTTTGACATTATCTAGTCACTCTCATGTCAGTGAAAACACTTAAATCTGTACATAGTGATCACAACACACTGCAAAACAACACAGGTTCACTTCAGGGTTACAAAAATATTTTACTGCCTTCAGAAGCTACTTCTCAGTATGACACGCTACAATACAACTTGTTTTTCTCTGACACATTTTGACCAGACGCTTTTAGAAGCAAGTGAACATGTGAGTTTTGATGAGTAATCAGAATTTTTTTTAAAAACTAGCAACTGATTTTTTAAAAAACTTTAAATTCAACAGTATTTCATGCTTTACGTTTGGATGCTGCTGCATAGAATCAGGAATCATCAGGAAAAACACAGAGTTGGGGTTTTTCACTGTAGAAGTAGAAACCAAAATGACTGTGCTGTCAGCCATTTCACTTTCGCCTTGAGCTCCAACACTTCAGCTGACACTTTAGGCCCATTCAGTGCTTCACATTTCAGCTGTAAATTCAGAACTTTTCAAAACTGCCAAACTGCCACTTTCATACAATATGCAAAGAATTTAAACTTAAATTGTTTTACAGTATTTACACCAGCAATTAGCACAAGCCAGCACACTTACAGTTTCTTCAGAAAACCCACTTCTTAATCATTTAACTGTGCTTCTGAACATCTGTTTGAAAACGCATCACGCAGAGCCTGAAGGAAAGGAAGAGAGGGAAAACAAGAGACGGATTTATATTGAACCCAGTGTGACCCTGGAGTTATCAGTACCACAGCATGTTTTACACACTGTCTACAGATGGTGCAAAGGCTAAATGGAACGGCTTCAAAGGCTGCACTGGGAAGTCACACACACACACACACACACACACACACACATCAAAACAAACTCAGATATACTTCATACATACAAACAGTGATCACCTGGTGAGTGAGGCAACCATAAAGCCTCACAGCCACTTGACTCTGGAAAGCCTAGATCATGTTTTGCATGTGACTTTGTTTAATCACACAGATTCAGTTGGATTGGAGGAACAAACAGTTTAAATAGAAGTCCTCTATTTTGGAAAATACTGGATAGTCTGTTGAAACATTTGGTATTTGCTTTTATTATAATTTCACCAATAAATTCCTATATTATTAATCATAATTACCACTAAAACATGTTAAGAAAAACTTTATGATCTTCTTACTCTTTTTTTAGAGGCTTGAAACAAACATTGCACAGCAAGATTAAAATGTACCTTTAATCTTGTCTGTTGGAAAGGGTTAATTGACGTTTGCATTTAAATACAGACATTTAAATACGGATATTACTGTGAGTGAGGTTTGCACTTAAAACACAATTGTGCACTAGAGCAATCTGTGAGGAATACGTTGGAAGACTTTTGGGTCCAAGTTTGCTTATTAAGCAGAGAGTTTCTGTGTGGAGTTTGCATGTTCTCCCCGTGTCTGCGTGGGTTCTCTCTGGGTGCTCCGGCTTCCTCCCACCATCCAATGCAGACATGCAGGCTAGGTTAATTGGTGTCTCCCAAATTGTCCTTAGGTGTGAGTGGGTCTTTGTCTGGATGTGGCCCTGTGATGGACTGGTGACCTGTCCAGGGTGTTCCCCGCCTTTCGCCCAATGTCAGCTGGGATAGGCTCCAGCCACACCAGAACTTCAGGTTCCATCAGATTAGGGAGAGGGACTGAATGAAACACATACATACAGAACACAGGGCTTACCAGAACAGACTAGCAGAGAAATGTACAACACTTTGAATGACATGATGAGATTCCAGTGGCTGAAGCTTCTCCCAGAGTGAAGCGCATTATGAGCAGACCCCCTCTGAGTGTGTTATTCATATTAGTGGATTTTAAGCTTCCTGTTATTACAAAGAAAATGTTTTGACAAATTGTGGTTTCAGATCATGATGGCACGGAGCTCCTGCTGTGGCATTGTGGGATTTGAAGTTCAGGCAAACAAACTGTGGTTAAGACCCTTTGAGTTTCCTTTGATGGGCTCCAGGAGAGCCTTGAATGGGTTTGTCCTCCCCTGAAGGGTTCAAACACTGGGCTGTGTAGCCGGGAGCAGCATGGAAGACAAACACTGGTCTGGCGGTGGTGTTTTAGGCCAAAGGAGCATGAAGCTAATGACAGTGTGTGCATGCATGTTTCTGTGCCTGTGTGGGTGGAAGGCAGTGAACCTCAAATTAGAAACAAATCCCAAAACTGGATAGTTTTTAAACGCAACTCACCTCACTGATCCAGAAAGGAACTCCCTAACATACTCATTAATTCATTCTTTCATTCATTCAGATACCCTACTGGACAACAATAGCTGGGAAAAAAACGTTCCTTGATGCAATGATCTAGATGGAGTCTTGATTTGAGAGGAAAACCATTTTGGGATTACATAAAGTTGGGCTATGGTTTTACACACACACACACACACACACACACACACACACACACACACACACACACACACACACATGCACACACGGTTGCTTCAAGATAAACAAAGCATCCACTCATCAGCAGCAAATGCAGTGATGGAACCACACCCAGAACCTCTCCTGGGACCTTCTCCGTTCAAACCATCAATTAGCTGACTCAGCTTGAGAGCAAACCCACCAATCAGACATCAAAGATTCTGGTGTGGTGGAAGGGGAAAACAACCCTCATAACTCTTTCTATACAGTTGCATGGCACATTGTTCTGCAGTCAGGCCTGTGCTAATGCTAGTATTAACCACATGACTGTTGCTTTTTTTCTGAGCACACTTAGCAGGACACAAGCATGAAACGTGCGAGGACCCTATTTTTTTCTTTTTTTTCTTCCAAATGAATTGTGCTACTTGCAGCCTAAAGGTGCTTTGGTAAGACTCCCGGCCTCAGGACATCTACATTAGGTCTTACAATCATTGCACCACCTACTGGCAACAGGGAGTTGCAGCTTTAACTTTTTTATGTTTTATGTTTTAGGTACACAGTAACATTTATTTCACTTTGACTTCACCTTTGTCTGTCTCTGTCCACAGGCCCACAGAGCTGTTCCGCAGCTGTAACGTCCAGTCAGACCAGGGCGCCTTGAATGACATCAAGCTGTGGTCCAATGGGACGATCAAGATGCCGTTCATGAACATCCCCGTGCTGGACATCAGGAAGTGTCTGCCGGACATGTGGAAGGCCGTGGCCTGTTCCCTGCAGATCAAACCCTGCCACAGCAAGTCCAGAGGGAGCGTCATATGCAAGTAGGTCTACTACCTTCTTTAAAGGGACATGTCCAGAGAAAAAACGTGGAGGGACACTAAAGTCGGCCAATAAGAAATACTGGCTTCTTTTATAAAAGATATTGTCATGAAGTTATCAAGATTTACTCAGACAGCAAAACAATGTAAAGTACAAAGTAAGCCCCATTCGGAAAGGATTTAGTTCTCTAGGGGAGGTGAGGGGATTTTAACAGTACCTGCGCTGGTCAGTGATTTGTATTGGAGGATGCATGTGGATCATTTTTCACCCCTACACCAGAAATAATTACAGCCAGAATGTCCTACTGATTTTTTGGGGACCTCTGTGGCTGGTCCTCATGTCATTTAAATCACAACTGAAGCATCATTGTTGTATTTTAAAGTGGATCTCTGAGTTTCTTCTGCACAAAGAGCTGCTTGCTCTTATTCTTTTTTATAATTGTTTTAGCTCAGGTTGTGCAAATCTGGAAACTTGCTAACACCAAATTATAGGCCTATTTGGGGACCAAGACGATGACAGAAACATTTAAATTTACGAGAAAAGCAACGGACTGTAAATTCTGTCGTTAATGTTAGCTACTGTTAGGTACTGGTATTCTCTGTTGATCACTGGATGAAAGCAATTTGATTTTTGACTTAAATTCACCTCCCACAGAATCTTTGCCTCACCACTACAATAACCAATAACTTTTATCCATCATCTATAGCTATATTTTATTACAGGTCAAGATTCAAACAACCCTAGATCTGCAGTGCACAGACTGATGTGTCAGCAACATTTCAGTTCTGGTTGTGAAGGACACTTTATTCCACATAGATGCTTATCAACCCAGTTAAGTGAATAGATGGTCCAAAGATCAGCTTTCCCCAGGAGAAAACCAGCTGTGGAAATCTTGCTTCTCTAGTCTGGATGAACACGTTTCCCATTTACATGAGATTGAAACGTTTTCTGCAAAAAGCCAACAGTAACATGGGGCATTTACTTTCAGTTACCGAATTTTCCTCCTCTTCATTGTCTCCTCTTCAGTCTGCACAGAATAAAGCTGTGCAGTAAGAAGTTATGAGAACTTAAATACATGTGGCTGGGATATGATGGACAGGTGGAGGCCCCGCCCTTCTCCTGTCAGGGAAAATAATTCCTTCCCAAAGAATACAGAGTCAAATAGATGAAGCTTTCTTTATATAACGTGACCACGTAGAGAAAGCACTGTTTCTCTCCTGAAATGCATTCTTCCTTTCCTGATATACAAACAAGTCCAAGTTGTTTTGGAGAGTGGCTTTTTAGTGTTATGTTATCTCTTACCTGTCCTCAGGTCAGATTGTGTGGACATCCTGACCCAGTGTGGAGACAGGAAACGTTTTCATGAAGGACAAACTCCAGAGAGGATTTGTGAGCTGCTGTCGCCCATTGATGACCCTGAACGCTGCATCCCCCTCCACAGATACCTCAGTGAGTCACTACATACAGTATAAATTCCTCAGGGGGGATTTCTGAGACGCTTCACCGTTGAGAGCACTCACTCTTCCCTGTAGTGAGATGTCCTGTAGAGGGGCACAGTTATAAATGAGAATAACTTAACAAGATACAACATTGTAACTGGAAAGAAACAAAAAAATAATAATTCCAAAACTTACAGCGGCTGCCTGTTATGTTCCGTATTGATTGTTTTACATTTCCATATCCACCCCTCATATCCACCCCTCACCTACACCTCACACTCCCTCCAGCCCCCAGTTCTCTAGGCACCACCATCGTTGAGGAGGTCATCCATCCATGCAACCCCAACCCCTGCCCCAGCAACCACTTATGTCAGGTCAACAGGAAGGGCTGCCTTGATGAACTCAACTGTCAGCCATACCTCTGTGTGCCAGGTACGACCAACTGCAGCCACAGTTCAGCAGCTTTACTCTGCTTGCTTCAGTGTCTAAAATCTGCAGCATGGCAGTAATTCTGAATGGCTCTGTGTGTGTCTTCAGGCTGCAAACTGGGCGAGGCCTCCGAGTTTCTGGTGCAGCAGGACGCTCGTATCCAGGTGCCGACTCGCGCTGGTCCTGCTGGGTGCTACGAGGTCTGCAGCTGCGGTCCCAGCGGCCGTCTGGAGAACTGTGTTGAGATGCCCTGTGTGGACACCAACAAGCCCTGCATCGTAGGAGGACAGAGCAAGAGTAAGACCCCCACCCCCCTCTCTTGTCTGCATGTCCAAAGACTTTACAGAGTACATGGGTTTCCATCCAACATGTTTTATGCACAACTCTAATTTGTGCACAGTGTATATATACACTGTGTGTGTGTGTGTGTGTGTGTGTGTGTGTGTGTGTGTGTGTGTGTGTGTTCAGTACTGTGCAAAGGCAGGTACTGAACACACATTGTAATATCTTATATTTAGCAATTAAAAAAAAAATTGTGAAGTGAAGAAAAATCTACTACAGAACAGGTAAATGTTTGGTGGGACCACCCTTTGTCTTAACACTTACTTTACAGCAGTTTTTCCACACCTGCCTAAAACTCTTGCAATAATAATCTCCCTCTCTGTTGTTTACAAAGACAAATACTCCACTTTCACTTCTCTCCCATCACCAACTCAGGTTCTTCACCCACAGAGGTTTATTGCTTTTCAAGCATTGTGCTTTTATGTTTGTTTTTGCCTGCACTTCTAAGGAGCTGCTCTGCTCTTATTGAAGGCAGATGTTTGGTTTGAATTGGACACACGCTGTTCTATTTTGTGTAGTGCCAAACTCTGTTCAAATGTCTAGCAATTTAATGTGCTGTTGCCTAACAGCAGGGATAGACACATCACAGAATAACTATTTCGAAAGCCTTAGGAGCCTCGCTTAGATTCAGTATGTTTACATTTCTCCGAGCAGTTTATATTAATAAAATGACATGATTAATAAGGTGACATTTAAAAGGAAGAACGTCATATGCTTTGTCTTTATTTGCTCCTCTTTATTAAATCTTCTGAATTTGGTTCAACTTGTTGACTCTTGACAGGTAAGGTGAGACATGTTGTGAGGAGCATATTTTTTTTTTGCGTTTAGAGCTCTCTGTAGTTTGTCATTTTCCAGCAGAAACTGAGTAACAATACTTGCTGAGGAAGTTGGTGCTTGGTGGAGGTGTCTTCTAAGTTGAACTGTAGATCTAAATAACTGTGAACATCATGTTATAAAAGTTATGTTCTTGGGGGTGCCCCGAGGGGTTAAGGTGCAGCCGGGTGCTTTTTTGTCTCATGTTGTTAGTCATTTCTTTCTCCCCTCACTTCCTGTATCAGTTAAAAAGATAAAAACATCTTGTTCAATTAGTTGAGGCATATACACAAGATGGTGACTGGTAAGATAATGTAAAAATGATTACTGACGTATTTTCTTTAGTGCACCATAACTACAAATATAAGAACTATATTACTCCCTCCCCTGACCAGTTAGTCTGTTTTCAGGAGGACTAGGACTAGCAACAATAATTGTAGCAGAGGGTGTCGAGCAGGAACACAGGGGCAGCAGGTGACCCGCAACCACAGATCCAGACTCCACTGCTCCAGAGCCAGAAACACCTGCAGGAAGTGACAGGAGGAGAGAGGAGAGGGACGAGAAAGCACACGACTACGGGAAAGTGAAGAAGTCGAGTTAGTAACATGCATTAATGGGATGAGGTTGCACTCAGAGGGAGAGAGAGAAGAGGAGAGAGGAGCTCAGTGCATCATGGGAAATCCCCCGGCAGTCTAGGCCTATAGCAGCATAACTAAGGGATGGTTCAGGACTCACCTGAGCCAGCCCTAACTATAAGCTTTATCAAAGAGGAAAGTCTTAAGCCTACTCTTAAATGTGAACCTAGTGTAAAATAAATTTGACTGACAAAATGCCAGTATTCACCCTCCTCTCCATCATGCATCCAACAGCAGCCAAGTCACCAAACATTGTTGTTTTGAACATTCTTCTCTAGATTCACCAGTGAATTAGCTGTATATATTATTACCATAAATGTCTTCCAACCTGCTCTTGTTGCAGATGTTATTTTGGCATGTACATCATCACATCCTGTTCTTTTCCTGTCTTGCTGTGTGTTACCACCAGGCCATGGGACATCTTTCAGGGTCGACTGCCACACCTGTTCCTGCTTCGCTGGTGAGACAATCTGCTCCACAAGACAGTGTCTCGGCTTCGAAAGCTCCGATGAGGACCGCCGACACTTTACCGGTCCGTCTGTTCGTTTTTTACATGCCATATGTGCATCTGTCTTTTAACACTGTAACAGTTTGAACAGGGTTTGGCCATTTCAGATAAGGTTAGTTAACCGCTTAAAGGGTCTAGAAACTGGGATGTTGCTTAGCACCTGAACAAGAGAGGATATGGTGTCATTCGAGTTCATGCCCACACTCTACATCACCAGTCTGTGTCTGTCCTCATCCCAGCTTGATCACGCATGCTAAGTTGTTTGAGTAACATAGGCTGATCTTCAAACTGAAAAGCCAGTTAATGTCACTTTATGCGTTCAGCCTGACTTCATGGTCTTTGGGTGGTTTTTAGTTTGCTTTTGCTTTGATTGGTAGTGACTAAAGTCTATTTCGCCAACATCATTTTCAGGCAACATGAAGGCAATGTTAATGTTGGTACCTGATTTTTATTTAATTGTTAGTTATGTCAGTCCTCCAGGATTTTGCAGGCCTTCTTTTGTGATTGCTGCAGTCTAAAATGCCTGAAAACGTGCTGTGAAAGTTGCAATGGTTTGGTGCTTTTTTTGCGATGAAACTGTAGGAATAAGTGAAAACTACAAAAGTAGAATGTGTTTTTTAACCTTACAATTATAAATTAATCATTAAAGAGTGCAATTGAGATGCAGTTGACCAGGATGCAGCCTGCCTGTGTCACAGTAATTTGTCTCGTCTGACTTCCTCCATGCATTTCTGCCACTCTGTGTGTCAATCACGATGACTACTGCTGCAGAGCTGAGCAGCGTGAGCCCCCCCGCACTAGCTGCGCAGCTGTGACCCCTCAAGTGCTTCCCGCACTTAATTCTGAACTTGATGTGTGTTTAATTTGCACCAAACGTGACACTGCACTCTCTTCGGTCTGCAGCAACACACCCACCACGTTTTAAGTCGACTGGATGAACGGTTCCTGACATAATCGAAATACAAACACACACACACACACACACGATTTCCCTCTTTATTAGAGAGATAGCATCCACATCCGCAGCACTGTTAAGTTAGCTAACCAAAATGTTAGAGTGCTGCCTGCATGTTGTCCTACTTTGTCTCAGCTGTTAATTTGCTGCTTCTGGTCTAATTATAATTTCAGTGGATTGTAGATAAACTTAGTCCATAAATCATTTTTTCGGTAACATCAGACAACATTACAGAGACAGAAGGTTGCAGAATGCAAAATTCTTCTCATTACCAGTAGTGCAACAGATCAAGCAGCGGAATCAGCTTCCGAACAAGATATATTTTGAGAGGCAGAGGAAACTGTGATACAGATAAATGCAGTTTGTTGAAGAAGACTTTGCAAAAAAAGTAGCTTATAGCTCTCATTTGTTCAATTATGATCATATTGTTTTCACTAAAGTAATTACTGAGATTATGTCGACACCCATAATGTTCTGGGATCTAAGCTCTTACTTTGGTGAAGACCAGAGCTTCGAAAATAAAACCCACAAAGTTATTTTCCTTTAAAGCTACAAGTTGGATATTATAGCTTCACTGGCTACTGCTACACTGCACATCAGTGCTTCCCAGTAACCCTGTCGAGAGAATTCCATCACATCTGATGCCATGAATACTTTCCCCCCTCACACGACTTGTCATCTCCCCCTGTTCCTCCCCAGGTCTTCCCTGTAGTTGTCCCGACCGCTTCGTCCCAGTGTGTGCCTCTAACGGGCGGACCTATCCCAGTGCCTGTGTGGCTCGCTGTATGGGATTCAAGGACCAACAGTTTGTCTTCGGCCTGTGCCGCCTCAGCAACCCATGCGCCAACAAACCCTGCCAGAGAAACCAGAGGTAGGTTCAGCTGTACAGTCGGTGTAGCTGCTGCTCACAACGAGCACCAACTCATCAAGAGCAAGGACAAACTCATTACAACAGTTTCCCTCCCTTTCTTATTTACTCTTTCTCCCTCCATCTGACTGACAGCCAAGTTGTTGTTGCATGTGGCTATGGTTGTGGTAAGAGGACTTAACTGCCCACGAGAGTAATCATCATTCCATGTACTCCTCCCATAAGCTGTGACCCCTCACCCGTAGTCTAAATACTGTTTCAGAGGCTTCTCCACCCTGATTGGAAATCAAGTCTAAGGGAACTTAATTATTACTTATTATTATAAAGGAATGATGAATGAAAACACCCTGTCATTCATGCTTCACATCAAAAGCTTTCTAGCACCTCAAGGGTATGCTGGTCTAGTAAGAGTACTCTGTGTACTGTGAGTATTCTTTTGCATCCCTTACATACATGTTTAATGCCTTCCCTTCCTTGTAACATTTGCAAAGCAGATGCCTTAAATAATCTGAAACATTCATTGTTTGCAGTCACGTTTGCTCGCTCAGCTTCTCCCTCACCTTTGTTGCCGTGTTGTTTTTTTTTTAATTGGAATAATTTAAAGGATGAAAATGGAATAACAAGTTAAAAAGACAACGTGAAAGCAGCAGCATGAGATTACTCTGCAGGACTGATTCATTTTTCCACTAAGTGATGTAGCCTGGAAGACATTTATCTGACACACACGCGAGCACACACAAGCAGATTTACCACCTTCACCCACACCCCATGATGACGTCTGTTATCCAACAGCATAAACTTTCATTACCTTTTTTCTGGCTCTCTCTTCAAAGACTGAACGCACACACACTAATGAGTGGAGGAATGTGTGGAGACTTGGCGGTTGCTATAGTGACAGAGCAGGGTTTCTTTGTATAAAAAGGTTTTCTCCTCTTGCTATGACCTTTGTTGCAGCTTTTTACCAAAATATACTCACAGGGGCTGTTTACCTCCTTCAATGTGCGAATGTGTGTTTTGGTATAGAGGATCAAAACTGCGAAAAGAAATAAATTAGTATAACTTAATATGCCATTAATGTATGTCCCTCTGATGTCAACTGCCAACTGCTCTGCCTCAGTTTTCTGTGATTTACTGACTTCCTGATGGGCAGTAGCGTTAGCGCTACATGTTTTTGTGGAGCCAAGAAAGAACGATTAAAAGTCAGCACTCAGCCTCAGACGGCAATGTTAACAACCACAAACCGAGCCAGAAATCTTAGTGTCGTCCTGGCTTAAGACCTGAAACTGATTTGAGGTCTGAGGAGGGCAGAGTAGAGTTCTAAGGACATTTTTCTCTC
The DNA here is from genome assembly GCA_024633595.2 of Lepomis macrochirus. Taxonomy (NCBI): domain Eukaryota; kingdom Metazoa; phylum Chordata; class Actinopteri; order Centrarchiformes; family Centrarchidae; genus Lepomis; species Lepomis macrochirus. Next base: position 33,437,132 of record JALXJV020000011.1, read on the forward strand.
CTGTTTTGAATACTTTTTTCCACGACTGTGGCGCAAACATTCTCAATTCACAGTGACAATAAGAGGAAATTAATATTGTGAACCTAATGCATACTGTGTAGTGTAGGGAATACAAACTATTAGTAGCCTGAAGCTTCACCTGGTGACACCACATAATGAAAGACAGTAGTATGGCTAAATATATAAAGTCACATTGTTTGTGTTTCCAGGTGCATCCCAAAGTATCGTGTGTGTTTGAGTGACTCGTCAGACTGCCCCCAGTATGAGTGCGTTGGCCGGCCTGCAGCCTGTGATAAGAACAGTGTGGAGCCGGCCTGCGATACTGACGGCCTGGTCCACCCCAGTCTGTGCCAGCTGCAGCAGGCTGGGAAAACCCTGGCCTATATGGGCCACTGCCAGGTGAGTTGCACAGGAGAGCTGAAGGAAGCAGGTTTCAGGGGCTGCTGTCTTCATCTAGAAAAAAACACTAACTGCTGTTCATAGTGCAGACCTTACTGTCATTTTTTTGGTAACATCTATCCAGTACTGATCTGGGAGCAAGTCCAGCTTTCAGTGTTCAGTGTAAAAGCTCAAAAGCACTCAAAGTCCAGATCTCCATCACAGTTTAATGATCCTCTCAGCAGAGATGGAAAAGATGAATGAGTTTGTTTACTTGCCAAACTTGTTGTGGTTGATTAACGTGATCATTTACGTCCCTCTGGCTGCAAACAGGTTGCAGGTTTATTGTTGGTCATGTAATGTTACAGTTTTATTTAGTTAATGTTGAACTGGGTCTGAGAGTGTGTAGAGTTTGTTGCCTTACAGTATTTAATAAGCCATCAATAATTACATTGCACATTACATGGTTGTGCTCTGTAAATGAAAAACAGGTTACAGATACAGAATCCCTTGTAGCAGCCTGGATTGAACGCAGCAGGTGATACAACAGTCATTATAACCACCAGAGACTTGAGACTTGGCTTGGACTCTAGCTCAGAGACTTGAGACTAGACTTGGACTCTAGCTCAGAGACTTGAGACTTGACTTGGACAGGGTTAACCTCCCTTGTATCCTCGCTTATATCTCCACCAACAAGCCTCCTCGATCCTCGAGGTGCATTTTAGGAATTGAGATGTCCTTCAAGATGGCGCCCTGAGTTTGATTTCTGGGTCACAGGCTTGAGAATCGTCCAGGAGGCTCAAAGTACCAGAGACTGCAGTTTCAGGACCACAGCAATCCTGGGACCACAGTTCTAGGACCGTAGTTCTTGTGTGACAGCGCCAGCTAGTAGAGTGGTGGTGGTAATGCACACAAGGGAGGTTAACCCTGTCTGCTAGTAGGGTCAACATGCATATAATAAATAACTTAAGTTTAGGCACACACTCCATGATGGTTGTAGTAAGGATAGTTGGCTTCTGTCAAGAGTAACTTAGCTGGCTAGCTAGCCAGCTAGCTGGCAGTATCAAAGTAAACAAGGGTCCTAGAAATGCAGTTCCGGTCTTAGGATTGTGGTCCTGAAACTGCAGCTTCCGGTACTGCAGCTACATGCTACTCCAAATTTGGGAAATGAGAAATGAAAGGCCCCTTGAGTCACAATTAAACGCACATCATAACCAGCAGGGGGAGCGTGTAACAGTCTGTTTGGCCCAGGACAAGGCATCTTGACAACTTCAGGATAGCGTCCTCGTTTTTTACCTTATTTGAATAAGTAGGGTAGGGTCGAGAAATTGCTATTTTCAGTCGAAGAGGAAAAATTACACTTCATTAATTATTTGTTATAAACAAATAAAAAATAAAACTGAAGCAGCAGAGGTTGAGATATTGTGACTTAATAGTGGTCAGGTTATAAAAACACCAGTCCCTACATTTGCCATAGTGCAACTCAGTAGTGTCTTGGTTGGCCAGTTAAAAGGAAGCAGGAGGACATTTTTCTAAGATAATTTAATTTTTTCAAAGAGAAAAGAAGGGCATCATATGGTAAAATCAGTTCTGGTGGTTAGTCAGCATCCAGCCTAAAACTTGGCTGCTTGGTAGAACTTAATTTATTTATAAGCAACTAGAAATAGAACATTTATTTGTGACTTTGTGTCACTGATCAAATGATTTCATCATGATAATTCAGGAGAAAGCCGACTAACAATGAGACCAGGTTTAAAGCAGGATATGTTAGGATAAATAAAACAGCTGAAAGGCACGTTGATAAGTTAAGTTTGACTATTACCGAGCAACTGAATCTGTTACATGTAGGCTTACATGTAAGAGAAGTATGAAGGGTACTAAAAGTTTACTCTGTTTCACCATCGTCGTATTACAGTTATTAATCTTATATGCCACAAGGCTTTCAGTAGCATCTCATGCTTTTCATCAGGGGTGGTATAAACCTTCCTCCGGTGTCACCATGAGGTCAAAACTCAGGAAATATGTTTTGTTTGGTTTGTTCTGTTCAGGACGCCTGTAGGAAGCCTCAGCCAGTTTGTGGCCATAATGGTGAGACCTACAACACAGTGTGTGATGCCTTCTTGGACCGTGTGGCTGTGGACTACGAGGGCCCCTGCCATGCTGTGGGGGCCGTGTCTGACTTGGCCCCAGACTCTGCGTGCAGTGTGATTCCCTGCCCTCCTCTGTCCACTCCAGGCTGCCTGCCTGTCACCCCACCTGGTGAGGGCACTGCTGACAGAAAATCACAATGTTACCTGATTTTGCAGTGAACATGAGACACAGTTCACCTCACATGATTGGTCCTTCCTTTTGACATTTAAATAGCGTTTCAGGCGGTTGTATTGAATTACAAATCCATGACCTCTGACCTCTTTGCAGGAGCCTGTTGTCCCATATGTGCCAGCATGCTGCAGATCCTCTGGAACAAAGAGCAGATGAACACTTTCTCTAAGGTATGAATAGGCACAGTTCACCTGGGCCATTTCTCTGATAAAGCTGCCACTTATTATTCACTGTGCACTTTAATAAATTCATAAATAATAACTAAATAAAAATTATATTAAAATGTGTTGATATAAGAGAATATCAGAATTGCTGTACTCTATCAGTGTTGTTGCAAGGTTTTGATTATATACAATCCCAAAGAACTGTTTCAGTCCCATAATGCTGAACAACAAACAACAAAAAACTATGTTGGGAGCCATATAGTGTAAAATCTATTATTATTCTACAATAATTTTTTTGAAAACTTTCAATAAAGACAGCTGATTTGAGTAACCTAAAAGCAGATTTAGATTAAACTGAGGGGAGACAGTGTTCTCTATCTGGATACTGCTGGTGGTATGAGATGTAATTACTGGTATTAGCCACTTGGGAGAGCTATAAATCCAAGTCCAAGTCCCCTACAGAAGCGGACTAAACAAATATCCCACACAAAAGAACACAGTGCTGCTACTGTTACCACAGTTTCAGCAGCAGCGTTTCACTGTTTACCCTTCTTTTATGCTTTCCTCATAAAATCATATACTCTGTTTACCTCCTTTAAAATGGCTTAGTCCTGACTTGACTTGACCAAATGTAGCCTGGCAGTATTCCACACACAAGATGTTGACAGATCTATGTTCTGTTATAACCAATATATTAAGTATTCTCTGCAGGTGATGCACATGGGAAACTATTAAGTGCCAAAATGAAACTGACTAAACAGTCAAAATGATGTCAAAAATTCAATTCCTGCATCAACAATGAGAGCAGGCATTACATGGAAAGGGACGTTACTGAAGGAGTCCGTGTGATAAGTTGCCCAGGAGCAGAAAGTAACTAAATACATTTACTCCAGTAAATCCATTTCTTCCTTCTTTGTAGCTCAGCTCCACACTTTCCAGAGAGAAATAATCTACTTCACTACAACTATGTTGATAGAATACATTACAAAGGATTAAATCAGTTTGTCACAACTATTTTGCCTTGTTCCCAAACAACGCGCTGGTCACGTCTTGACACTGTTGAGACCCAACAAGGAAATTCTAATAATTTAAAATTCCCTGCAAAAAGTAAAGATTAAAGAAAATCCCAAAAGATGTGTAGCAGATCTTTTACTTGTTTCTTCTCCCATTAATCATCTCACCGCCTCACAGAGAGCCGGCCCCTTACGCTGGGAGCTCCCTGACAAAACTAACTGTCTATATAGCAGTTAAAACTAGCTCCACCACAAGCAACTGTATAGACAATTATCACAGCCTGACTCTTGGAATGCAACAAAAACAGGAGACACATGGGTAAACTTAATAACAAAATGATTTATTAATAAGAAAATAAGCAAAAGCGATGAGTGGGAAGAATCTGTAAAGTCAGTAGTGTGGGGAGTGGATGGATGTTCTAGCAAAGCAAAGACAAGAAACCAAATACAACAAGTCCAACCAAGACTGACTGCTGCTCTGGCCTTATATATATATATATATATATATATATATATATAATATATATATATATGCAGTGTAGAGACATATACATATATATCTATATATGTACATATATGATATATATCTCTAGTACACATATGCATACATGTCTGCATATATTACTTCTGAACAAGTACTTTTACTTTAATACTTTAAGTATATTTTACTGGTTATAGCTAATACTTTACATGATAAGTAGAACACTGAATGGGGACTTGTAATGGAGGATTTTTATATGCAGCGTACACAGTCATACATATAGGATCCCTATAGCAGCCATTCACACACAAAATGAGACTACGGACACATACTCAAACCACAATACTCACATAAAATACAAAAAATGTTCCAATTTCCACATTTCAAACCAAACCATAGGCTCCACATTTAAATTAAAGTAGAGACAGCAGAGATGGAGACAAATTACTGCAGCACAGCAGTGAGAGTGGAGGAAAGGGGAAAGGCTTTAAAATCCCTAGTTTCATTCATTGCGCTGTTGTTTTTTTACAATGATACAATCTCCATGCATCATTATATGTTGAAGTATTCTGTTTCTGTACTATATTAGTTCATTCAGCCCTCCGTGTTTGACAGCAACTGCTCGCTTCTATATTTGAAGACTTATTACCACTGAAAACCTCAGAGATGGGGCTTTCAGAGAGTCCAGAGCCAGGCTAGTTAGCGTCTAACCACTGCGGAGGGTTTAGTTATGCTTGCTGCTCAGTGAATTTCCAACCTGGATGCTGCTGTCTGTCATTCTCAGGCCAGCTCAGAGTTTAAAAAGAAATAAAAGCCATTCTGAGTTTGTTTGGTTTGAATGAGAGGACATTTTTAATTAAAGAAATGACCCAAAAAGCAACACAGACCTTTCCGAGCCAAATAATGATGCAGCCACATGAAAGACTTTGACATTAAAAGTCAATGTCTTTTTTCATAGTTTTTTCATAATATGACATTAAAAGGTTGTTATGAAAAAAGTTTATGCTGTCGTTTTACGAGTCTGATTACTCAAGATATAGATTATAAGTTGAAAAGTCATATTTATTACAACAGTCTTCAAAACATTTTGGGTATTTCTATACAATAAAATATCATTGGTATTTAGAAGTCATTTATAATATTCTATGTTTGTTTTTTTGTCAACAGCAGTTGACATGATAATGAAAGGTTAGACGTTCTGTGTTGTTCTTGTTATTGTGTTAATCGCTGATTGAAATGAGCTCATCATGCATTATGTCTTTCCTGACTTAACCTTACTCAAGTTTCGCTTGAGAGTTGGACAGCAGCAACAGTAATTTAACCATGTCTGATGGCCCTCCTTCTTTTTGACCTTTGACCTCTGCGAGCAGCTGAATAGGAACCAGCCGGTGACGGTCCGTGACATCCTGCAGATCCTACGGCTTCATGTCTCAGTGCCACAGTGCGACGTCTTCGGCTACCTGAGCATCGACCACGAGCTTGTGGTCCTTATCGCTCCAGTGGACCAGCAGCCAACGCCACTGCAGGTAACACACACACACACACACACACACACACACACACACACACACACACACACACACACACACACACACACACAGTTAACTCAGTCACTTGGCCATTTATTTGCCCATTCATCTGATTTTGCAGCTTTTCAGTGCAGCGTGTTAAACAGTAGTGTTAGCAGGATATATTTTCTACTTCTAGTTGCTTATTTCACTCATTAATTTTAATTCTACTTCATTCTCTCTCTCTCTCTCTCTCTCTCTCTCTCTGTAATATGCTAAAATGATCCGCCACATATACCTGGGCGGCCCACTCAAGTTTGGTCTATATGTGGGAAACACTGGTATCACAGCCTGATGTCTCTCCTTCCTCTGAGCCGTAGAGCTCCACTGTTGTCCAGAAACTATTAAACCCATCAATGAGCCTCACTGCTGACCTGGGTCACATGTGGCTTCATCACCATGAACACACACGCTGTAGTTTATTCTGACTCAGTCCCACGTACACCGTCCTGCTGTCCCCAATACTCACTAGAGCACCACATGTGGATTCATCCACTGCTGAAAATAGTCCCCAACAAATGAACCCTTTCCTCCTTTATGGGTCACGTCTGAAGCTAGAGTCCAACTGTGTAGGAAATTACTGAACCTTTAAAAAGAAAATGAAACCAGATACTTGTGAGCTGTTTACCAAGATTTATGTCTTCAGTAGGAACTTGGAGCTGAGAGCTGCAGACAGGGTAGATGAAGCCAGACAGGACTGACAGATTAACATGTTGTTGGTTTGGGTCTTTTCATGGGATTTGTTTACAATAAGAACAATATTCAGAAACACCAGCCTTATTCTCTAATGTGTTGGATGCAGCCAAGTCCAAACCTTTTTACATGAGGTCACATGACACTGTTGTTTTCAATGACTTGAATACAAAACGAATTGAGATGAGGAAACATATTCATATCCATTTACTCCCTACCAAATTTCAAATTGTATCAAATTGAGGATCTCAAAACTCAAACATAGAAGTATGGTGGTGTGAGCAGGTAGGGGATGATGTCAGTTGTATAATAATGGGAGCTTTGCATGATTCAAAGTTCAAAAAAATAACTGGCTCTTCATGTAGCCCTTTATTTCAGCCTCTGTCTGAAACAAGCTGTAGATGCTCCTGTCTCTTTAAGGCCCCCCCTCTCAAAGCCCTCTGTCTTCTGATTGGCCAAGACCTGAAGCATTTTACCAGGTTGTTGTTGTTGTTGGGCGGTACAGACAGACTGAGCGTTGCTGTGCCGTTGCTGCTCGGCGCAAATGACCATATATGGAACACAGGCTCGTCTGGCTTGGTGTGTCGTAGAGCGGAGCCGTTGGCAGAAAAAGCAGTTCAAGACAGAATGTTCAGAACAGGAGGGAAATTATATATAAATAACGGATTTCTTTTAAATATTTTAACCTCATTATTTGAAGCTTTGGCCATGTTTAACATGAACATCCAGCATTATAACATTGTAGATACAGTAAGTCATAGAATGTGGACTCCTCTCCTCCTTTAAAAGTAGGCTCACTCTCTACCTAAATGTATTTTTTCCAACCTGGTATTATGGCAAAGTAAAAACAGTCTTACAAGTTTTGAAAACATTTTTATACAAACACAGAGAGAGATTTATGACTGATTTTATAAGACAAGATAGTGTTCACAGCTATGATCACCTGCAATTATAACTTTCATTGCAAATGCATACTGTTGTATATACTATGCCTTAAGCCTCTTTAAAATTTCACTAAACTCCACTGTGTGAGTGATAAATACATCTTAATCATAAATATTTATTAATTTTAACTCTTTTCCATAATAACAGAAGAAGTTAACTTTCCAGGTTGCACAGTTTTTGCCTGACAACAGGAGCTCTTTCATTTCCCATTTCTTTTTTACACAGACATCATAAACAAGCAACTCCCAGACAGAGCAGAGTTTAACTCTAACTCTAATTACCCACCTCACTCCTTCTGGATATAAATATTCATGCACAATGTGTACACTGGTAAACTGAGGAGGAGGACGCATCTGTCTCCTTCAATGTCTCACTTCACCCTTTTCCACTTGCATTATCTTGTTATACATACTAACAGAGGAGAAATCAGAGAGAAGTATGTGTGAGTAGTTAAAGCAAGTAATGCTCATCATTGTCAATATTCCAAAATTCACATAATGCACAAAGCATCAATGACCTATTTAATTAGTGTGATTGTGGCAGCAGTGTCATCCATTTTTTTATCAAATAAAATGGGACTGTATAGAAAAGCAAGTGCTAAACCTGCTAAAATAAATCATACTCCGTACACAGCTGGCCCCTGGGCACTTACATAACAAACTGAAACATTTTACCAATAGTGTCATCATGTGGCTAGTTTTGAGTTAAAAAGACTTTAAATATAACTCATGAACTCATGAAGGTACAGGAACGCCATTATTTTAGTAGATTATTTTTTCTAGTAGAGACATCTGTGTAGGCAGAGTTGGAAATACACTGTGGCTTTTTCTTCTTCTTCTTTATTGAGGGGTGGGGGGGTTCTGTACACACACAGGAAGCACCCGCCCATGTGCCATGTATTATATGTGCCAATATTTAACCAGGGACAACAAAGAAGAGAGAGATGATCGACCGTTGCAATGTTTTTTTTATCGCTCTCCTCCGAGTAACAACGACAATGGCAACGCACAGTGCACAGGCAATTTTACTTCGTTAAACAGACCAGACCCAGGTTGTATCCAATTGGAATTATGAGCATGCCCCCCCCGGGCATTAATGGCCACATCAGTAATACAGTATTGTGTTTATTACAAACAAATTATCACAGATTGTTATGTCAGAATAAACACACATTGACAAGTGCTTTAGTATTAGCCTATTATAATAGAAAATAGAAAGGTGCTCAGAAATAAACCAGTGGCACCAGATTGCAGTATCCTACAGCTCCCCCTAAACTTGTCACATGAGGCTTTCTGTGGACCTAATGTCTCCTTCAGGGGAGCCGAGCTCCCAGTAGCAACAATGTAGTTCAAATCCTGTATGTAGGTCACTAGTTGCACATCACTAAATATGTTGCTTGTGTGCTTTTTTTGCACCTTTTGTACCTTTTCTAAAAAGACTTGTATGTGTTGACTCTTGAATACATCATGCAATTGCAATAGCGATTCTGTAAAATGTAATGGCATTATATTATTATATTACTGCATTATAGTAACAATATTGCTTTTAATAATTTAAAATTGGTCTTTGCAGTTTTCCACAATTCATCCCTGTGCAAGGCTGTAAAATACTGATTTGCATATTCTCCAAAAGTCTGTAATCAGCCGTCAGCATCAATTTGACGAAGGTTTGCAATGGATCACATCAAGCTCTTACTGTATGCTGTATCTAAGGCCTTAGAGAAGAGATCTCATAATTGATTGTAATTGTAAATGACATAAAAAAAGTAGAATATTTTGGCCCATATAGTACCCTCCAGTCATCTAAAAGGAAGAGGTTTATGTGTGTCACCTATAAAGTGGGTTAGAAACACTGAAGTACAGCTGCACTATCTGGAGAGTCTTCAGGCTGGTGTGTAACTGCTGCTGCTGCTGCTGCTGATAGCAATCTCATCTAATCTTAGACCAGAATCAGTTCATGCCCAAAAGCAATGAACATGCTTCATACAAAAGCTGCTGATAAACTGATACTGCATGGTGGAAGAACTAAAGGATGGAAAGACGGGGAGTGAAGAGAGAGAATAAAACAGCAATAAACTGAAAAATTAGTTTGAAAGAAGAAATCCTAAAAATTCCCTCCCGTTATAAGAAGGAAAAATCTCAGTATTGATAATTATTAGTAATTCCAACATCAAGACAATTTTTCACATGAAAAGAACCTTGAATGTTTTAGTATGCATACATTCCTTTGATTTGAAGTTAGAATAGTTGTACAGCCAAAGTCTGTCCAGTCAGTTTCAAAGTTCTGCTTCAATAACACATCAAATAAAGCAAAAATACACGTGATCAGAGTTCTCAACCAACTGCAGCCCATCAGCCTGATCTAGCCCTCATGAAAAATGTATTTTTAATTGACACCTTTCAGAGTAACATGCAGTAGCACCTCCTCTCAAAAAATCTGAATCAAAAAGCAGCAGAACAACAGTAGAAAGGCAAGACGCCCACAACATCCCCACAGGGGGAATGTATCCCCAGGAAAGGCTGTATCAGTTGTGTCATTTCTGAGGACTCTGGGAAATCAGCTGTTGAATGCTTGCAGGAAACACCTGGGCTTGTGGGAGCAACGTACAGGTCCTGTTAGTGTTCCTGTCTTATTTTAGACCTAGACCACAATCCAAGAAACCCTGTGACCTCATAGCAACAGGATTTTAACAGAAGACAGTTATTTCGTTTGTGTATATTAAGTATAAATATAATTTTAAGAGCATTAGAAATGATTGACCTGAAATGAACTGATGGGAGGTTCTTCCTGTCCAGTGTTTTCCTGGCTGTATCTCTCAGTTCCAGTCCAAAGTGTCTCATTGAAAAAATGTCTTGACAAAGGAAATGAAGCAAATCTAACCAGACATACTGTATTTAGTGTCCATGACATCCAGTGTGCATTTATTGCATTTATGGCTGCAGTAATGAGTCTTTCCTTATCCAGATAAACGTAGCATGTTGGTTTCAGGGGGCTTGGATTGCTTTGCTCCCAGCTGTGTGCATGCCTGAATATGAAAGGTATTGAAATGGTCGGATTTGTTTGATCTGTTTTCCAAGGCTATACTGACATCCAGTTAGTAATGAAAATAAAAAACCAAGGTGAATTTAAAAAAACAAATAACAAGGTCAATAAACAGGCGGCGCTCCTGTGCTGACTCAGATTGAGGTCAGATGGCGTTTGGAAATCCAAATGTTGAGCACGCTCTTGTATTTTCCAGATCGAAGCCTGCAGCAAGGAGGCGGAGAAGATCGATTCCCTCATCAACTATGCCAGCCCAACTCTGGTCTCCCACGTCCCCCCTCTCCGCCTTCCTCACCTCCGAGATCAAGACCTCCTCCATCCACTCGTCCGGCAACACTCTGCTTTCATTTCTGCCCCCTGACCTGTGCCTCCTCCTAGGCCTCCTCATCACCGCAGCCCCTGTCCTCCACCAGCTCTAAGTGCTTATTTTCTCCGCCCAGCCCCTCCCTCACTATCTCGAGTTTTCCAAAGTAACCCCCCACCCCTCCCCCCATGTGAGGACGCAGGTGTCATGAGGTGAGTGTGTTCGGGCGGTCATAGAAGCAGAGGTGATGTCTTCCGACAATCATTCCAATTGACTCACCTGCGCGTCAAACAATCAAGGCGGTGAAAAAGCTATTATTATGGAAAGCTTTTGTATGAACAGTGTTATTCAGTGAAGTGTGCTTAAGAGTGTGTGCGTGGGTGTGCGTGTGCGTGTGCGTGCGCGTGTGTGGATTTCGGAGACAAACAAGGACAAAACATCCCTTTGTGGCAGCACATCTGTCTGACAAATTACCTAAAATTCCCTCGGCCACACACTTTCACAGCGCACTTCGCACACAAAGAGTGGTGTCACTAAATCCACACTTCTCTGTTCAGTGTAAACAATAGGTGTTTTGGACCAGAGGAGCTTTTATTCATAGTTCCAACAACAGTCAAAGGACACCCACCTGCTATTTATTGTGTCCGCACTGCAGGGACTGGGATCGATTGTAGTTCTTAGAAGCTACTTCAGAGTAGGTACTCTCCCAGCACAAGAAGTGCGTTGAGTGATGTAAGTGTACAGTGATTGGTCCAGACAAAAGTATATGTTGGTTGGTCAAAAACATGAGCCGATGCAGCACCAGCGACCGCCATTTTTAAAAAACCTAAAAGTCTAAGCTCATATCGGATCATGGCATGGATACATAACACGGTCATGGAAAGTAGGCTTAAAAAAATTGAACAATACAGGACAAATGGACCGACAGTGACGTCACACAGAAGGAACGTCGCCGTACCAACCGCCGGCCACTTACATCACTCGTTCCTATTAGCGGTGCGATTGCAAGCAGAAAAAACACCTGGAAGGTAATACAGTTGTCAGGGGAGCTCCGCAGAACTGTTAAGTCCAGAAACGCCTTACGTATTAGGTGTAATCTCATCAGCATTGAAGTGACACTTTTGAAGCCTTCAGTAAATGAGAATGCACCGTTTGCACCACAGTGCATGATGTATATACATGTGATACATGTGAGGTGTAAATGGACCTAGTGTTTGAACCTCTAACCTCAGCAGTGTTAGTGCCATGCTCATGGACTGAGCCAGCTCAGATGAAACTAATCTAGCCTCCAAAGTTGGTTGTAACTACTGACCAAATAAAGTGCCCAAAAGTCATTAAAAAAGTATTAAGGGAGCCCAGGTTCTGTTGTGTCTCACACAGCAGTGCTGAAATGGTGATCTGGGATCTAAATCAATCTTAGATATCGAGTATGTCAGATACTGATAACATGAAGCTTTTCTGCAGTCCTGGTAACACTTTATGTGAGGTGTGTTCATTAAGAATCATAAATATATCAGAACATGACATATTGTTCACAATCTGAATGATGTGCTGCAGAAACTTTAAAGATCAAAATGCTTAATGGTGGAACTGTTTAATTCTAAGACAAAAGAACAGTTATACCATACCGCAGTTATTCTGCGCCGTAGCCTGAGAACTTAAAGTCATGTGTACCTTATGTTGTAGATGGATTTCCTGCTTTGCAGCTCCTTTCACAACCAATGTTTTAATTACTGATCAGCTAATTTAGTGTAGTCTTTAAATAGTCAGAAAATAGTGGCTTAAGACAAGCAGTCAGGTCGGCACCTCTTGAAGGGTCCCAAGATAAATCTGACCATGAGATGATTAACAAGATAGAAAGCAGGGGGAAACTATCTTTGACATAATCAGGGTTATTTTAGTGACTGAGCAGTACGCCCTGTGATCACGTGTAAACATCAGGGTAATACCTGTATAAACCATATTTCTTCCTGCTCGTTGGAATATTATACTGTCTTTGTTTCAAACAGTATTAGACTCACAGCAAAGGGATGACAGGGAAATACTGTACTGGGGTAGCTTATGAACAACTTCTAATAAAGTGCTACCAGGATGTCCCAGCAGCAGGTGAATGGACCATTCTGATAAAACAGCAGAAACGCCTGGATCACCGCTCCCTTTAGGCCAGTAGCTCTGAAAAGCATTAAAAGGGATGCTTCCTGTCTGTACATATGAACTAGAAGCCATTTAATAACAAAGGACAATCAGCTAGCCACTACCCACAATCCACATTGGGTAAAGAAGATTTCCACAGTATGCCTTGCATATAGTGTCTTATATGAAGTAATAATGAAATTGCAATAACTTTATATTTGTTAAGAAATGTCTATATTTGATATGTATCTGATAATGATCACCTATGTGCCATGTTTTTTAAACAAATACATGTTGTCCTTTATTGCATGATGACAATTATGAAGTGTTTTTACTCCAGAATGTATTATAGTGTGTCCTGTCTCTATGTGTTTGTCTGTCTGCCTGTACAGCACAACGTGTCCTCGTCTCTAACAGTATTACTGTGCTAGGCAGCTCTGTAGTAGGGATCGCTCAACACGGCTCCTTCGTCTATTATTATTTGTATTATTATTATTATTATTATTATTATTATTATTATTATTATTAATATAGTTCTTGTTATGTTGATGTCCTCTGGAGCCAACATGAATTCGGCTACTGTTACAGTAGATTTTTTTCCTCAGTGTTTTATGTCACATAAAAAAAGAAAGATCACACCTTTAAACTTAGCTGAAGTTGTAAAGACTAAAGTTTTCTGTATCCCAATGAATTATTTCTCAGCTAAAAGTCTAAATAGTCTAAAATAATAAGAAAAGCCTTAATTGTTTTTGTCTGAGTGAGAGATGAGAAGACTGATACAGATGTATTGTCTGCGTAGTGCAGAGCTGGTAGACGTTCTCTAACTGAAACAGGACAATATCACTTTAGATGAGCAATCCAGAACAACAAAATGTTAAAAATAACAGCTGAATTTATTATATTAAAGCGATGGAAATTTACAATATGTAATAATATAAACATCAGCAGGCACTGGGAGTGAGCTTAAGAGGTGTTGGTAGGTGTGGTTCTGAACTTGGGACAGAGCCAGACTTGCTGTTTCGCTCTACGTCCAGTCTTAGTGCTGAGCTAAGCTGTGCCTTGATTCCAGCTCCATATTTAATACGCAGACATGAGACTGATATCCATTTTGTCACCTCACTCTCAGAAAGGAAGTTAATCCACAAATTTCCCAAAATGATAAACTGTTCGTACATTATGAAAAAAAAAGGTTTTTGGCTAACTTAGCCGCCCTCTGGAAGCCGGGCGGAACAGTATTTTTTATCAGGGAGCTTATTATCCTGTCTTTCCATGTGATGTAACTGCATTATTACGGATTAATTGAACACCGCAGCAGTCCTGAGCATGTAAACCCTCAGGCAGGCCGGAGGAGTCTGCCAATTAGCTGACATGGTTTTTATGATGATAACACAGGGCTGTTGTCACTCATCCTGTTTTTCAGTTAGATCTTGTTTCAGTTCCTCTTACCAAATTGTCCATGGTGTTGGCTCAGTGTGTTCCTCTTTGCATCATCACTATGTTTGACTCTGTAAAAGCACCATGAATTTTTAAAAAGAATTGGAAGAAAGTCAGCAGGATGCATATTTCATGAAATATTAAAAAAAAGCAATACCACAACCAACAATGTGTTTTGTTGTGTTTCATCACAAACTGCTGAGATATTTTCAGACAGCGACACAAGCTCAAAACTTTTCCAAATATGAGTAAATCAAATAATAATAAATAAAAGAAAATAAGAAAATATAAGTTGCAAAAAGTCAAAATGTGCCCGAGAACCAATGCATTAATCTTTAATCCACTGAGATACAAAAACAAATTTAACACCAGAAGTGAATGATCAATGATGAAAGCGATCAGGTGTAAATCCAGTCTCTGCTGTACACTGCATCAAAGCTATGTGTCACAGTGAGATAGCAGGGTTAGTACTGAAGTTCCAAACACAAACATAAGGTGGAAGAATTATTTCATTTTACTAAGGCATCTTTTTATCCTGAGTTAATGTTTTGCACTAATATACAGTATCTCACAAGTGAGTACAGCCCTCACATGTTTGTAAATTTTTGATTATAACTTTCCACTTGAAAACAGTGAAGAAATGACACTTTGCTCCGAGGCAGCCTTGATGCTGACTTGATGCTGCCTATTACCCACAAACCCGCACGACTCCGGCATCTTTCGAAAAATTGGCAAGATGACAGACTAACAAGCCAAATTCATACACAAATATATGTTTTTAAAAGTTATATTTTAGTAGTTTTCTCGCTTAGATTATTGACAAATTAACAAGAACTAAACACTGAACTACAGGCCTGGACTGGCCCTGACATTTTTGGCCCAGGCAGCCCACCAAAATCGGTCACACATCCCTCACCTATACACCATCCTTCCATATAACGTGTACCTACTGTAATATTCCCCCAAATCAGCTGAGCCGTATGTGCCGTGGACAGGTGAATCAGTGTACTCATTCACAGTCATTTACTACTCCATGGTGTCCATGGTGATCAGAGGTGGCCCCGGAATACACAACTCAAACTCAAGTACAAGTAGCCTACAAGTCATTTTCACAGCAGCGTGGGATCAGCCAATGCGATGCTGACAAAATAGCCTCACATCAGCCATTAGGACAGTTAGCCAAAGTTAGGACTGCATTAGGAAACTATGCTAGCTACAAAAACATGTTAAATTTTGAGGATTAAACACTTCATTTCCTGCATTCTGGAGACGTTTTCTGCACCAATCTATGGTGGAAATGTCTTTATTTATATTGAGGGAAACATGAAATTCAGGTGGCAAACCCGGAATATATGAATATAATAGAATATAATGCAGTATTCAGTAGCTTATGTTGTTTTTAGCTGGTTACCTTTTTTGGACAATGCAGATGTTTCTTCTATTTTGACATTGCATTTCATGCTTTCAAAAAGTGGTGGGGACATGTCCCCAGCGTCCTCAGAATAAATAACACCAATGACCCTACCTCCCTGCTCCCTCCCTAGGCTGAGCTACTCAATGCCATAGACATTTTATAGAGACATGCCACTCAACCACATCTTCAGTACAACTCTATGGGAAAAGCCTGTAACGGCAAAGATGGTGGTTATCCTGCCTCTCCCGCTAGAAAGCCAATCGTCTGCTTTTCACAGCCAAAGGGAATCATATTTCAGCCAATCATGCGGTTCCACTGACGTACGGGCACGTATTACTTCCATTACGCATGCGCAGAAGAGGCGACACGTGTAGTAGAAGTATAACCAGTTGGGAAAAACCTTTTAAAACCTTATTTTGGGGCAAAGTTGTCAAACCTTTTCTGCGATTTTTATCAGATTTTACTGCTGATTCTAGTCATGTCGTTTTTTTGTCCTGGTGACCAGTGAAAGTTCGGTTCTGGCTCTCACTCCATTCATTCAGAAAGGAGCCTGGTCTTGTTAGTCCGAAATAGCTGCCTGGAGGTGTTGCCAAGATGGTGGCTGAGTGGCAGAACTTGTCTATAAGGACTTTGTCCCTGCTTAGCACTTCACCTCCACTCTCCTGCTGTCCCTCGGACCTGTCACAGTGACTCTGTCCCTCTGCTTCACTAACACGACTCATTCGCTACTTGGCAGAGGCCACAGCTCTCCTTGACTCCTTATAGTGCCTGTGCTTACACTACGTCGGGTGCTGCAGCTGATGTTGAAGCTACTTCAGCCCGGTATCGGTAATTCTCGCGCATTTGGCAGCAACCATCTGAAAAATTTTTTTGGAAAAAAAATTAACACAAGAAGCAGACAGGGTGGAGGGGGTAGGGGCCCGTAAGATATGTGATTGGCCAGCCCTGTGTCAGTATAGAAATTTACCCAAAGGGCCGCTGTCCGTGCTCTCTGGACCGATACGTTGGCCTATTTTTAAACAGTTAAATAAATACGTAATACATACAATTTACATTTCACCGGCCCCAAAGGTTCGTCAGCCCTTCGGGCATTTGCCCAGGATGCTAGACTACCAGTCCACTCCTGGTGAACTATCATATCAGCCCGTGACTAAAACCAACAAAGATTATTCAGTATGATTTCTGAGGCCATTTGCCTTTTCAACAGCTAGTTAGCTGATGGCTAGCGTGTTGACGTCACACATTTCCGTGAATGTGGCCCTAGAAAGCTGTTCAAAACCAACGTTAACAGAGATGCCTTCACTCAGCAGGCAACTGCCTGCGTGTCGATCCGGTGACGCAGAGACGGCGCCGCGTCGCCGTTCCCTGGTCTGTGGCCCCGGATCTGGCCTACTGGCGGGACCCCCTCTCTCTCTCGGTTGGGGTCCCCCTGGGCAGGGTCACGTTCCACATCTCGGTCTTCACAGACGCCTCCCTGACGGGCTGGGGCGGGACATGCCTCTCTCAGGTGGTGGGCGGTCTGTGGCAGGGCCGCAGACTTCTCCACATAAAAGCGCGCTGGAGCTTCTCACGGTGTGGAAGGTGATCTGACATTTCTCCGCTCTGCTGCGGGACTAGCATGTGTTGGTCCGCACCGACAACAGGGCCGCGGCGGCCTACATAAACCGCCAGGGCGGGGTGCGCTCAGCGCAGCTACTGGGTTTGGCCAGGCGGCTGCTCCTGTGGGCGCGCACTCACCTGCTCTCCATCAGAGCAGAGTACAACCCTGGCTATTGAACAGAGGAGCGGACGTTATGTCGAGGGGAGGCCCTCGCCCAGACGAGTGGTGTCTCCATCCCGATCTGGTGGCCCAGATCTGGCTCCGGTTCAGCAAGACGGAGGTGGTCCTGTTTGCCAACAAGGAGAATGCTCAGTACGCCCTGTGGTTTTCACTGAGCCCGCAGGACGTCCCCCCTCTGGGAGTGGACGCCTTTGCTCACCCCCTTTGGCCCCCCAGGCTGCTATATGCCTTCCCATCGGTGCGGCTGATCCTGCGCCTTCTGGTCCGCCTGCAGTTTTTGTCCTTGGCGGTGATTCTGGTGGGCCCAGAGCGCACTAGCGCATCCTGGTTTCCCTGCCTCCAGCAGCTGCTGGTGGGACAGCCGTGGAAACTCCCCTGGAGGGGGGACGCTCTCTCTCAGGCGGGGGTGTTCGATCAGGAGTTATCCGCTCCTCGGCCAGCCTCTCTGGGTCTGGCCGCTGAGGGGCGATGCCTGGAGGGCTTAGGTCTCTCCCGTGTGGTGGTTCGCACCATCCAAGAGTCGCGAGCCGCCTCCACTCAGTCTTCCTACTCCTCTAAGTGGTCGGCTTTCCAGCGGTGGTGTCTGGATCAGGGGCCGGACCTGGTCTCCTGCCCGCTGCCAGCGGTGCTTTCGTTCCTGCAGCTGCTCATGGACTGGGGACTGGCGTTCAGTACGGTTAAAACCTACACTGCCGCCATTTCGTCCTGTCACGAGGGCTTTGGGGACAGGACTGTATTCTCCCACCCCCTGGTGAAACGGTTCCTTAGGGGAGTGCGAAGGCGCCGACCTGTGGTGCGGCCTGCTGCCCCACAGTGGGATTTGCCGCTGGTTTTACGTGCCCCCTTTGAGCCCTTGGAGACGGCGGACCTGAGGTTCCTTTCAGCTAAGGTCGCCCTGCTCCTCACTCTGACCTCGGCCAAGAGGGTCAGCGACCTGACTGCCCTCTATGTGGCTCCGCTCGCTGCCCTCGGACCTGTGGAGGACGCCGCGTCGCACCTCCTCTGCCCGGTCCTGCTACGTGGCGCGTCACGTTCCACATCTCGGTCTTCACAGACGCCTCCCTGACGGGCTGGGGCGGGACATGCCTCTCTCAGGTGGTGGGCGGTCTGTGGCAGGGCCGCAGACTTCTCCACATAAAAGCGCCTCCTGGCCGTCCTGGCCTCCTGGTCGTCCCCGTGCTCTTTCGTCCGTTTCTACCTGCGGGATGTCTCTCTCTCTGACTCACTCAGTACTGAGTGTTCTGGCTGAGTGATTCTCCTTGTAAGTGTGTGGTGGGCCCTCTCCCACCGGACGGTATGGGGAGTGCGGCCGCTGCTTACGTGGCCTGTCCTTGGTTCTTTATGGCTCTGGGCAGGTGGGTTGTGCTTGGTGGTACCGTATGGGCCAGTGAGGCGTTGACTCATCCTGCTTCGCCTCTAACCCAATAGCGATAGCCTTAGAGGGCGAAGCCTATACGAAATAGAATGGGGGCTCCGTACTGTAACCCAGATTCTATGAATATAGGCGCAGTCCTCTAAGTTGAAGGCCTCACTGGACCTTGGTTCTCAGTGCTGAAGAAAAGGCATTTGGGAGCCAAAGGCTAGGTCTCACCATTATATATACAAGGTGCGGACGTAGGAGAGGCTGTGGGTGGGTGTAGACTAAAATTCTCAGTGCCGCGCAGGTTACAGTACGTAACCCCCGTTTTCTCTGTTGCTTGGAACGGCAACTATTCTGCTTCTAATGTGAAGGCACCGGGTCGGGATGCTCTGTGCGCACTCCTGAGCCTCTCCAACCGCAGACAACACTGAAGCTAACGACACGCAGTCCTCTAACACCACAAAACAACCAGCTCACAGCACAACACAGACTCCACCATAAACTCCACATAGGGATAAAAACAACAATAAAGTTTTAAGTGGTGGAGGCTGAAGCACCTCAGGCCAAATGAGAATCAGTTTATGTCGATTGAAAACACAGTCAGCATAAAACTCACCGGCTAATGAAAAGAAATTGCTAATATTATCTGTTGCGAAATACTATAGTTGTAACGTTATTCCACATTAGTTAACCACCTAACAAGAACCATTTTACTATCCTGTGTACATTTACATTACATTTACTTTTAAATGTACTGTTTAAAAATACTCCAAAGCGACTTACAATTGCTATTTATGTCAGAAGAGGGTAAGTGTCTTCCTCAGGGACACATTGGTGATGTGTCACAGTGGGGAATTGAACTCCGGTCTCATACACCAAAGGTATGCATCTTATCCACTCCTGTACCGCCAGTATCATGTCAAAGTGTTTATTTAGCCTGCAATTAGCCTGTTGTAACAGCATAAAGCAAATGTGGAGCGATCTGTTTATGCTAGCCTATTGTGATGCAGGAGCAGCCAGGTAGGTTAGCACTGATCTACGACTGTTTACTTTGTAATTTTCAATTTAGATTTATTGTGGTTTTACCGATACTCAGGTACACTGTAACGAACGTGACCCACATAATATACACATACAATAAATACATACAATAATACAAAATAACGCACAGGACAACACCACAGTGGAGGAACTAATGTTGCTCACTACAGTAAAGTTACTTACTGTCTAACTGTTATAAAGTGTGGCATCAGTCTCATTATGATAGTCACTCCAGCTCACTAACCGTTTCGTTATCATCCAATAAATGTAAGTTAGCTGTGCTCACATTGCTGAGCCTCCAGTGAAAGATACACAGATAGTAATGTTAGTTACTGAAAAGCAGACTAGTGAGCTTACGCTGATGTATCACATCCGCTAAATGCAGTAAATGTAAATGTAAATGTAACATTATCATGTAACCAGCATGGATTAGTTCAACCTGCAGCTGATAAAAATATTACTGTAACTTTGCAGTGGGAGGTCAGCTGAGTTTGCAGCATGTTGTGTGAAGCTGTCTCCCTGTCTGTCTATAGCTGCTGTCACTCTGCCTTTTTTTCCCGAGAGGATTGTGCCAATATGCGACTGGCTGAGCTGTATGAAAGGTACGGAGCATCTATTGCGGGATCTCTGTATGAAAGCGGTTGTGTTTTGGATTATGCTCAAGCGAGCACGTTCACGAGTACACACCTGGTTGCCATCTTAAAACCGCACCACTAGTGGCCGCTGAAAACTATATATTGCCCCTTTAACAAGAGAGCAGGAATTTACCACTGAAATCAGCTTCTGTAGGGAACACAATGTGCATTATTTGACACACAGAGTTTAAGCCTGGTCTTAATTATTTACTTGTTATTCTGGCTTTTTCACTTCTTCATTTCTGGATGAATTTGCCAGTGACCTATAACCAGCCGAACACAGCTGTTAGTACTGGTTATTGAGGCCAGATCCATGTATTTGAGTGCATTTTCTTTGCTCCAATGATGTTCCCATTTGAAAATGATATGAAGGAGACTTTAGTTGGTGTGGCAAGTCAGTGAACACAGAGAAAATGAATTATTAATGTAGTTTCTTGCCCTGTTAGATGTTTGACGGATTTCATAAATTCCACTCTGCTCTCTCTCACAAATGCTTCTAGTGTGACTCTCAAGATGAAATGTTTCGTATCTTTTTGTTTTCTTTAATCAAATATTCTATTTTGGAGGTGAACAATATCACTGAGCATTGGTGCTGACATAACAGTCTAGTCATTTATTCTGATTCTCTCTAATCTCTGCCATTCTCATCACGAATCAAAAAGTAATACAGAAGTTAGGTTAGAGTGTTCAGTAGGCAGTGGGTGAAGCTCACTAAAGTGGTGAAAGTAAGGTGCCTCTACTAAAAATGTTTCTTATTAGGTGGAGATATTTTCTGACATTTAATGTACCAAAGAAAAACTGAGCGTTCATTAAATTGTCCTTGTTTTTCCAGTGTTTTGTCATTCAAACATTAACCACTAAAGAAATGAGAATCTACTATCTTCTTGGCTCTTTTCTGAAAAAAAAAATCCTGTGTTAAAGTCAACTAAGTTTAATTGACGTAACATTTTGATGAAAAGAATGTTACATAAGCATTTAGAAAGTGAGAGTTCAATGCTGCTAAAGAAATGCAGTTCATAGCAGCACACTATACATATCTACAATACAGATAGTGAGTTTTGGTAAGTAAATAACTAAGTAAGTATTTGGTCTTAAAGCAAAGTGTTGGACAAATCAAAATATTGACCTGATGGCGCTAGAGAAAAGGTTAAGAAAGGAGAACCTGAATATGTGTACTGAATTTCACGACAATCCATCCAACTGTTGTCTATCCTTTTCATTCAAAACTGCAAATGTCAGAGTTCACCACATCATTGATGTTTGTCATCTGGACAGAGGCTGTTACAAATTTCATGGCAAGCCTGATGGTGGCGCTAGAGGAAAACTGGTGGGAGCACCAAAGTAATTACAATTTATCTCCTGAGGAACATGAATGATCGTACAAAAATTTATCTTTATCCGTCCAGAGGTTGATGAGATATTTCAAGTGGTGGACTAACAAACCAACATTGCCATAACCTTGTTAAAAATAATGTAACGTGTGGCCTTCAGCCAAGCCAGTGCTTTATCAATAAATATTAGATTTCAACTTTGAGACCGCAGATATCTTGTATTTTAGAAAACTACATGCTTGGTGTCACACAGTCGCTTGTAGGCAAGGATCACTTCACATTGCTTCTCTTCTTCCCTCAGCCTTCAGCAGTCTGTATAGCTGCTGTAATATAAAAGACCATTGTATCAGTATGGCTGTACATGTTTTTGAGCGTATAAAGAGCTAATGCTTCATCTGTTGATGTACGATTTGATAGAGATACAAGCTGACATCTATTTCAACAGTTCACACATACACTTTAAATAGGGTCTCTCTATTCTTTCAAGACATCTTTCCTTCTCTGAAAACCCAGTTAGATCATTTCAGTTGGGTACTCTGCATCCAGAACTGCTTTAAAAGGAGATCTCAGTGATGTCATGTATTTTCTAATAAAGGCTTGACAGTGAAACGATCAATAAATTCATCAGTTTATTGCAGGGGCAGATCTAGAAAAAATTTTCTGGGGTGGCGATTTTTAAAATTGTATGTACACACTACAAAAGGGCACCGGCTGCCATTTACAAACTATGACAGACAAACTTTATCTCATGCAATCAATGTCTTGCATTTGAGGTTTCATGTCAAACAGTTCATATTAGAAATATGTGACCATACAATGTGATTTCACTTAATAGGAGATAAGAAGTATGTTAACATTACTTTAGGGTAGGTATGATCACAGGAAAGGCATTAAGGTAAGACACAGGCGCAGTGTGCACTACAGTGAACACAGAAGGCATGTTTGGCTACTTCTTTTATTTTTGCTTGAACACCTGTATGTGCCCAGCGTATCACTGTGCCATCGTATCCCTGCCCTACAAGATTTTTCTTGTACTCCAACCCATGCTTCTCAAAGAAGTATATAATCTTGTCACTTAAGGCGGCAGCATCCAGGTGTTCTGCCACTTCAAACTCCAGAAATCTTTCATGAACCACACTGTTGTAAAATTATCTCAGAACAAATGACATTTGTTCTTTTTTCTGAACATCTTTAGTTTCATCAACAATAACTGAAAAATGTTTGCTCATTTTAAATTCCTGGATGATTTCCTCTTTTGACCATTGTAGCTATGCACTCAAGTATTTCATTCTGTATTGTAGTCTTTCTTTACTGATGGGTTTATGGTTACCTGGCAAGTCTAACATTGACAGAAATACAACTTTTTTTCTGAGTCAAGAGACTCCCTGTGACCCCGCTGTGCCATGTTCTATGTGCTGAAACTAAAATTTCAGCTAATGTTTTAATGTAGTATTGATTTTCAGCCACCTGCTTCTGTTTTTTGCTCATCCATTAGTCCAAACATTGAGGTGTTTTTATCCATAATTTTCCTGTTCTCTGTCCATGTGAACATTGCATTTACATGGCCTTCAGATCTGGCATGAGAACAGAAACCACTGTATTTCATTGGAGCCTTTTTCCAGTTACGATAACCGTCAAATGAGGTGACACACAGGTTAACACACCAACATTTTAGCCTGGGAGAGTATTTTTAGATTTGTTTGTTTAATTTTTAAATTTAATGAGCAACAGATCTCTCGCTTTCTCCCTCCTCATCTTGGCGATGCTCTCCCTCCACATCTTCACTGCTGTGGTGTTCTCCGACCTCCTCCTGCCCCCGGTCGCCTTGGCCTTGTATTCTTCCTCTGTCGCATTTCTGTTGCCCTTTTCTCTCCACCTCGTCTTCATCTTCACTCTCTCTTTCCACGTTACCTTCCTCAGTTGTTCATTTTCAATTTCTCTCATCTTGTCTTTGGTGAGAAAAACACTACACAGGCTACCTTTCCTCTTCATTTCTGTAAGATTCAAATTAACAATGTTTTCCTTGACAGACGTTAAATCAATATTAGCTTTTGTAGTCGTGTCGGCTGGCAACAGGGGTGGAATGGCTTTCTTTTAGGGTGGTATTTGCTACCCTATGCCACCGATAGATCTGTCCATGGTCCACTGGTTATAATTTCCAGCAAAACAATTAAGACATGAGCTGACTTTCACTGTCCAAACTGTTTAATTTTGTGTTGTATTGCTGTTTTGTATCTACTCATGAATTGTGGCTTTCTAAAATTTTAGCCATGCTAAGCAAGGCTGTGGGGATGGCAATGTCAATCTGCCTTTTGTTCCATCGGTCCACCACTTTGCTCCAGGCTAAAATATCTCAAAAACTACTGGATGGATTGAGAGGAAATTTGATGCACACATATATGGTCTCCAGACTGTAACCTCTTTTGGATTCGAGATATCAATACAACCAACAAACAACTAACACACTGGAAAAACTAGCTTAATAACAAGAAAGTTATAACTGAATAACTGAATTGTAAAGTCATGCTGTCTGAAAACCTTGACAAAAATAATCCTTTGGAAAACTTGTGGCGTGATCTGCACTAAATTTTCAATCTCTTACACTGCAAATAATGTCCGGAAATATTCTGTTTGTTGGATATTATATAAGAGTTTTCTAGATTTCAAGTTACAATGTATACTAACAGCTATTATAAAACGGGTAGCTCAAATCAAGCAATGTATATATTATATTAATCTAGATTAATCTAGATTAATTTTGAAATTAATCTAGATTAATCTAGATTAAAATGGCTCATTTGAATTCTGCCGAAGGCATTCAGGGTATGTGTGTGAACGGGTTTCAAGCCAGGTTTCAAACCAGTTGGCGCATTAAACCAGAGGCTCATTTCCTGTTTCCAAAATGCATCACAAACTGCTTGAGAAAGCTGCTCTAGTATGATAATTGGTGATGAAAATAAATCATGTTCAATAAGATGTACTTGTGTGTAGTGTGTGATGTGCTTTGCGTTTAGATGGTAGGCTACTTGAGACTGGAAGAACTCCTACAGTCAACTAATTCCGCATTCCAGAAGGTGCAAACCAGGTGTTGTGCCGAGTTTTGCCTGCCTGCCGAGAATTGCATGCACCTCCAAATAATGCTTTTAAATGCTGTAAAATTCTTTGTGGACTTCATCAATGGTGATAAATTGATTTGAAGTATATATTTTATGAACGTTTAGAGTCTTTAATATTTTAATACACTAGGCTAAAAGGACCATTCCTTGACATTCAGTACATATATGTGGCGATAAAGCTGTTTGATCAATGAGCACAGCAAAGTCTCTGAGAAGGACCTAAAAAGGTGGATGCATAATTCGGCAGATCAGATTTTGTAGGCTCCCTGCCGAAAATCCACCTCTTTTCTCAGCATAGATGACCGTTAGCACCCGCGAGGTGCATGCAATTCTCGGCAGGCAGAATTCGGCACAACACCAGCAGCTTCAGAAATGTTCGTTCACAAAGTGCTGTCCAACAGCTGTCTGTGGACGTGTTGCTACAGTTAGTGTGAGTAAATACCGCACAATGCGTTTTTTAATCAACCGGCGTATCAATAACTAACCTGGCTAGTTGTAAACAAACAGCTGGCCGAGCGAGGTTGTAACCGGAACGCCGTCAGCTCGGGTGTGACGTCATTCCCAGCTCCAACCTCCGAGGTAAATGGAACGCAGCATCAGCTGCATCCATGTTAGCACGTCACGTTTGATGTGGTAATTTCACAGTAGGCAAACACACAGGTTCGAAGACTCGTTCTTGCCCCCTACAGTGCAATTCGGCTAGGTACACATCTGCGCTAAAATATCAAGGTGAAAGTCATCATAGCTTGCGTAGTATAGACCCAGTTCCCAACCCAACTTTGAGAATAGATTAACGGCGATATTTTTTTTATCGCCCGATAAGAGTCTCACGCTACCGTGCTACAACGTGCTACAGCACGTTAACGCCGATAACAGCCCACCACTAATGAGTGTATACAATGGATATGACGTCACATTCCTTTGAACAGATCCATATCACTTTGCGACAAACAGGGTTTGAGTTATAGTCTGAGCTTCATGGGGGTCTCATGCCCCATTTACACCTGGTATTAAAATGCAATCTGATACTGATCAGAGTGCTGTCCCATTCCAGTTTAACAGCATTTTGAGCCCTTACCGCCTTTTGCACTCAATCACCAAGTATGGTCAGTTAAGCCTGTGAGGGTTCAGCGCACAGGGTTTTGGGGGGCATTGGGATTGGGCTTGACTTTAACAAGTGACATCACAGGGTCAGTCAGGGTCAGGAGTCACGGGTAGATCAGAGTGAGCTGACCCATCAGGGCAGCTGATTTCCATAATAAATGACTGAATTAAATACCACTATGCTTATTGTGATGTGTAATACAGAGAACTTTTCATTTTATTTTATTATTTTACATTCCTTTTTTCAGTTATTTTTTCCACCACTAACAAAGCCATGAAATATTTAGCAGTAGAGTTTGGCAAACAGAACATAGTCCATGTTTGCCTAGATAATCCACACACCTACAGTATTTGGTGAGGATGAAGTCCAGCTCTATTGCAGTAACTGTGACATCGTTGTTCAAAATCCTTGTTCAAAGTCCAATTTCAAATCTATTTGGATGTTTCTAAATTCTATTTTGAGTCAGTCGTTTGTTTCATCAAATTGTTAGGTAAACAGTCACACACAGATAATGTAGCTAATAATCAACTGTCATGTATATGAAAGCATGAAAGTGACAGCCTCAGACACAGCACTTATAATAGGAGGGGACTTCAACACAGCCGGCAGTCACTGTATTTGGAAATCCACAGACACCCTTAAAAAAATACATAAGCGAATTTGGTCTTTGTGATGTTTGGCGTACTCACTGGTTCGCAGCTCAATTGTTATTATTATTATAGGCATCTCAGACACTCAGGTTCTTCCTGTCATGATCAGCGATCACTCACTGGTTTGTATCACTGAATTAAAAAAGAGTCAGACCACCAACTGGAAATTGCAGACCTAATACATTATTGTTCAAAGACCTAGATTTTATTAGCTATTTCAAAAAGCAGTGGGCAATATTTATGGAAACTAATGACCTTCCAGGAATCTCAACATGTCTTCTTTTGGAGGCAACAAAAGAAGTCATGAGAGGTAAAATAATCTCCTACTCATCATACAAAAAAAGAAAGAGAGATTCTGTAAATTAGAGCTAGAAAGCTGCCCATACTGTGTCCCACAGGAACATATGTTGAATAATCTTTCAATCAATTAAAACTTTAATTAAATTAAATTATTGATAAAAAGATTCCAATTCCTGTTGCAAAGACTACGCTTGGAGAACTTCAAACATGGCAATATGTCCAGCAAATCCCAAGCCAACCAATTACAGTTTAAAGGCTAGAGAAGGTCGCTCCTTGTATAATACACCCTGGCCAAAAAGGATTAATTAAGGGCAGGCACTCCACCAACAATAAACACAGACTATTTAATATAATAGACTACGGCACTATTCATTATTTGGAAACTACAGTTGTTTCTTTAGATGCAAAGAAAGCATTTGATAGGGTAAATTGTAAATTTATATTCACTATTTTACATAAATTTGAATGGGTAACTCCTTCATAGACTGGATTGAAACATTTAGTTCTCTAGGAGCTTCTGTCAGGATAAATGATCATACTTCCCCAAGCTTCAGTACTTAGAGGGGCACCAGGCAGGTTTGTCCACTCTCTCCCTCTCTCATCAGACAAAGTAAAAATATTAAATTAATTCAAAAAGAAAATGTGACCACGAGATAAGCCTTTATGCAGATGATGTATTACTTTTCCTCCTAATCAAACTTCTCTTTCAGAAAGTAAGTTTCCAAAAATATATACTTTTTTTTACAAAGCACAAAAAATAGAAAATTCTGGGCCAATAAAAGAGGTCAACTAAACAGAACTTATCTCAGGTAACATAAACTCAACATATGCTGGACAAAACAGACTTAAACTAAACCGATCTCACAAGACTGAGACATGGGGGAAACTTATATAGTGGCTGATCAGGCCATTCTGACACAAGGGGGTAGACAAACACATAATATATAAAGAAACCACAATAACTACAACACATGCTAAACCAATGCTACCTAATATGAACTAAGGGTAAATAATCAAATAATCATAATAACAAAGTATAACTAACAAAGAAAAGAACACAACTTCAAAATGTAATACACTCTGCCACCCCCATGATATGGGAAAACATAGTGCAGTCCAGTTATCCATTCCCCCTACTTAAACAGCTTGGAGGCAATTGGAAGTCCTTTTGTCTGTCAGCCACCCAGAGACCCCCAGTGACTCTCCAGGAACTGGTAACTCAAAAAGAAAAGGTATTAATTTCACCGAACATAACTTAAAGACAATGAACCTGAAATTAGTTAAATTGACAAAGTTAACTAAATGTTGCACCCAAATAGAAACTAAGTCAAATAACTAGTGATGGGCAAAGCGAGGCTTTGTGAAACATTGAAACGTTTGAAGCAATTGTGCAGGAATTGTATCGAGGCTTCAAAAGCTTCAACACTCTTCTCCACGGTGACATCTGCTGGTCACTTTTGATATTGACACAACTTGGTAGGGGTTTCATTGAAACAATGACCAGCGTTTACAATTCTAAACGTATTATCAATACATGACCAACAGGATTTTGGAGAAATCACCATACAACAAACAAACGCCTTCAGATTGTCAGACAGCAGATGGGGTTTGGAATAAAAGTGTGTTTAAATAAAACACATCTGTGTGTTGTTTAATAAGTAATCACTCATTTAGCTGACGCTTTTCTCAAAAGCAAATCACAATTGCTATGTCAGAGAGCACACCTTGGGGTTAAAGTGTCTTGCTCAGGGACACATGTATCACAGTGGAATCAAACCTACATCTCTTATGCTAAAGGAATATATCTTAACCACTACCCTATCCATTTTCACAATCGGATTATTTTATTGATCTACGAGGGTGAATTCTTTGTTGCAGATACGAAGCATAAAAGGAACAGAAATAATAGGTAGTTAGTGAAGTAGAGTTAGTGAGTGGAGAATATAATAAAGTAGGTCTATACAAATCATTGAATATAGTAATACATGTGGATATCTACAGTATGATACAGTAGATTAAAAGAGGTGTAATGATATTAGCAGGAAAGATATCCCCTAGTGTAATAATAAATAATGAGTGCAGGCAGTGATGAGGTGTAATGGATTAAAAATCCGTAACTGAGTAAAGTTGAAGTTTTTTCAAGAATGATAAATGAAAAGTCTCACATTTGTTATATGTCAAGAATTTTATATAGAAATATTCAGCTGTTTTGAGGCTGAGTCTGGTTTTTTTTCATAACTGGCATCCCCAGCCTTGGAAAGATTTGGTCACATGGAACATTTGTTGCTGGCAGAAGTATTTTTTTGGCCTACAGGTGCGGATATACTACAGCACGTCACTCCAATAAATCAAAGGACTGTGTGTCCTTGGAACAAATCTGTCAAATACGTTAGAGGCTGATGTGTGGTTTGTTCCAAACACTGTGAATCTAACGTAGAAGCGGCAGCTTGCCACCTGTCGAAACAGGGGGTGAAACGCACCAAAGCCTCGCTTCACTGCGGTCACGTGACATTGACGTTTTGAACCACGCTTTGAAGCAGTGTTTCGAAACGTCTGTGCTTCGGGATCTCGACACGTCAGTATCGAGCGTCCCATCCCTACAAATAACTAATAAACTGTTTAGTGTGTCCAGTTATTTGTATTATGTAATGTGCTCAAAACAAAAGAAAGAGTTCCATGTGTGGCTGCTTGTGCGGCCATCGCAGGAACAATTGCCACCATAAAAATGATGGTCCTGCTCAAAATCAATGATACCCTTCGACCCACCCTATCTGGTTTATGTCACTGGACTCAAAAATCTCTAAATTTTTCTAAATAAAATATACCATCACAAATCAGTAACCACATCGTCCCGAGCGCCCCCGGTACCGGGTCGGTAATCTATAGCTGTTATAGCTGGTGTCCGTTGGGTCCATTTTAGTTTTGCCTCTACCTCAAATTCTCTCATAGAAGAAGAGCGTGTTCGGCAGAGGCGGACTTTGTCAGTCTCTGCTGGCAAATCGTAGGAGCTACAACCTCATGCAATATACCATTTTTTTCAGGAGAATCAGACCTTTCTATAGACACCAGAACCAGCCCTGTAGGATGTTCTGTTCTCAAGCTGTGGGCCTTAAAGCATGGAAGTGCATTTTGTCATTTATAATGACTGGTTTTATCAACATTTCAATGTTTTGGAAGCTTTATGTTATTTGGAATGTGGTTGTATGGAGAGAAATAGTGTTTTAAAGATAACTCCCAATAAAAGTGAACATATTAACAGTAAATACTTCAAAAATATGGACATTCGCCAGGTATATTTTTTAAAAATTGTGTAATAACTGTTGTATATAAGTTTCTTCTTATCAATTTTACAGTTGCAGTTGTGTTCCAGGTGTATTAAAAGATATTCAGGTGCATTATAATCTACCTTATGATGGTTTTGATGGTTTATTGCATTAAAATATAGCTTTTTTTACCAGGCGAGAATGAAAATATATTTTTTTCTGTATTTAATCTCCATGTATTCTGTAATGGTAAAATAAATATGTTAATATACAATGGATTTATATTCCTTTGCTTCTGACATTTCAAAGGAGACCGGAATTATGCATTTAGGCCTAATGGTTGAGGAGATATTACTGATTTATTTTGGATATGTTATATTAGGCGTTTTTCCTAAAAATAGGTGCTAGGCAACTCTTAAAAGCAAACAATTGTGGTGGTTTAGAACTACCAAATTTTTTGTCATTACTTTCATGGCCAACAGACTACAATATCTCAAAATGGATCAATCTGAACAAACATTCTATAAGGAAATTAAAATTTCCAACATGCCATTCACCCATGCAGACTTACTCCAATCTAGAACCATCATGACATCCTCCAAACTAAGAAAACTGTAAATTCCCCATTGTGGTGTGATAAAGGGATAAGACATCTAAAGCAGGGATACTGAATTAGAATTCAAAGAGGTCCAGTTAGAGAAAATTTCCCGAAGCAAAGGTCTAGAACATCAAAACGACTAACTTGTGTTATCATTCAGTACCATAATGTATAGTTGTATCAACGTGATTTTAGTCAACAACGGTTTTCACATCAAACCGGAGGGATAATAAATAATAACCTCTCTAATAATAAATTATAAATTTAAGTAAACTAAAATAAAGTGCCTAATTTTTAGAAAAAAATAAATAAAAAGCGTGGCTTGAAGTGATGAAGTGTAGTCTTAACCAATTCTATAATAAACACTCAACACATTATAACAAATGAACAGCTGTAATGCCTCCTCTTCTCTTTATTTCCTCTTTCCTACTTTCTCTTGTTCAGTGAGAAACGTGAGCTCTTGTTTGTCCTGCCAGCTAGCATTGGAGATCTATGAGATATTGGTACTGGTTCTGAACTGTTAACCACACCCCCATTCTCTGTTTTTCATTCAGTCTATAGCAACATTACCTTTACTGTCTGTACCTCTGTGTGGGCTGACTCCCTCCCCTCTCTCTCTTTCTCTCTGTTGCTCTCTTGCCCTCTTGAAATGAATTTAGCAACCATAAAAAAGCATGCACCTGGAGATTAGATATATATTTGATATAGCAACAAACGACACAGGAGATGTGGATGATTCCTTACTGTGGGAATCCATTACAGCAGTGCTTAGTGGCTGCATCATATCCTATGTAGCTGATAGGAGAAAACAAATGGTTAGTGGAGCTGGATGAGTCTATGTCTCAGCTAGAACATATGTGCAAAGCCTTGGTAGATCCCAACACACTGAATTCTATAGTTTCCTAAAGAGATGAGTAGGCTATAATACAATTCTTGCCACTGAGGTTACTGAGCAGATGAGCAGAATTAAGCAGATGCAATATGAAACACCTCAGAAATTGTTAGCAGGATCAGCTGAAACAGGCCAAAGCCTCTCAAGCAATTGTGAGAATAAAATCAGACATGGGCAATGTCCTCTCTGACCCTAAAGAAATAAATGCACGTTTTGTGAAGTTCTATTCAGAACTGTATAAGTTAAATGGTAATCAAGAAACAGATGCAAATAAGTCTTTTCTCTTGTAACTGAACATTCCTTGTCTTAACAGCAAAGCAGTAGCGGAGCTAGACAAAGACATCTCTACTGAGGAGATAATAGAAGCACTTAAAGAATTCCCAAACAATAAAGGTCCAGACGGATTCACCATAGTGTGTGTGTGTGTGTGTGTGTGTGTGTGTGTGTGTGTGTGTGCGTGTGAGTGTGTGTGTGTGTCTGTGTGACAAGGTGGGTTTGCTCACCACTTGTCTCATACAGTGTCTCATACAAGTGTTTACGTTTTGTAATTTACCATGGTTTGTGTAAAAGTGCACCACTTACAATTCCGGGTTGTTTGTGTTTGCATTATGTTACAGTCATGTGATAGTTAAAGTGAACACACAGTCATTAGTTAGTTTCAGTTCCATTTTATTAGGTTGCAAGTTTAAAAATGATTTGTTGTCCTGTGTTCTTTTGTTCAGTTCCACAATGCAGGACAATTGTTTGGGGAGGGACTCTTCTTCTTCTTCTTCTTCTTCAGAATAGATGCCTTACGGCATAATGCTGCCTCTCACAGTTCAGTCTCAAGGCCCATTTATACTCTTGCGTAGGGTCTATTTGCGTACCTATGCCGTAGGCTACGCACATAGCATGCATTTATACTCGTGCGGAGGTATGTCCGTCATTCTGCGATTACACTCATAAACGCAAGTCGGCAGTAGCGCTACAGCGTCCACTGTGTTGACTTTTGCCAAGCAGACTAACTTCTGGTTTAGCCCTCTGCTAACGTAAATGGGGGTAAAATTGTATACGTGCGGCTGGTGGAGCCTTTTCAAATGTTACCGACCAAATGGATCATAGTCTGATAGCGAAACGAGCAGTGTTTGGAATAACGGCGTTTAAAAGAACGGCGTTACGTAACAGCGTTATTTTTTCAGTAACGGGGTAATCTAACTAATTACTTTTCCCGTCGTTACAACGCCGTTAACGTTACTGGTCGTTAAATGCGGTGCGTTACTATGTAATAAACTGTGTAATCCGAACGCACCAGCTGGCTCACACAGCTAGTCAGGAGGTGGGTTAATAACGAGGTAAACAGTGCTTGAAGTGGACCGGTACGCTGCGCTCTAGCTTCGGGTGCCTTTCAACCAGCGATTATGTTGGCTAAGGCAGAGTCATGTTTCTTGGTAGCCAATCAGAGCCAGTGTTTTTACACACATGCCAGCACACGCCACACACACACAACACACACACACACACACCAGCTAAACAGAGATTCGATGAAGCAGCGGAGATTTTCTTTAAGAGTAGGTAACGGAAATAGTTACTTTCCCTGGTAACGAATTACTTTTATTACAGAGTAATTCAGTTACTAACTCAGTTACTTTTTGGAACAAGTAGTGAGTAACTATAACTAATTACTTTTTTCAAGTAACGTTCCCAACACTGGAAACGAGTCATTTCGCTTGGGTTGCGGGGGTCAAATATATTGATGAGTAAAAGTTACTTTAAACCGCGGGGTACTTCTGTTCGGCTCTGAGGCATTGCGTGGCAACCCAGCTGACCAATCTCAGAGCTTACAGTCAGCGTCGACTCGACGTGTAGTTACATTTTTGAGGAGGTGCACGTCAGGCGACAGCGTAGCCTCTGCGTAGCCCCGTAGCCTACGCCGTCGATTTGACGCAGAAGTATAAATTACGCTTCAGTATGTGGAGAGGCCCGCCTGAGCATTTCTTCTTTATAGGAACAGGGTGGTCATGGATGGGTTTTCGTTCTTCATAGGAATATATGTCTTTTGGTTGTTTTTGGTTACTGTAAATAAATGTGCAAATATCCCTGTTTTCTAGTCAGTGGGAGCGGAGTGAACTGATAACTAAGTTCCAAATGTTAAGTGATTTCTATGTAGCAAGGTTATGGAGTAGATCAACCTGCATCAGAATGGGATGGGCTGAAGCAGTTTGGGTGTGGTGACCTATATAAACATATATTATATATATGTCTGCTCCCAAGGGGATGAAGAGGTGAGGCTGTGCTGCTACCAACGTGTCACAGCCAGTGCTATGACTCTGTGGGTTTGTGTCATAGTTATTGTTTGAAAGCAGCTTTGGCCCCCTGTCAGGTGTTGTGAACTCCTAGACCTGAACCTCCTGATCTCAATTTAGTTATTCCTGAGTACCACAATTTAGGGTAGGTGTTTAGTAAACAGAGGGCTCAATTGCTGCTACCCCATAGACCTTATGATTGTGCTATAGACTTACTTCCGTTCGGTTGTACAACATCTCCCAACCTGAGAAGGAGGCAAAAGTACATTTATGACTCTTTGGCTGCTGGACTTATCCACCCATCCTCTTCACCCCCTGGGGCTGTTTTTGGCAAGGACTGTTCTCTCTGTCTGTGCATAGATTATCGAGGGCTTAATGACATTACCATTAACAACAAGTACTCCCTGCCCCTTATTGACCCAGCTTTTGAGCCTCTACATCAGACAACTGTTTTCATTAAACTGGATTTGAGGAATGCCTGCCACCTCAAATACAAATACGGAGCATTTATTTACCTCTTTAGAATCCGTGAGGGCCCCCAGTTCTGTTCTCATGTATGGAAGGTGTTTTGTTCTGCACTGGGTATCTCTTCCAGCCTCTCCTAAGATTAGTACCTGCAGACCAACGATCAGACTGAGCTTGCTAATCAGGTCCTGGAGACGACATTGCGCCTTTGTGTCCACTGAACATCCCACATCATGGTGCACACAGCTTCCGTGGGTGGAGTATGCTTACAATTCTCACGTCAGCTCTGCCACAGGTATGTCTCCATTTATGGAGTTTCAACCGCTTCTGTTCCCCAGCCAGGAGGTCGAGGTGGCGGTCCACTCAGGCAAATATGCGCAGATGCAAGAGAGTGTGGAGATCAGCCAGGGTAGCCCTGGTTCGTACCGAGAAACCTGGGAGGGCACCTGAAGCCGCCCGTTGAGAACAAGGACAAGCCAGTGATGTGACTCTGTGGGTTTGTGATATTGTTTTTGTGTTTTTTTGTGTGCGAGTGGGCGTTCCTGAGGTCTATAAAAAACCTATATTTACATGTACATGTACCTCTATGAATTGTGTCTTACCTTGCTGTTTTGTGCTCAAAAGATGTGTACAATACCATACCAACGGTTTACTCCAATGCCTCTGTGTCACTTTGAAATGATTCCGGACAGTCTGCAGCTATTTCCTGCTTTGAGAACAGGCTGTGAATGAGGAGTGTCGTTGCGATCGCTAGTCATACGCAATTTATTTGTCAGCTTCTGGTTGGCTAGTGGTGTCATCTATACGGATTTGGGGACTGCCCGTCTATTCTATTGGTTCTGACAGTTCGATAGAGGTGTCAATCATCCAAATTGACCAATTGCTTGCAAAGATATGGCTGCATTTTGTATTTCTTGGAGAAATAATGGCCGACAGGAAAAGGCAAAAGAAGAGTTCGACCGCCGAGAATTGGAAATGATCCAGGCGGACGGCGGAGCTCCAGTCATTCTGACTCCAGACTCTTCTTTGGATGATGAAGATCTCTTTGTTGCTGAGTGCACATCGGACAACAGTGACCCTGATTATAGATTTCCATCGGAATGGTATGTAAAATATGTTTTGTTATAATTTACTTCTCGTGTTGGTATCAAATTACGGAGTTGTCCCACTATTACCGATTTAGCTAGCTAGCCTATTGCCTACAATGAATGGATGATTACACACACTCAAACTGGTTCAAACTGGATTGTTTGCTAACTTCCCCAGTACAAGCATGTATACCACAACAAAACGTTGCTAGTGTTTACAGGTCGGAGGATGGAGTCAACCCTGTGGTCTGCAGACAGCTTTATATAGCCTCCTCTGGGCTGGTTTGCCCCCTCCTTTCTTTATGGTGAACTTCTTCTCCTCTGCAGTTATGCGGCTTACATGTGTTGTTTTACCAATTAACACTGTTCTCCAGCTGTCGTTCATTACTGTGTTGTTGTCTTTATATATTTTTACACTTCTACACTACATTTCAACTTCAGTCTCTCTGTATTTTTTAAAAGTTATACATGCATAATTTGGCACACAATTATATTTCATAAAAATTTAAAAATAACATATGTAATGCTGTATCTTTCATTAATGCTTGGTTTCTTACAGCAATTTTGATGTTATGTTTCACCTCTCTGACGCGTTTTCGTAAAGCATATGTCGCTTTTTATGTCATCCACTATCTGACGCGATTTCAGCAAGCCTCTTGGTTTCTGTCATCAAAAATTCCTTCAGCAAGTTTACTCAAAGTTCACACAGGCTGTAATAATCAGAGGTTAGAAGTTGACAATCAAACCCTTAATCAGTAATCAAACATGTGGTCTCAATTGGTAATTAAATATGTAGTCTTAATATCAGCAAACTAACACATCAACAGTTCCTCATGTAGTCATAACAACAGTAGATAACAGTAGACCAAAGCATGCACTTGTCACAGCAGATGTTGAACACCTGCAGCCTCCCCTGTAGTCATAAATCTACAGTAGATAACAGTTGAACAAGGTGTGCATAATCACAGTGTCTGCAGTCAATGCTCCCACTCAAGGATCTTAACCACAGTGAGCTTGTTCAGCACTTATAGGTAAAGACAAGGCACATCTAGGTAAAAAGAAGATGATTAAGAACGATTAAAGATTAATACTAATTAAGGATATTAAAATGATTAAAAATGATGAATTAAGAATGATTACTTATTAATACTGAGTAAAGATAGTACAATGATAAAGAATGATTAATTAAGAATGAATAATGATGAATACTGTTTAAGCATAATCACTGATGACTGTTTCTTGACTGATGTTTTTTGTCTGCACTTTGTCTGTTTTACTTCTACATTTTCCTTTGCTGGTGTTTTTGATGATGCCTTGCTGTCTCTCACGCAAAGCTCCCAAAGCGCTTTCTTACACACATACATGTGCTACTGCTGAGCCTGGGCAGTTAGATACAAAAAGGAGCACATACACTGTAGAGTTTTAACACTGTGATCTAACTTTACACTATAGAATGACACTTCAACTGATGACAATGTAGAGCACCATCGCTCTAGTAATTAATGATAACAATTTAGGCTATAATGCAGTTGTTATACAATATTATTTCTCTTATAATCTGATACAAACCACAACAAAACGTTAGTAGTGTTTACAGTTACAGTGGGTCATTTCTGTTCCATTACATTACCAGTTTACCAAAACAAATTCAGTCCCAGTCCATGAATATATCTTTATAGTTTTTCTTCCTCCTTTGTTTCACAGTCGTGATGAAGATTACGAGGGGGCCTTCATCATCTGCTGCCTCTACACCAGCCCAACCCCCACAGCCACAGCCAGGGCCATCAACACCTCTACCCCAACCATTAGGACCATGCCTCACCACCCGATGTGTTTCTGCTGCTCAGAACACCTCATCCACTGCCATCAAGCACAACCCCCACCTCAACTGATTCTGATGTGCCTCAAGAAAGCCCTCCCAAAAGAAAGGGAAAAGCACTGCAGAAGTCTACAAGACCTAAGAGCGGTCGGGGTAGGTCTGCCACTTCTTCATGAGACCAAGAACAATTGGCACAATAGAGAGGAGAAGGACAAAAAAACCTGACCCGCTCAGGTTCATGGCTGCCAGGACCCCAGACCCCACCCTTGATACAACAGCATCATGGTCTTCCCTCATCCTGTTCCAGCTGTTTTTCAGTGCATCTGTGGTCAGGACAATTACTGAAAATATGAATGCCAATGCTGCTAAGCGAGTACAGGCTGGTATGAAGTGTGTATGCAAGGTGCTTACAGCAAAGGAGTTTTACATTTTCATGGCCATCATAGTTAATACAGCCCTTGTTCAGGTACACCAGAGATGTGACTACTGGCGAAAAGCATGGCCATATAACTTCCACTTCACTGGTGAAAAGATGTCACAGAGCTGCTTTGAAGCCATCTTGTGGTCCCTACATTTGAGTAACCCGGAAGAAGATGAAGACAATGAGCGGAAGAGGAACACTGATCAGTATGACAGACTTTTCAAGATCAAGAGGCTGGTGATGGGGCAGTGGACACGATACATGGCTGTGGTGTGAGAGACCCGGGACCCATTGTGTCCCAGAGCAAGTCACTTAACCTCTAGTTGCTCCAGAGGTGTGCGACCTCTGACATATATAGCAATTGTAAGTCGCTTTGGATAAAAGCATCAGCTAAATGAAGAAGAAAAAGCCTCTCTACACTGAGATAGTGACTCCCTGCCAAGCCAACTTTAATCCCTATAGAAACATTTGCAAAGATGAGAGGATGGTTGCAACCAAGACCCGCAACAGCAAGAAACAATACATGAAGGACAAACCCACAAAGTGAGGCTCCAAACTATTTGTTCTAGCTCATGCATCAACTGCGTACACATGGAATTTTTTTGTGTACACTGGAAAGAGTGTGGTCCCCACAGGCCATGGTCTCAGCTACACTGCAGTCTTCTTGTAAATAGCGATTTTTTAAAATATTGGGTTACAGTGTTTTTACAGTATCCACTGAGTTTTTGGAGTTTTACTGTTTTGTATACTGGGTTCTATTGTGTTTTTACATTTTCTACTGTGTTTATACATTTTTACTGTTTTTCTATACAGGGTTCTACTGTGTTTTTACAGTTTTACAGTGTTTTTTATATTGGGTGTTTTTACGATTTTTTTGTGAATAAATCTGCTCCATTTGGAGTCAAACTTTATTCCTTTGTTTTTTTTGCATGGGAAAATATAGAGAGCTCTGGTTGATTTTTCAAAACAAAGCCAAAAACTATTGTTTTTCGATAGAATAAATACCTATAGTGAGATATAAGTGAAATCAAATGAGTTTTACAGTTTGGTACCTTAGAAATTTCAAATGGCACAGATAGTTCCAAAATGGCCAATTTAGAGAGCTTGCCTAGATATGCCTCTAAAAAATCCTCTGCTAACTCTGCTATGCTTGACTCTTATAGCAAAATTCAATTAGTTCATTGAATAAATAAAATAAATACTTTTTATAACTTTTATATATTGGATGTAGAATAATATTATCTAATTTTTTAATTTCTCTACATAATTTTTCATTATGGGTTGTGTCTCCTCACAACGATAACAGCAACCATCTCTGCGCAACACTTGGCAGTTTGCACCTTCCTTTCAAACCTTCCTTTTAATTACAGATGCCTTTCCACTCACATGAAATTGCTTTTAGCTTGTTAGATCACATTGCGAGAAAATAAATGTATTTGCATGTTACCCACCCTTTACCTTGCACAATAAATTGAAACACCCCAAATTGCATATTCTTTAAGGCAAAAGTAGTATATGAACAACAGGTGCTATCTTGCACTTTTGAAAGACATCATTCACTGTGCAGCCACTGTGAGTGGCCATATACTGTATGTATGAGACCGTAGATGCATTTGGCTTTGAGATGGTGTTCAATGACTGGATAAAGATCTTATATGCTCACCCCACAGCAAATGTAATCACAAACCAGGACATCTCACCCCATTTTTAACCCCTCTGGGTTTCAAATCAATTGGGATAAAAGTAAATTAATGACAGTGTTGCCTACCTAACCCAGAATTGCTCCATACTGAACACTGGGCCCTTTGAGAAGGGCCAAGGACAGGTTTACCTACCAGGGGGTGATTGTCACCAGAAAACCTGAATTGTTACTTGAGGTGAACTGAAGTAACTCAGCTGCACATTTAAACATCCTGGTACACTTTGGTACACTCTGGTACAGGTAAATTATGCTTACCAGTTCTATTGATGCCAAGTTTTGCAATAATTATAACAATCATCGTGACAATTCTATCCTTGGCGAGTCCTTTTCTCTCCATCAAAGTCTTCCCACTCAATGAAACAGAAACATCCTCACATACTGTCCATATATTAAAACGTTTGGACATTTTTTTCTTGGTCTTAAATTGAAAATTGGAGAATCTGAATGATAACATTTTACTGTATTCAGAAGCACTTTTGTTAAAGTTGTGACATTTTTTTCTCATTCTAGACTATTTGATTTTTACTCAAAAGCATTTGATAAACAATGGATGCCAATAATGACCTGCAATAAAGATATCCTTCATAATCATAGATTCACATTTTTTCTTCCTTAGTGAAAGTGAGTAAAGATATTATAAGCAGTATTGAGATAAAAGTGCCAATACAACAATGTAAAACTGCTCCATTTCAAGTAAAAATTCTGCATTCAAAATCCTACGTAATCCTACGTGAATATACAGACGTATTATCAGCTAAATGTACCTAGTATCAAAAGTACTGGTTCTGCAGTAAAATGTCTCCTGTGACTGAAAGGTACTTGTGCTTTGCTAATAAAGTAAAGCACAAGTACCTAAGGATTGTAGTGCATTTAGTACCTAAAATTACAGTACTTTCCACCAGTGATATTCTGCCAAAATATTTATATATAATTTTAGGTATATAAAATGTAAATTCTAAAAAGTAAGTTAGTAATAGAAGCAGGATATAATTTCTGTTTGTGTACGAGGTTAATTAATAATCACAACATCATTGGATGTTTAACTCCCACACACAAGTCAGCGGCTGTCAGTTTAGCACCTGTGCAACTGAGCCTTCTGGCTGAGCCAACCATGTGAAATCAAAGTAACAGAATTATTGCTAGACAGCTACATTTCTTTTTTGCATCATTCTCCCGAGACTTACAGGAACATTTCAAATATGATGACAAGAATGGTAACTTAAATTGGCTGAGGTCCCAATAACTTCATGCTGTACATAATTTGTACCTTTTCTGCTCTGGGTTCAGTTGTAGGAAAATACAATTGTACATTCACTTTACACATTACAGAAGTGCAATGCATTCACCAAAGGACAAAAGTCCTTATCTTCTGTATCTTAGTATTATGATTTACAAGGTAAGATCTCATAATTACTAGAAAACGATCTTGTAAGTTTAAGGTGGTCAACAATCATCACAATTTAAGGAGACAGAGGCATAATAGTGCTTCTTGATTTAATTCACTTGAATTGACATAGTTTGTGACAGTGGGAGAATGTCACTAAATAATGTGTGTGGTGTTATTATTAGTTATCATATTCTATGCATTAAGTGAATAACCAATCAGGTGTCCTGATGACATAGTGCTGATGTATGTGAGCTGGGGCGCTGCTAAGGATTTTGGGCCCCATGAAAAGAATTTTGACAGGGCCCCCAACACAGCTGAGACTTTTTTCCTATTAATTTACATAAAATCATGCGCGCTTTTATGGTATTTTGACTATCATTCTCATATATTTAGGTCAATCAGACAATTGAACTCCATCCCATGTCCACACCTGTAATTTGTCCTCTGTAATACTGCACTACTTCAGTACTGTATAATGTATATACTGTGCATAGCTGTACATGGGTCATATATAGTGTATTCACATATATTTATATTTGTATGTATGTATTGTACATATCTGTACTGTACAATGTCAATGACAATAAAGTTAATCTAATCTAACCTAATATTTTTAACATGACAGTTGAAATGTAACAGAAACACTGAGCACTCTTAATACAATGAAATGTATTTATATTTATTTGCTTCAACACTGATACTGAAATTTCAAAATAAAACAGGAATTACAATCTGTGGTGAAAAAAAATCTCAGCAAGTAAACACCACCATAAAACAAAATGGCCATATAAAATTTCTAATAATTTAAGCAGAACTTGGATATACTATATATAATACATCAAATGAACCAGCAGCAGCAACTGGTTCTGTTTGGAGCGAGGCATGATTTTGACATAGTGCGTTTGACTGCTTTGAACGTTTAACTAAAACTGTGTATTGTTATTTTTTCCAGCGTTTTCTTGACCTAACATGGGGAGAAAATTGAGTTCCCTTATCATGCACTTTTAACACTAGAACGGCCACCAGCAGTCATTTTAACCGCAACATTCAAACGTATGGTAATTATCTTTAACACTAACGAACAAGGCATCATTTTGACCGTTTTGAAATTTGCATAGTCAATAACTTTGTCTAAATAAATCACAAAGCCTTGCTGCTCCCTGACTTTTCCTAAAACTAAACAAAGGTTTTACATTTATCTAACGCTTTTATCCAAAGTGACTTATAATTGCTACACATGTCAGAGGTCACACGCCTCTGGAGCAAGTAGGGGTTAAGTGTCTTACTGAGGGACACAGTGGGGGTTGAACCCGGGTCTCTCACACCAAAGGCCGGCATCTTAACCATTGCGCAACCCCACCGCAGTACTATATGCAGCTTGACTTCACTTATAGCGCCGGCAGAATATCACCGATGCCGACACCGGCTGCATGTGAGGCAAAGCCGTGCACCTGCTGCACCCTGCTCTATCGAAACGTGCTAACTTGCCGAAAAATGCTACCGTAGAGACCTGGGGCCTCATGAACAAAGCGTGCGTACGCACAGAAAAGTGTTGTAGGCTACGATCATTGTCCCGGGCGGTCCTGAGGCATTTTCACTTCCTCTTCTGTCAAGTTGATATTCTGCCGGCGCTATAAGTGAAGTCAAGCTGCTTGTGTTGCCTGGATACAATTTGGGCGGACTGAACCATTTTATGATAATCGAGAGGGGGAGAGGGGCCCACGGACGTTAGTGTTTCCTAAACAAATACAT
Organism: Lepomis macrochirus; assembly: GCA_024633595.2. NCBI lineage: Eukaryota > Metazoa > Chordata > Actinopteri > Centrarchiformes > Centrarchidae > Lepomis > Lepomis macrochirus. Next base: position 33,480,010 of record JALXJV020000011.1, read on the forward strand.
TTTTTTTGACACCAGGAAACAGCAGATAGAATAATTTTAAGTTAATAATTTTTACCATCAAATATATTTTTTTAGCACCACAATTTTATTGGGGGCTTCTCTGGGCCCCCTCTTAGTCATGGGCCCCGAGAATCGTCATCCTTTACCCCCCCTTTACGGCGCCCCAGTATGTGAGGGACATGAAATAAAGCAATGGTATCCTGCATGTTTATGCATTAGACACCAAATGTGATAAGCAGAACAATTACTATGTCAGCATTGCACATCTAAAGTCGTTTTATTCAGGCACTGAAAACAAGTCTCTCTGTTGGTTCAGAAGCAGCTAAACAGTGAAATACTGTACACCGTTATTACTGTTACCAAATTCTGGAGCCGTGTGGTACACATGAAAATGACGGTTCTGCAAGAATGCTAGTTGTGATTTATCTACAGAAGGCTATGCCTGACACCTCCAAGTATAAAGTTGAATTTATTTTGCTTTGCTGTAGAGGACAATGAAAGTCAGTGACTCGCTACACCTTCAGTGGCTCCTCCCCTCCCTCTCTCAGGGGGCCACGAATCAACTTCCCTGTGGGGTCATAATAGTTTCATCTCATGACTCTAATCTTCCTCTTCTTCCATCATCTATCATCATCGTCTTTCCTCTCTCCTCTACCCACCTGTGTGCCCACTATGCAGGTGACTGGACGAGGAAGCGGTCTGCCCTTCTGTGAGTGTTAATGGGACCAGCATCCCCATCTGTCCCATCAGGAGCTGCTTGTGCCTCCTGGAAGCCATCCTTCACCATCACAGACAGGCATGTTGGAGGGGAGGAAGGAAAGACAAGAGAAAGGAGAAAAACAGGGAAATGAAGAGAGGGAAAGTGACATGGAAAAGAGGAATGAGTAAAAATAAGTGTAGCCAGACCCTAAAGAGGGCTTGGCCAAGATGGATTATACACAGATTGACAATGGGGACTTCCACCCAAAAGTTAAGGTATTAAAATTTGTAACAAACAAGTCCAGGGATTCCCAGTAACACAGGCAAGTCCACATAAAAGATCACAGAAGTGTTTTTTCTTTGAACAAAGGTTTTATTACAAAAACAAAAGAACAATTGCATGTTCAATATATGCTATTAAAATAACAATCGTTTAGGTTGGACAATTATGGAGGAAATGATTCCGGCCAGAGAATTGATTCTGAGAGGATTCTATATTATTCCAGCGAGAGGTTACAACAGAGAATGGGTTTGGGTCTGGAAATTAAAAAAGGAAAAATATCATTAAATCCAATTCTTTCAAATATGGGTTTTCTATTTTAAATCACAAATCTTCCAAACAAATCTGGTGGAAAACTCCATTACCTAATGTTGTATTAACATCACTTGTGATGAAAATATAGTAGGATGAAATTGAAATTGATGGCAAACTAGATCCACTACAATTTGCCAATTAAGCTGGGAAAGGTGTGGATGACTCCACATGAGGTGTGGAAGATTTTTATTTTAGACAGATTATACAAGCACCTTGAAAAGCCCAAATCACATGTAAGACTTTTATTTGCTGAATTTATTATTGTTTTTAAACTTTTAACCGGCAGACTCCAGCAGGTGTTTGTGCATGGCCACATGTCCAGTATTGTCACTTCAAATACAGGTTCTCTGCAGGGCTTCCCAAGAGGGTAGCCATCTTGGGAAGTGCCTTATCAGCATTTGTGAAGTGGTGTGACAATAACTACCTGGTCCTTAATGCGACAAAAACTAAGGTGCTAATTATTGATTTTAGGAAGAACAGGTTTAAACCAGTTGATATGGAGTGATTATTGGGTCAGAATTAAACTAACTAAAACTAAAAGTCTAAATCAAAAATGCATTTGGTATTTAGAATTGGGCATTTTGGGCATTTGGACAATTGGCCATTTATGATTGGGCATTTGGGCATTTAGGTTCGAGGAGTATATGCAAATAAGGGGACGTGGCCCAAAGACTGGAGGCTGGGTTTGAAACGGCTTGTACGCAGAGGCACCTTATGGTCAGCAGGGTAAGCTCTGAGTGCTGAAGAGCACAATGCAATGAAACAAAACAAAGCAAGTGAGGAGGGCTCACTCACAAAAATTAAAATAATAATTCTGGCTGTTAAAGAAACATTTGTAAGACCATATTGGTGACCTGTAACTTCAGATTAACTTCAAATAACATGAACTAGCATAATATGAAGCTTAGGAGCTATTCAGTTTTTAATTATTATTTAATGTATAGTTTCATAACAAATATTTACAGGTCACTGTACCCCCAGCTACGGCATGTTAGATTCCGAGTTACCCCTGTTCAGGCTGTATTGGACCAGCTCTCCGTCTTAAAGGGTCCGATCCTCTAGGCCTATAGGTATTACCCTATTAGGTATAACTGAGGAGTGTTTGAGCTGGTGTCGAAGAGATTCGCCTAGCTTCTAACCGTCTTCTTCCGAACGCCTACCCAGCTTACTCTGAAATGGCTTCTGACTGAATAGCCTTAGAGCCAAATACCACCTCAGCCACGCCTGTTAACGACAGCTCTCTTCTCATTGATCAGTGCACTTGGTATTGGCCCCAAGGATAAGTTAACTACTTTGGCAAGAGCAACCTAAAAGAACCTTAAAGATATTAAACACAATTTACCTAATACCTTCACTACCTTAGTGAAGAAATAAATCCAATGTGTACTTGTACTTTAAATGCAGTGATTAGATATTTTTCATTGTAAAATTAAGCAAGGGCAAGCATACAACTTAAACTGATTAAAACTAAATAAAATGTTAAAAAAGTTTAAAATTCAAAATCTGATAATAACAGCTGAGCTTCAGCAATTTAGAGGTCTTATTTTTGGAGAGAAAGAGGCAGTAAAAAGCCAAGGAGATCTATCCCTGTTGTGCGGGACTATTAACTCTTGTGCAAAGCCCTCAAAATGTCTCTAAAAGTCTTCAGTCCATGTTGCAGTTGATAGAGAGAAACGTCAGAGTCCAGTGATTCTTCAGATGGTTTGGCCGTGGTTATCCTCTGTAGCTCGATCTCTTGAAGAGATCACTGAAGAAACTGCTGAAGTATTCTCGAGTTGTTTGCTGTTCAAATGCCCAACTCTTGTGTTAGGCTTTTGGTCCCGTGTGGTGATGGTCCTGCTCTGAGTGCGATGCCTCTGTGATCTGCAAAGGAATAACATCGATCTCTCTCTGACTCTTCTTTATGTGTCCTACTTTGCAGCCTACGTCTTCTTGCCAAAACGGCCACTTTTCTGTTTACATTTACTGCCGCATAGATTGTACTTTTGCAAACTTGGTTAGGCTAAAGATTATCTTATGGCCTTATCTGGCCATTTCATTCCCCTTGGTGAGCCTTCTGTCCCAATGACTCATAGTCATAAGATCGTCACATTCAACTCAGCATTTCACAGTAATTTCAACATGTCCCACTAAGATTCTTTCCCATTCTTATTCTTCATTCAACCTGTTGGAATCATTATGTATATAAGTATGTATGTAACTGAGTGCATCTCTGTCCGTTCTCCTCGCGAGTAAAAAGCCATTAACTCTCTTGTCTTTCTTCCTTGTTTGATAATTTAGGTGTCTAAACCTGACACAACCTTTATCTATACTATTAAAAATCACCATTTACATAATTCCATTTCAAAGTTAATAATAATCGTACATTAATTGATTATATTTTATTTGTTACTTCTAATGCATCACATTCTGTACTTCTGCACAATTTTTCAGTTACCTTACTGTCTAATGTCTGTGTGTATTCAATTGGAAATTACCTAACAATCTTATTTAATTACCCTAATCATTTCTACTTATTTGTGTTATTCAGTTGGAAAGTACCTTAAAGTCCCATTGCTTGGTGAGTCATTGTTTGTATATCTGTCTGAGTCATTGTTAGAGCACTGGGATCTCAATCTATTTTACAGGCGCCCAGTGGCAATACGGTTCTGACTTGTGGTTATGTGAAAGGGGTAGGCTAGCACTGCTACCAAAGGAAGCTAATAACTGAGTTTGAAGCCATATTATGTGCTGAACTACACCTGCCTTTTTGCTATTCTTTTAAAGGCACTATTACTGTTAAAAACTCTCTCAGCATCCACAATCTGCTGTTACCCCTTCGGTCTAAAAACAAAACTCTTCCTAAACAAATCTGTGGATTTTTTTCTATTTTTGCAATTTTATGACATTTAATTTGCCAGAGTAATATACAGTATTGTGTTAGTTAATTAGATTAAATATTTTACATACAGCCTGTTGTTCCCATTAGTTATGTAGGCCTACTTACTGTATGTATGAAACATGGTGAGCATTATTGTTAAAAAGCATCTCCTCTAGCTCTGAGGCTTTCAGATCTTTTACTGCCTTTATTGTGTTTAATTATGTTTGATGAACCACGAAGGAAAGGCAGTGCTCTGCATTGTTCAAAAAGAAATAAAAATAACAACTAATGAAAAATCCAAAACTATTATAACCTTGGTTCACAGTAGAATCCATCATCCACAAAATGAGAATGAGTAAGAAATCCACACTCTTTATATTGTAGTACTGCATATCAACATAGTACTCAATGATTACTAGTAGTACAGCATTGGAAGTGGACCATATGTTGCACATCTGAATAAAACTCAGAGTGGCTTTAAATCTCTTTATTGTAGGCTGCAACAAAAGATGGGTACAATGTTACCAGCACACCGTCTGTTCAAACTCACATGTTACAGCCATGTACCACCATGTTGCAAATGCTCCAAACATTACTCATTAGCAGGTATACGAGTAAAGAAAACATTTGGCACAACTCCTCCATTTAAACAGATTAGTATTGTGACTCCTGGTTTTACAGCTGCATGTCCAGCCACGTTACAGGCATTACAGACGTAATTTCTAACAGGTTCTGCCTCATAATCTCATTGTAATTGGCAACAGTTAGCTTAGCTGCTGGGCGAACATAGCTAACAACCACAACTTCAACCGCGCCAACACACGCTTAGTGGAAATGAATGACTGACTATAACACTCTACTCTGACCATCTACTAGCATGTATACACTTCTTACAGAGATTATCTCTGCTTACTTGCAACATACACAGAAAGATGGGTACGTCGTTATCAGCACACCGTCTGTTCAAACTTACAACCATGTGCCAACGTCTTGCAGCTGCTCCAAACATTACTCACTAGCAGATATTCTCCCTGCTTGTGCCAATACATAATACATAGCCCAATACATACAACCAAACAACGCCAAGAAGCAAAAAGTACAACACAACAATACCTGGAGAAACAACAAAAAATAAACCCCATTGCTGCACCCTAAATAATATGTAAGGGGGGTGCCTGTGTTATGGACTTATGAGCCCTTTATCCTCACACACACAGTACTGTAAACAGAAAGTATGTTTTATGTATGCTTGAGATTGTATACCTACCTACACAGAATTTACTGCCTGGAGATGGCCCATACACGTACCTCTTCTGAAACTATCAAAGATGCATGTGCATGTACAGCTGTAGAAGCTTTTTGGATTTGCCATGCTAGATGACAATTCTGCTGCTTGGACGGGTAGAAGATTTCCAGCAGTGTTGATGAGGTGCTGTAGCCTGACCGGAACTTTTTCTTTACAGTATATGCAGAAAGCTTATTTTCTTTTTTCTATTGTTTGTTCTGTATGAACAACACTTTACAAATCCAACTGCGTTTGCTGAGATCACAGCTCACAGAAAAATGCACTGAAAGACTAGCCTGTTAAAGCCTAATGAATTCACTTTGATCCAACACACGCACTGAAGGGTGACAGGTAAGGAATAAGAGAAATTATCTTTTATAAATTTATGCCCTGTTCCAGTGGTTATCATCCATTTTGCATCACTGAGCCTCAGATTAATGCCAGAATTTCCAAAAAGCAACATCAAACTAAAATATGTAATATTTGTCTTTGATGTAAAAAGTTTGTTTATGATGCATTACGCCTCAAGAGTAATGCTGAAGTTAAAATATATCCACATGCCACTGCAGTGTGCAGAGCTACAGTGTACATGAATGAAAGTTTAACATGTTCAAATTTACTTTGAAATTATTAATCAGATACTGTTGTGTTGTTTCATCAAAAACCTGTTTTGCTGGCACACTGTAATCATTGTGTTTGAGTTTGAAAAGTGGCAACAGAAGTTCAATTACAAGGACATGACTGTAGTTCACATTTAAGATATGAGAATTCACATTAGATGTTACTGTTAATTGAATATACTAAAACTGTGATTGGCTTATTCTCATCTCCCCACATTCATAAACACTCTGCAGCGCCATTTATGACCTTGTGGAATCTTCAATGGGGTTTTGAATAAAGTCCTTCACTTACCTTCCAGACCTGAACTGGTTTGCTCTCCTCTTTTGAATAGTAAATGTTTCAGTATGAGATACGTGCCATACAGGTGCTGTCTCTCCCTCTTCACCTCTTTCAGTTCTCATGCATTAGTTTGTGTTGTTGACTATGTAGTTCCTGTGGCTGCTTTGACATTCAGTATGTAGGTGTTTAAGTTTTTTAGTCTGTTGAGTGTAAAATGTTCTCAAATTGTTGTTAAAAACTAATATTTCTAACCTGTCGTCTGTATCTCATGTAGGACGTGTGACGGCCCCTGCTTAGTCTACTTCTACCTGATGTGGAGGCCCTGGGCCCAGGACGCTACAGGATATAAAAGTCCCACCTGCCATCGTGGCTGCCTCTCTTCCCTGACAGCACCTGCTGAACCATTGTTTTTATTTTTACTCCACAAAACCATATCCCACAGTACATGAACACTAAATATTTAAAATGTAAAATTATGACATGGACTTCCTATCCATATGTTCCATTATTATAATTACTGTTACAACTGTCACACATTATTTCATTTAAGTGTATTAACTGTACATTCTTTAAAGTCATACAAAACAACTTTAACATTTGTAATGTTTGTAATCACATAAGGATATGATTTTAATTTTTTTACCTGTTTCTTGTGTAGTGTAATCATTTGTTAAATAAAATCAAGACTAATCATCAGTTCCCTATGTTAATTGGAAATATGGTAGTGAGCTAAACTTTTAACAAAATATGGTTAGTTGTAAATAAAAATAAGGATGGTATTTATATGTTAACATATTGCATTTATTTTTGCAAAAGTAAAAATTAGAATGAAAGAGACAAGTGTGAAATTCACTGAGAATATACACTCAACAAAGAATTATCTGAACAATGAATAGTTTTGAAGCTGCAACCTCTGAGTATTATTCGTATTCCACAGATATTGTGAGGCTTTAACTGTTTGGTGAGGCAAAAGGAAAAAAACTAAGTCAGCTGATAAAAGCACCTATTAATCAGAGGTGCATAACATCAACTGGTTGTTTCTTTTTACCTCACTGTATAACCTTCACAATACCTTGCCTGGGAAGACCTCAGAGTTTGAAACATTGCAATAAATGATACTGCCTAGTGGGATTCATAATAACTCACTGTGCAGGTCATTCTTATGTATTCCACTCTAAACCCTTTCATGCTGCACTATGCCCACACTTGGATGTGCACATGTTCTTGTGTGTTTGAACTAGAGTATATCAGAATGTGAAATCTACCATTTCCAGTCTTAAAGACAAAAAGGAGTGCAAATATATAAATACAAATTACTGCAATGTCAACCATGTGTTTTTTAAATGTTCACCAGTGTGTAGTAAACATATTGGGCATGTGCAAGTGGTAACAGCTACTGTATGTCCGGCATAGGTCCAGAGTACTTGGGGGATAGGGAGAAAGGGGGATAAAGGTGGGAGTGTTATTTTTTTTAAAACATTGTGAACATAAATAAACAACAATTAGCCATGGTGGTCAGCTATGTTTAGGTGCAAAAAAAGGGTCCTAAAGACCAAATTCAAAAGCAGTGACACTGCCAACTGGAAGCAGTTGACTGCAGGTGGCCTTTGAGGCAATTAGCTGCTGAACTTAAAAACATAATTACTCTAGCTGTGAAATTAACTCCATTTTTCAAACATAGCCCAGGACTGCCAAGTCTGATGTGAGGGTTCCCAATCATGGCACCATTTAAGCCACAAACAAATACAGCCATAACACTCTACACTGATTTGAAAATTTTCAACTTGCAAACCTCTCTCACTTGCAAAACGGTTTAACCTGTAAAACTTTCTGAATTGCAAGGAACACCTTTTCACTTGAAATCAAAGAGGGCATATTAGCAATTAAACCTTTTTGTGACACAAAAAGGCCTGTTTATTTTTAATTACAAATTTGGCAGCTTTTAATTACAAATTTAGCTACAATGCAATAAATGTACTCTAAAAACATTTTGTTTGCTTGCATTAAAAAGACATCAAAATACCTTCATAGCACCTTTCCATGATTCAAATTTCAAAAAAAGAATTTTCTGTCTTACCATACTGGCCATACTGGCTGTTCATGTAGGCCTTGATTTCAGCCTCTGTCTGAAACGAGGTGTAGATGCTCCTGTCTCTTTAAGCCCCCCCTCTCATTTCCCACTGTCTTCTGACTGGCCAAAACCTGAAGCATTACCAGGATGTTGTTGTCATTGGGTGGTACAGACAGACTGAGCATTGTTGTACCATTGCTGTGCGGAGCAAATAATCATGTGTGGAACACTGCCTCGTCTGGCTCGGTATGTCGTAGAGCGGAGCCATTGGTAGAAAAAACAGTTCTGTAAGACTCTAACCTCATTATATGAAGCTTTGGCCATGTTTAACATGAACATCCATCTCTGTAACATTGTATATACAGTAAGTCATAAACTATGGAAAAGCATCATAAGTCTCCTTTAAAAATAAATAATTCATTAATCAATTATATATTAATTTAATATTGTTGGATGGAATTTAGCTAGAAACTGATAAATTAATTTGAGCGGTGATGATTTGTCTGTCGCAAATAAGTCGGCCTCTCAAGTGGCTGCTGTTGCATGATGATGATTTGATGAGTCTGTGTGAGTGTGTGTGTTTTTTTGTGTCCTTGCTAAATCAGTTTGCATACAGCCAACAAAACCAGTCCAAGGTCCCAGTTCTATGGTGCCGTCTTGACACGCACCATTGCGAGTTGACACATGCCCACTTGTTGGGATATGCCATTGACCTGTTGCCCATTTTATTTGATCACATTAAGCTTGTGCTGTCACTACGCCAAACGTGTGAGATTATGAGATGAGGTGGGAAATTAAATAGTGACTGGTGGACAGGTGTGAAGGTCTGGAATGACAGGAGAGGTTAGAATGCACAAAACAGACATTAATCAGCGGAGTTAGAGGCAGAAAATGGAAGACAGGAGGATGGAGCAGCTGTTGCCATGACGGCAGACACTTTAATTTTGACTCTAAATCATTTTCATTTTTTGTCAGCTATAACAATGCCTCTGTCAGAGTAAGGAAACAGCTTCTCTGTCATTTACAGCGAGTTTGTGGTGTTTTTCTCCACAGCAGTTTTTCCATTTATTTCACACATCAGCTCATTATCACAGTGACAGAGCTCCTTGTGGTTAGCACATGGCAGACTGCACATGGAAAGACCCAGCAGTAGGAGTTCAGCAGCTAACCATGGCTCTGTTATCTTGAAGTGGAATCTTTGTCTATTTGGCCCCGAAAGTGCCGGTACAGTGTGTTCCTTTTATATCTGAAAGCAAATGAACAAAAGTCGATAGGATCACTGTTGGTAATGAGAGTATCCAGCAGCAAGGTTTTGTTTTGTGGGGGAGGCTGATAAGAGGATGCCCCTCCACCCGTGTCCCAGCAGCCAGCTACAGTATGACTCTGATCATGTGTTAGTCTCTTAACCCTTTTGGGATTTCAGCCTTTTTCTCTCATCTGAGCTTTTGTTGGCGCTTTATAAAGACCGTGGAATGCGAAACAATGCACACAGCGGCAACCACACAAAACCAAGAGTCAGCAAGTTTACTGCCAAAACCCTATGCCAGCTGATAGAGTGGCAGATCTCACCTCATAGTTGTTGGTACCACACCATGCTTGGTATGAAAACCTGCAGGTCATTTTGAGCGTTCTGAGCGGCTCAAAATGTGCAAATGTATGCATTTGTTTCTTTTGTTGGGTTCATTCTGTGAAAGGGACATTAATTATTACCAGTTTCTGTAGTTTGTTTTGAATTTATCTAAGTAGTGTGCAAGACCATGTGGTGTGTGTGTGTGTTGTTCAGGACTTGTGTATCATGTCAAGGACGTTTGGTTTTTAAGCAAGGATAAATAGTTTTGAGTAGAACGCTTCTTTTTGACCTGAAAATAGGATGTTTGGAGATTTGGGTGAGACGTTGTGAATTTGTGTTAAAAGTTTCGAGAAAAAGAAGCATATTTTCAAGAAATGTGTTTAAGCAATTGAGAAAAATGGTAAAATATTTGAAGTCAGTATAAAATACACATTTGTGTACTTAAAAGTGTGCAGTGATTTCTGTACATACAGTACACTGTGGTGTTTCTACTGAAGTGTATTATACTTTTTCCTGATTGCTAACACACTAAAAGTCAATTCTTAGATCAAAGCATGAAAACCTTACCTTTTGCAATCGAGCCTTACACACAGCACCAAAAGTACAAGAACATTTTCAGCTTCACACTTTATAATCAATTCTGCAACACACACGATGCAAAACACTACAGTTTTCTACATTACACACTTTGTATAATAAAAATAACTCTCGCAGTTGTTGGGAAAACATTTCCATTCAAAATGCAAAACACACGCCAAAATTGAAACACCTAAACAGCAAGTGAACACCAACTAGTCACAGCTGCAGTACTACAGATAGACCTCAGGTAAGCTCACCTATTGTGAGAAATTTGAAAACATGGAGGCAGAAAGAGGAAACTGAAGATGGAGAGGGAGAGGAGGAGGAGGACGACGACGACGACAACAAAAGGAAGAGGGCTTCCAGTAGCACGAGGGTGGCGATGGCTGCGTGAGAACTTTTCTCCTGACCAAACTGCCATGCAAGAGTTAAATAATAGATATTAATGTCAGGGGGGAGATGAACACGGCCTCAGAATGTCGTTGAGGAGCAAAAAAAAAGGGAAACCGACACGGTGGCAGCAACAAGCTGTACAAACTATGCTAGGCTGAGGTGAGATGGTCTCATAAGCTTCCATCCATAACGCCATAAGTGAAGTCTTGGCTAACGCTACATCTGAGCAATATCTCCAAACAGTTCTCAGACCTCCGGAGCAATATACAAGAGGATATCAAAAACAACTTGATGAAATGAGACTGGATATTGATCTGAAGATGGAGGAGACTGTGAAGAATATTAAAGTGGTGTCGCAGAGACTGGGGGAAGCCGAGCAACGGGTAGGAGAGGTGGAGACATTCAGTATGAAATTTAAACTGAATTTAAAACTCACTGAACTTAAAGGGCATTCCCGCCACAATAACATCTACGGGATAAAAGAAGGTCCTCCACCTCCACGATTCGCTTTGTGGAGAACCTCATTCAAACTCAGCCAGGTGAGGGAATCGCCCCAAACAAACTTGGTACTGAACGTGCACACAGAGAACTCGGACCCATATCAACTGACAATCAAATCAAATGACTATCAACGATCGTTAGATTCCTGAAATACTCAACCAAAGAGAGGATTATCAGTGCGGCGTGGAAGAAAGTCATCACAGTAGGGTGTTTTTTGACCACGACTACGCAAAAGCCGTTACGGATAAAAGGAGGGAATATCTGCCTATCAAAAAAGTACTGAAAGAGAAGGGAATCAAGTTCCTGCACTCAGGGACAGTTACATGTGATAACACGGATCAAGCTGGAGATGACCTACGAGCAAAGAGGGTCCCAATCCCACGAGACCCGAGGACAGATTGAGGGGAGATGGCGCGGCTCCGCTTCAGCTGGGAACAGGTGAAACATCCCCGGCGTGGAGATGACAGGGAATATCAACAGAGGATCCGGGACAAGCTTGGTGGATTAAAAGCCATGAAGTGTATAAGTAAGTTGATTAAGTACACCATTGAGCACCTTTTTTTCAAAGTGGGTTACCCACTGAATACCACTTTGGTGATATATTTGGTGATATCAGTAATATTGTTGGGTTGGGCCTACTTCCACAGGCCAATCCTTTAATATCACTTAAATTGCAGAATAAGGCGGTCGGCTGTGATGAATGACAGCCACCCACACAAATAACTTGAGGGAGCCCCACATTCAGTGGCTGAAACCAGGAATTACCTGTTCCATGGAAGACCATTTCTTGTTTAATGTCACATTTTATTGCTGTTACTGTTCTGTTATCATTGTTCATGGTTCTTATTTCCTGTTCTCAGGGGAGGCGAGTGAGTGTCTAGGAGAAGGCTGGTCCATAGCTGACTAACAAAGAATTTATGGTTATCACCCTAAATGACAATGGCTTGTCGACTCCTGTCAAGAGAAGTAAAGGGTTATCAAAAATAAAAAGACAAAAGGCACAAATTATATTCTTTAAAGAAACACATTAACAGATCAGGAACACGAAAAGATAAAGAAAATGGGGCGTGGCTATTTTGATGCCAAATAAGGTTCATTTTGAACTCCAGCCAGAGATTAAAGACAAGGTTTATAATGGTAAAGGGTAAATTAGATGACAAGGACGTGACCCTGTTGAATGTGTATGCGCCCACAGGCAGCAACAACACATTTTACAAGAGAATATTTGATTTAATAGCATTCGAATCTGCTGGAGTCTCAATCTGTGCAAGAGATCAACGTAATTTTGAACCCAAAATTGGAAAAAATTAATCAGAAAAGCAAAATCACCCCCACTGAAAGATGGATTAAAAGGAGAATTCACGATCTAGGTCAAGATAGATGTGTTTGGCGGGATTTCCACCATCAAGATAGACAGTTTACGTGCTACTCAAACCATCACAATGCATATTCAAAACTCAACTACCTATTTATGCATAACTCAGAGAGGCAAAGGTTAAAGGCATGTGAGATAAACCAGAGATATATCAGATCACTCCAGTGTCCACTTAAAATTACATCTAGATACTAGACCCAAAATGACAACGTGGAGGTTAACCCTTGGTACCGGACCACCCCGATACCGGGGGAGGTAAACGATGTTCGCTGTTCTAGCAGTTTTTCCGTCAGCAAGAAACAGCAGCCCTTTGTGTCAACAGAGACCGTCTGGCGGGCCGCCATCTTGATAAGGTCAGCTTACCCGTTAAGTTTTGTTTCTGTTGTCAGATTGAAGTAGAGAAGAAGAGTTTGCTTTGGTGGAGGAGGTCTTTATCGGCCTCTGCTGGCGACCCGTGGGAGCTGCACAGACATGCAGGATAGCAATCGATCGTCTCTTCAATACGAAGAGAAAGAGACTTGCAGCCCTGTAGGATGTTCTGTTCTCAAGCTGTGGCCTGTAGAGAATGGGAGTGCTTTCGGTCATATATATTGACTGTTTTTATCAATATTTCAATGTTTTGGAAGCTTTATGTTATTTGGAACGTGGTTATATGGAAAGAAATAATTCTTTGAAGATAACTCCCAGTAAATGTGAACATATAAACAGTAAATATGGCCAAAACATGGACATTCACCTTGTATATTTTTGAAAGATTGTGTAATATCTGTTATCAGTTTAATCTCTCTCTTGATGGTATATCAGTTTCTTTTCATCAAATTTTACAGTTGCAGTTGTGTTCCAGGTTGTGACAGTTTGACTTGGGATATTTGATTTAATAGCATTCGAATCTGCTGGAGTCTCAATCTGTGCAGGAGATCAACGTAATTTTGCGTTAAGAAAAAAACTCCCAGAAAGAGCATGCTCAGCTACATGAATGGGCGACGCCCATGGGCGGTGCAACTGAAAGGTGCAGGCTGTCACAAGGTGTATTAGAAGATATTCAGGTGCATTATAATCTACCTTATGATGGTTTTGATGGTTTATTGCATTAAAATATAGCTTTTTTTACCATCAAGAATGAAAATATATTTTTTCTGTATTGCATCTCCATGTAGTCTGTAATGATAAAATAAAGAGGTTAATGAACAATGGATTAATATTCTGACCTTTCAAAGGAGAATTATGCATCTAGGCCTGATTTATTTTGGGTGGTTTTGACCATATAAGCATGTTGAATAGTTTAAAGAGTTTAAAGAGTTGGTATTATGCTCATTTTCAGGTTCATATCCTATTTAGGGATTGTACCAGAACATGTTTACATAGTTTAATTTGAATTCCATGAGGTGTGTGCTGCAGCTGTGTTTTTTTTTTACCACCGGTGTTTTTGAGGGTATCGTTATATGAGGCGCATTTAGCTTTGAAAGGGAAGCGGCTGGACTACAAATGAGCTGTTTTCAGTCAGTCCAGAGCAGAGTTTTCTGTGGGAGATGGGGACTCCCTTTGGGCTGGACTTTGGGCTTTTTCACTTTGCAAACCTGTTACATGCACAAAAAAGATATACAACTCAATGAAGGAGAGGGAAAAAGCCAAAAAGCATAATACCTCCTCTTTAAAGAGAAAAGAAAGAAAGAAAACATAAAAAACATATTTGGATTATAATGATGATGGGAATGTGAATCCAGTGATGCTGTGGTACACCGCCAAAACAGTCCTGCAGGAGAAAATTATATGACAATTGGCATTCATTAAAATATGAAAACTCAGAAACTCTTCAACCTGCAGAAACAGCTAACAGAACTGGAACAAGAACATAGTTCCTGAGAATTCCTGAGAGAGGGAATTCTCCCTCCATCTTGGAGGGAGGCCAATGCGGATCTTATAGACCTATTAGTGTTTTAAACCAAGATTACAAATTATACGTAGCCATTTGAACCAAAAGAATGGAGGAAGTGAAACCTTTTCTGATGGATGAAGATCAAACTGGGTTTATTAAAGGTAGACAAACTCAGGACAATATAAGGAGGACCCTCCACATTATTAAATATATAAAAAAGGAGAAAATTTAGTATGGATGCGGAAAAAGCATTCGATTTGGCAGGGTGGGAATTTCTTCATACAGTTATGGAAAAATTTGGCTTCCATGATCATTAAGGCATCAAACCACTTTACACGTCCCGCATAGCCAGAATTAAGGTAAACTGAGGCCTGTAAGGAACCATTCACTTGCAACGTGCCGTTCCAGTGCTCTTTAATCTTTTCATTGAACTTCAAGCCATAAGACTGATTCTGACCTGGAGAGCATCACAATAAAAGGTATAGAATCTAAAATATGTCTTTATGTGGATGACATCTTGGTCAGCCTAAAGAATCTAGTCAGGAATATTGAGATTAGTGATTTCCTGCAGATGTATGGAACCCTGTCAGGCTACACCCTTAATGTTGATAGAAACACAAGCCTTGACACTAAATTCTGTGCCAACATTAGATCTTAAAACCAAGTACAAGTTCAACTGAGACTCTAGCTCTATTAAATACTTGGGCATTAATAAAGGACATACCACAGTTATTCTTAAAAACTATACAAGTATTAATTCACAGATAAAGAAAGATCTAGACAGATGGGCCTCCCTGCCCCTGGAACTTGGTAACAAACTTTTGACAATAAAGACAAATATTTTACCCAGATTACTTTATCTGTTTGAGTCCTTAACCCATTTGTGTCCCTGACAGTCAATATAGAGAATGGGATAAGATGATATTCTTTTTTTATCTGGAAAGGCACAGCCTTTGCCATCAGAAACACATTCACACACCAACGGGACAGACATTTCGGGAGCAATTTGGGGTTGACTATCTTGCCCATCTTATTTCCAAATGCAGACTGGGGGCACTGGGGATCAGGGACCTAGTCTTGTCTTGTGAGCTAAGTGCGTCGTCACACCCCTACTTACAGACAGTCCTCCATCCATCCATCTATCATCAACTGCTTATCCTGCGTACAGGGTCTTGGGGGTTGGAGCCAACCCCAGCTGCCAACCCAGGGTGACACTGACGTTCCTCTTGGTGAAGCTGAAGCAGGTTGTTTGTCAAGCTTATCAAGGCTGCTGATGAGTTAAAAGAAATATGACTTGTTGTATGAGACATAATCGGTACACTGAAAGATCAACTTAATGAATAGTGTTAGATTTTTCCATACCGTGTTTTTAGCATCACATCCACACGCTGCCGCACAGCATTTGGCTCAAATACCATTAGCCAATAAACATATGATAACAATATGTGAAAATATTCACTTGTATTTGCTCGACTCAGGAAACAAAAACAGCATATATTTAAATGTAATTTGTCCTCCTGTTCACCTTATTTATGAGAATAAACTGCACTGTATTCTTCTGTAGAAACAGATATCGCCATTGGTGTTATTCTAAATCATGTTTGTTTGTGTGTGTTTGGCAAATGAATAATATTAAATTAGATTAAATGTTATTGGCCAACAATACTCTGTGGTATTATTTTTTTTTATTTTACACTTTCTGTCCATGCTCATGGTTCAAAGTTTGCGTGGAGTACGCCCTGTTTTGTACGTACGTAAATGAGGCCCCTGGCCTTTGATGCAGCAGCACGGCCTCACAAATACATTTTCAACAATGAAGCTAGATTCAATCTAGCTAAAACCAGGCGTCAGAGCCAAAGTACAGTAGGACAGCCATTGTGAATGTCCCTAGGCAGCGTAGAGGAAATATCACTGTGTATCACCATTAGTCTGGAAGGAGTTCTATATCTCCATGCCACCCTAGATCCCTGCAAACATAATAACTTTCTGGAAGCCCTACATGATGCAGCTACACAGAGCAGACCAGGTTTGTTGTCATCTGGAATATGTGGATGAGGTGATGAGGCCAGACCCTAACAGAAGGTGTAATCCATAAAAAACCTGTTTTGTTTAACAGTCCACTATAATTGTACTGTATTTTTTGTTGCTGAGTTTACCAACACATGCTGTATTGATTACTGTATTGTAATTCTACTTCTGTCTGTTCTTCCTGCCAATCCTGCCAAGGTGAAAAATAATAATCCTAAAGCCTCCCTCTTCTTATGTTTATTGAAATGTTTATCAGTGTCTGGGTCAGGCTGACAGATTAGAGAAGAGAAGACGCGGTGCACAACATTGTAACTTCATTCATTATTAAAATTTCCCAACATGCTGACATGATCAGTCAGGATCTAATTTTAATTCACATTTTGTGTTCTAGACGTCCAAAAAGTCTCACACACAGTCCAGGTTCATACAGTGAAACTGTTTGGAGGAAAGCAGTCATCCTTCTCATCAATCCTGAGCTCCATCTGAGCATCTAAATGATCTCAGAAGCTAAAAGTTGAATTCTGGAGTTTCCTCTGTCCTTCATATCACATTTATAACTACAGTTTTTTTTGTTTTGCTGCTTAAATGCCCCACAGTGACTTTATTGCACACACACAAATGTTTGAAATGACTGACAGCATTTAAGAAAACAATCATACATCAATAAATCACAAAATAAACAAACCACTGGAAGAGAGACAAATGTGACCTACGATCCGTTCATCATAGTTTCTAATAACGCAGCTCAGTGAGGATCCAGACGTTTCATAGTGGAGACAGCATCTGTCTGTTTACAGACTCCAGTCTGCTTCACTGATAAACCACAGAGCTGCAGAATAACATTAATGTTCAGATTCTGATCAGAGATGGTTTTTAGATCACATCCACACTTCTGTCCATATCTCGCCACTGCTGTTAGTCAGTCTGCAGTTCAATCTCTCAATTGATAGTTTTAATAACGTGCCGTTCCTCCTAATAAAATTAGCAATGCTCCAAGGTAGAAGTGCACCTGGCTTTTAAAGGAAATGGGAAATGACACTCTGATTGCTGTATTGCATGTTACGCCCAAAACACACCCATGACTAATTCACAGACTAAGTACAACCCTTTGGAACTGGAATTTAAACAGAAAATACGTGACGTTTCTCTCTGCAGTTGTTTTCTCATATTAAACGGAGCTGGGTTAAAGTAAAGTTAACTGATATTAATCTGGACTGGTAGAAGCTGCAACAAGCTAAATGTTAGCTATGTGTGACAATGTGACATTGGCCATACAAATATGAAAAACAACACCAGAGAGAAACAGACTTACATAGTTTGGGAGTTCAAAGAGAAAATCCACTGCTGTAGGTGTGCGGTCATGTCGGAGGATTACTATGGTCAAACCAGCTGTATGGATTTTGACGTTTATCTTTTTCTGAAGTTGTGATACCATGTGTGGAACAGCCAAAAAAAGAATTACTCATACTTCAGCACTTATTTCTCACATTTTATACCGTATTTTGTCAAATGAGTAGTCCAATAATAATTTTAAAAATGTCCGGGGCTGTGGTTGCCACAAACAAATATATCGTACAATGAGCATGCCAGCTAACCATAATGTTCATTTGCATCACTTTAATTTAATAAATTCAACAATATGATCATGCTGTTGTCAACACTGTTCTGATCTAAAGTGTTGTTGTCCTGTTTCAGGGTGTATTCGTCTGTAATGATTTACCAAACTAGAGTGAGCATTTCCTAAAGTAAATGCATGTGAGAGCTGTCAGCTGTTAGCGGTAATTGCTGCCGCTGCAAAGTACTGCTCCATCAGCAACCTTTCAAATTCTGTAGCGCCACCTACAGGTAAAATGATTTCTCAAATGAAGCAGACTGCCTTTCCAAACATATCTGCTCAGTTTGGTTAAGATGCACTGAGTGGGATTTGATCCAGCAACCTTTAGATCTGAAGGGACTGACCTTAACCACTGGAATATTCCAACGTGCTGTTAGCAAAAGGCTTTAAACTTTCTCCCTTTTTTCACTGTGTTAAAATCCCATGCAATGCCTCCAAAGCACTAATAAAGGGCACTCGATGACCACAAATACCTGCCAGCTGTTTTGTTTATAAATAGATTTTTCGTCTAGTCCACTGTTACTGAATAATTCACACAGAAAATGACTAATCTCATGAAAGACTTATTTCCAAGTAAATAATGATTGCATTTAGAAAGAACAACAATATAGAAATTTAACAACCACTGCAACTCAGTGGGAACTGATGCCTTAATATTTACTATCAGTGCGTGGTTTCTGATCACATAGAGCTTACTTCCTGTTGCCAGGAGGTGGCACTATGACTGTAACTGAATATTGGCATGTCGACGTGTTGGGGGTGGAACCATTATCAGTCACATAAAGTTTGGTCCTGATTTGAACATGTGCAGCGAAACTTGTACATTAAACTTCCTGTTTCATGGCAAAGCATGGTACTTTGCCGTAACTCCACAGATCCACCGATGACAGAACGACATAAAATCATCAATGTGTTAAGACTTTTCTGATATAGTTTTGAAGTAGATATGGCCAACCTGCAAGAAATGGTTCATCACAGCAACGGAGTAAACACTCCCTGTTGCCAGTAGGTGGCGCGATGACTATATGAATATTAGCATGTTGATGTGTTTAAGGGGGGACCATTAAATCCAAGATGGCTGACTTCCTGTTGGGTTTAGGGAATGGCTACAAGAGGCTTTTTTGTAGTGGCTCTTTTGTTAGTTACTTCCACCGCTGCTGACCACCGTTGCCTGTGTTTGAGCCAATTAAGAAAGTAAGCAGCTTATTGAGATCACAAAAGAAGCAACATTGACATAAAGTGATGTCGAGCTAGTTATCATGCTGATGATAAACATTCCATGGCTTCAGTATAGTTTAAAAAATGAAGCCTACAGATGTTTTATAGATTTAAAAATGCCAAACTCATCTGAGCATTCAGAAGATATAAAACTATAATAAACCACAGTGAATATAATTATTTATGCCCAAACATGTAATTTATAATGCAGGTGTAAGCTAGAATCAATGCAGCGCTTTAGTTAGCATATTTTCCCCTGCTCTACTCACTGTTAAATACCTTTTATACTACAGTGCCTGAGAAACATTCATTTTTTGTTTGTTTACCCTGTCTTGCTCTGCAGCATGGTAAACAGTATGCAGAGCTGGATACCATGTTGCGCCAGACAGATTTTACTTTTTAATTTAGCCCTTTGTTTTCTTTTATATTTATTTTATTATGTATGTGTGTACATGTGTCACCAGGGGGACACAAACATCACACAAATAGACACACAGAGAAAGGACAGCACCTGCAAGAGAGTTGGGGGGGGTGACAACATGAACAGAACAAAACAACACAGTGCAGCAATCAGAGGCGAAATAATAACAATTAATTTCAATAAATAACTCAGTGAAAAGCTTAACTAACAAAACAACTAACAGCTGACAACCACGGACGAAGCATGTTTCCATCTAATTGTCATGCAAATTTTAAGTGGACTTTTGAAATGTTGCAAAAAAGATTAAAAAGTAAATATGTGCGTTTCCATCAGCTGGTTTGGAGCAAATAAACCAGGCTATGGCGAGCGTAGTATCAGTATCAGTAGTTGACGTTACACATGGCTGTAATAAACAAGACGTATGGGTTCCAAACCAAAAACAAAACCAGTCGCATTGAACCTGATGGCCATTGATCTTAGAAAAATGGAGAGAGGTTCTCAGGAATGTGTTTTCAAGCGGGCAAGTTGCTACCAGCCATGTCTCCACACATTAGCAGAAACAGCTGATCAGACGTGAGTTCACTACGTCAGAACTTATTTGGCAAAAGTGTTTCCATTTAGAGCATTTTGCTGTTTCCATCAACCTTTTCTAATGTGATACTTCAAAATGCGCATAAAAAAACGGCAATGGAAACACGACTAGTGTCTCTGCGTGTGTCTGTGTGAGTGTATGAGTGTAGTTGTATGTGTCACAGAAAGTTGTTGTCAGTGAGAGTGGGCTGCCACAACAGCACAGCTGTCAGGCAGTCAGGGCAACCCCGTAACCCCCAAAGAGTGTGAAGGACCCGAGACCACATGCCCAGGGGGACAGCCACGCTCTTCTTTGTACCATTCACCATCTGGCCCAGGGGCTTTATCAGTCAGCATTAGTAAGAGAACTTCATGGTGTTCAGCCATTGAAACAGGGCAATCCAGAGCCCTGATGTGTTCATCATCTAACCTTAGCAAACCTATATTGTTCAGAAATGCATCGATGTTAGAGCTAATAATACGTTTATTAAATAGGGGCGTTGTCCCTTACCTGTCATATAATAAGTGTACACACAGTACCACGGCCTGAAGTCAGCTATTGCTTTTATAAAACAGTTACCAAGTATGGCGAAAGTAACAGACACATTAAAATTTGACTTGATTTATTTAATCGTTTCTTTATGAATTCAAAAAGTAGTTCCACTAGGCTGCCGGTACATGGTGCATGAGGGTTGCTAAGCAACATACATCAAAGGCTAGAATTATTAGAACTACTTGTTTATATTTATTTGCATATTGCCATTTAATGTGCAGCCACTAAAAAACTGTCCAGCATCAGTATAGATTGACTTTGGTAACTTGGACTTGGCTTGCGTGTTTTGTGAGCTGGAGACTTTGTTTACTTGCCCCTCCGCAGTCTTGGGATCCAGTACTTTCTTGATGGCTTTTGAGTCATCTTCTGATATTGATATGTGATGGACCGTAGTGTCGAGTCTTCTTAGTGTTTTGACAACACTAGTGAAAACATTGTTGCTTGTTGTAAACTCTGTATCTCTGAGGAGGCACCAGGACAGACTGAGTTAATGTAATTGTTGATGCCAGCAGGGAGACCAGTGTAGCTGCTTAGGATGTATAGTTCGCCTTCACTCTTTCTGACAGTGGCATAGAAATGTCGTAAAATGTAATTGAAACAGTCTTTAGATTTGCTTTGGAAAATCTATTGCTATACCTTTATCCTTACACCACTTGGTTTGCTTCTCGGTGTTCTGTTCATTCTGGTTCTGGTTGATCTCCTCTTGAGTTTGCTCCGCATGTCTCACTAGGTGTCTTTTTTCTGGCTAAGTCTGCTGAAGCCACTCTTCCATGGTAAGGCCTGCCAGGAGGTCAAAGTTTACCTTCCAGCCAGCCAGTAATCTAATGTTACTTTCTAATGTTACTTTGTCGTGGACTGATCTGTGCAAAGGAATTAGCCGTCGTCATAGCCGTTGTACAAGCTCATTGTACCACTACTATGAACCAATCAGATTCCTTGATTTGACCTACCCGTTTTATAAAACTTGTTATAAAAATCAAGGTATTATTTATTTCTTCTGGGTCATATTCCCAGCTGAGTCCTTAATGGAGGAAATAGTTATTTTGTCTTTATTCTATTATTATTGGTTGGCTGCTGGATCTACTGGATTTATTGCCATGTTCTCCAACCTCAGTCTTTGCAACTAGAATTCGGTCTTTTTATCAATAATTTCATTTAATTCAAGCTTCAAGTAACTAAGCTTCTAATGTTTTTATTTTTTTTGTTCTAGCTCTAATTCACGGGCTCTCTTTTTATTTTTTTTGTATGATGAGTAGGAGATTATTTTACCCCTTATGACTGCTTTTGCGGGCAGCACGGTGGTGCGGCAGTTAGCACTGTCGCCTCACAGAAAGAAGGTTGTGGGTTCTGTAGGTAGGTATGTGTGGCCCTGCGATGGACTGGGGACCTGTCCAGGGTGTGCCCCGCCTTTCGTCCAATGTCAGCGGGGATAGGCTCCAGCCCCACGCGACCCTGTACGCAGGATAACAGGTTAACGATGGAGGATGGATGTAAGGATGGACTGCTTTTGCTACCTCCCAAAGAATACACGGTGAAATTCCTGGCAGGCCATCAGTTTCCACAAATATTGCCCACTCCTTTTTGAAATAACTGATAAAATCTAAGTCTTTGAGCAATGATGTATTAAAGCCCCCCTCCAGCCAGTTTTGACTGCCGTTTTTGGTTAACGTTCTTTCTCAAACAGAGAATGGGGGTGTGGTTAATAATCTGATGTAATCAGTTACCATGACAACCAAAAACTAACTGGCTGGAGTGTTCACTAACGATCATGCTGTGTTAACATCACTACACTGTAAAGTTTAGCACACTTTCCTGTCTGGCAGGAGCAGCTGTTACTTACCCATGATAGGAAATCAGCCGTTATCAATCATACAGTTGATGGTCCTGTCACACGCTGCACACAATAACTCCCATAACGCTTACTTTACAGCGGGGGTGTGGGGATTTATTACTTTGTTGAACCGTATATAAAGACCTCTGATACCATTGCCTCCGCTGATGCATTGGTAAAACGGCCGTCAGTAAAATGCATGTTGCAGACTGTATATAACATAAGACGGTGGCAGGTGAAAGTCAGACGCGTTTTCTGTCATCTGTCCTCACAGATGACATAATGAACAAACCTACTGTAAGTTCTAAGTACATTACATGATAAATTGGTTAGCTAGCTCACAACGATGTTTATCGGTTTGATGCTCTGACTTAACGAGGCGTGACAGTTTCTTAACAGTGACAGTGTGCCTGCACAAGCTTGGAGAATGACGTATGACTTATGGAATAGAGGGTATGCATTGATGTCACTTCCCCTTCCGGAACACACTGGACTGAGTGGCAAAACCTCTGTTACTATGGCTACGTTTAGCAAACTGGGAGTAAAACAAGTGATTATTTGCTCAAATTAAAGGCAGTCAGACTTGACAGTGATCCTAACTGCTCACCAAAGAACCAGTGGTCCAGCTCTTTCCCATTTTAGATGTGGTGTTTGTGTTTTAGCTGATTCAAGCTGACACTGCTGCTTGACTTTCTGCCACTCAGTGAGCGTAACTGTGTTCTGTGACATCATGCGTATACCCTCTATTACTATAGTCATATGTCACCACCCCGTTTTAACAACTAAGCAACTTTGAGCACAAAATTAAGCTATTTGTCCAAAAATATTTGGCGAACTATGTGGGTAATCAACATTGTAAGGAAGTGACTCAGAAAAATATGAAATATCATAGAAAGGTCAAAATACTGGAGGGGGGCTTTAAGTCTCCAATTTCTAGTTGGTGGTGTGACTCTTTTTAATAAGAGTGATAGAAACCGGTCCGTGATCGCTGATAGAAATAGGGTGAATCTGAGTTTCTGAGATGTCTGTCATAACTGAGCTGCTGACCAAAATATGGTCAAGGCGAGAACACGAGTGGTGGACTGGTGAAAAGAAGATTCTCTGAGAGTATGGTGATGAGAACACCAAACATCTCAGAGGGTGCCAGAGTGGGGCTGAAGGGTGTTTTTCTATTCATCATAATGGTGACACCTCTTTGTTTTGAGTTATAACAGGAAACTGCAGCTGCTGAGGTTAGTTTATCTGCAGTCTTGGATAAATGAGTCTCCTGTAGTAAAACAATGTCTGCTTGTAGATTATTTAGATGGTTTCACTTTCATCTCTTTTCACTTGTACCAACTCCACGTACAGCGACAGCCCAGAAACCTGACTGATCTAGAGAAGATCTGTGTGGAGGAGTGGGCCAAAATCCCTCCTGCAGTGTGTGCAAACCTGGTGAAAAACTACAGGAAACGTTTGACCTCTGTAATTGCAAACAAAGGCTACAGTACCAAATATTAACATATGTTTTTCTCAGGTGTTCAAATACTTATTTGCAGCTGTATCATACAAATAAATAGTTAAAAAATCATATATTATGATTTCTGGATTTTTTTTTAGATTATGTCTCTCACAGTGGACATGCACCTACGATGACAATTTCAGACCCCTCCATGATTTCTAAGTGGGAGAACTTGCAAAATAGCAGGGTGTTCAAATACTTATTTCCAGCGTTGGGCAGTAGCGTCGCTACAAGTAGCGCCGTTACTAGTTTAACTACATTTCTCAGTAGCTTGGTGGCAGCGTCGCTATTTTCTGAATCAAATAGCTTTTCAGTAACGAAGCTCTTTTATTGACCGAGTAGCGCGGTAGCTTCCACACACGCTACATTTTCCCAAGAATATCTGATAGGTCAGTAAGTGACACGACCGCCACACACGGACCTGTATGTGTAGCCGGGAGAAGCGCTTCCTGTGATGGTGACATCACGTACCGATCCTTGGGCTGATGTTTGCGACTTTGCTGCCGGGGAATAAAGACACGAGCGACGGAGTGTCTCTCTCTCTCGCTCTCTCTCTGCCATGAATGTTTAGACTGCAATGTTGCCAGAGCACACAGTCACATATAAACTATAAAAATATAGAATGAATTAATTATTTAATTAATAATATAATAATTAAGTTGCTTTATACAAACAACAATGGTTCTCCGTTTGTTGCATGTGGAAGTACATTTAGCAGCAATGATATGGCAGTAAGTAGGAGAGTTTCTGTGTCTGATTTAGCTCTGGCACTCACACATTGGAGCAAGTTCTTAGTCTTTCTTCTATTTGGCCTACTACTGTGGAATGAAGCTGGTTCCGTATAAACTAGGCCTATGTTGTGTGTGTGAGTGTGTGTAGGCCTATATAAATGTTTATATATAAATGACCTAACTATAAACTATTAAAAAATTAAAAGTAGCTTAGATGTAACTAAGCTACTTTTGCCACGTTGCTGTAGCTTAGCTTGCTACATTTCACTGGGAGGTAGCTTCTGTGTAGTGAAGCTTCATTTAATGTAGAGTAGCTAGTAGCTTAGCTCACTACATTTTCCAAGTAGCTTGCCCAACACTGCTTATTTCCCTCACTGTACATTCCAAGAGGTGAGCTGTGGTCATCATTCTACTATCGGATGTAGCGTAGGCTAGTGTGTGTGTATGTGTGTGTGTTAGCGGTGTGCCTCCTGGCTTGAGAATTAGACCGTTTGAAAACAGCGCAGCTGTTCTCCGTGTAAACGGGGTATAGAGCAACATTAACAGAAAATTGAAACAAAACCAGAGAAAATTGACATATAACCAGACGTGCATTGTATTTGTATATAGAACTGTTAACCTGCCATCCATCACGGATGAATGAAACGAAAGGGGAAGAGAAAAAAGGATGTTATAACGGTGATGCAATTCATGCGTGGCAGGGTTTGTGTCACGGTTTTGAGGTGTTGGGGTTTCGTGTTTTACTTTGTAGTTGTCTGTTCTTATCTTGTTTTACTGCCTGTGTTTGTGGCCTCACTGATTGTCTGGTGGTTTCACCTGTGTGCCACTGTGTTCTCACCTCCTGTTGGATTTAAGTGGTTTGCTCCCTTCGTTCAGTGCTGGTTCGTTGTTTGTTTCATTCGTTGTGCTTTATGCTGTCCTACACCGTTGGATTTATCTCGTTTCCTTCTGCATTCCTGTTTCTCCAGTTTTTCTCGTGCCATGTGGATTTTGGTTTATGATGGAATTATGGACGTTGTTTGATTGTTGACTTTCAACTACTCACCTTTAAGTTTGTCACCTGTTGATTAATAAGTATCATTAAGATACCTCTACTCCTCTACTCCTGTCTGCATTTGGCCCCCAAACCCATGTTTTGTATGTCAGCTTATGAGCTGATCCTGACAGTTTGGTTCATAGTAAAGCCAAGGAGTGGTGTCTTGGTCGCGGTACAGCTGGCCATCAATGGAAAGTTTATCCACTGTAAGGACAGCCTGTGATCCGTCTCTAATAAACTTCTTCCTTATTGGGAACAGGAGTCTGCGTCAGTGCAGGATCTCCCAGGGAAACTGGTCGTTCATACTGAGGTTAGTTCCTTTCAGCTCTCTTGGGCCGATGTGTGTGTGACGGTAATGGGCCTTCACCTTTGGTTTTCCAGTCACCGTCTTCCCAGCCGGTGAGAGCCATTCATAATGTAAATGGATATATCCTCCACTGTAGGCAGACTGATTACTGCTCCTGCAGTCTCATCTACTAAAAAAGGAGTTAAGCATAAAATCCCACTTTTAGCTTTAGAGGAAAATGACATCTGGAGAATATCAAGGTGCTTTTTACCTTCCTCTGCCCACCACCTTCCATTGATGGACTAATATTTATCTTCAAAATCAGCACAAAGATTCCTCAGTGTGTCACTTAGCAAGGAGTTTTCCTCAGCCCACAGCCTTCAAAGGTTTTTAAAGCTCCCACCTCCCAGTGAGGTTATTAGCCATGAGAAGTATGGAAGATGATTCCATATATCAGTTGCTCTTCAAAGAAAGTAACTGCAAAGGCAGCATACAAGGAACATGATCCAATAAGCGAGGGCCTTGCCAGGGAATTAATACTGTGCCATAAAAAGGTGTTAAATGCTCTGCCTGAAGGCTGCTTTGGTACAGGACCCCTTTGCTGCCCAGTAGAATATTACACAGCACTGTTAGTTTGGATTAAATACTGCAGCAGCTACTGTATCTGATGTGAGCTGTGGTTAAAATAAGACAACATATAAAGTTCTGTAAATGGCTTATAATAAAATAATGATTATTCTGAAGGCAGCAATAGGTCAAAAGCTGTGAGGTTCATCCTTTTGTTGAGTGTGAATGTGTTAATCTTGAATTTTGATATTTATATATATTTTTACAGATTTGACATTCTGTAAATGTGCAAGAGCAGGCCAGCGGCGCTAAATGAAAGGTTAAGCATTCACAAAAACACTATTACAATTTATCCTGTGGGGATGATGAAATTCATGGAAATTCAAATATTAGTTTTCTACATTGCTTGTCATGAACCAAGTGTCTTCTCGAAATTAAGTTTTTTGCAGCCACTTGGCAACAGCAAGTCAATATTGGAAGAAATGTAATATCACCTTGAGTACGTTTTCTATTAACATAACGAGGGACATGTTTGCAAAGTGTTCACTGATGACTCCTGTAACCACACACAGGAATCAGGATGCTGCCTCTCTATGACTGTGGAAATCTCCTGAGGTCACCACAATCTGACCAAAGTACCAGCTGGAACATTCTCAACGGATCTCTACCACGCGAAGGTGAGAGTCACATGACCAACAGGGGTAGCCAAGCTAGCACTACCTCTTAGCATATTTACTGCCAGCTGACCATTTTTTCCAGTGTTAGCTGATGGTTTGACATCATTCTATCAGCAGGTATCCATTGTTAAAAATGTTTGTTTATTGTCTTTTACCACAGTGGCAGAGCTGTGCTCTCTTGATTACCTGATATTTCTGCTGTCAGACATTCTGAAGAGAGCTGGTGGAAGTCATTTGTTAGTCTACAGTAATAAAGTGACTAGTGAGGAACAGTAAAACAGATATTGTAGAGTTACTTAAGTAAACATAAAAATCTGGTTTTCAAAATTGGATTAAATTAGGAGTTATGTAAATAGGTGCATTTATTATCACAGGTTTGTGTGTGGGGTAGAGCAGGTTGGTGGACCCAAATGCAAGACACGCAGGCTGACTGGTACAGTTCACTGATTATTTAATGCAAAAACAGGCGAGCACACTTACAACGTAGTGGCTGAGTCCAGGGAATCCAAAATCCAAACAAGCAAGGTAATCCAACAGAAAAGTCCAGAAACAGGTGAACAATCCAAAATCCAAACAACTGAGAGGGAACAAGCAAGACGAGACTGAGCAGACAACACCACAACACACTGTAACACACTGTAATGAACAAGACTAAACAGAAACACCAGGTATATACACAAGGACTAACGAGCAGGGCGGGAGCAACACAGGTGACAGGGATCAAGGGAACGAGGCAGGCAGAGAGACAGCAGGGAAAACAGAGAGGCAGAGTGATAACTGGGGGAACAGAGGGAACACTTGACAGGCAGACATGGGGCAGAATTAATAACCAACACAGACAGAACACATGTAACAAAATACCAGACAAGGATCTAACTTCAGACAATAACAGAAACCCAACAAACAAACACTGACCAACTATAGCACAGGAATCATAACAGACAAAACCTAAACGAGAACACGGAACTAGAGCCAAGAACCGAGCAGACTGAACCCAAAAGATGCAGAGAAAGAACTACAATCAAATACTACGACATGAACTAAGGCACAGGACTAGGAACAAAAACCCAGACTCCCCAACAAGACATACAGACAGACAGGACTGAAACCCAGACAAAGAGGAACCAAAATCAAAATCAAAATCAAAATTATTTGTATGACGGACGCAGTTTGGTCAGGTTTAGGCACCAAAAGATCATAGTTTGGGTTAAAATAAGTTAGTTTGTTACTTTAAGTGATTTAAAACTTCAGTGAGACACAAACCCCAATGATCTGTGAAAGTCCTGAACATTATGTCAGCTGACACATGATGTTACATTGGATTTAGTTCAAAGCCTTGTATCGTCTCATATAAACGCTGAGGGACATGACAAAACATTGTTTTTTGACGAACTGGGAATGAGAATGGGCTGCATCACAACCCCTGCTCTCAGTGAATGACACCATGTAAACACGACTGCACAACAGCAACGAGACCTGGGGCCGGAGGCCTGTACCATGAAGCAAGCCTGGCAAGGTAACTTCAGGGTACATCACCATGGTAACTTATGCCAAACAGCTAACCTGCTCCAGAGCTGGTTATGTTCCAGATATGAGATCAATTCTGTGAAAACGCCGCCAACTGACCAATCAGCTCTCTTGGAAAAGAGATCCCACAGACTGTTTTATAGGCTGTTTTTATGTTTGGTGCTGAGATGTGGAGAAACATTTGAATAGCCACTGTGTATCATCCTACAGAGACTGACTGAAATAGGCTAAAGCCATGTACTTGTACTTATACGAGATGACAGTAAGCACTTTTGAGTGCATTGAATAAATTACTCTCATTTTTGAAGTAATGAGAAATTCTAAAGCCAGTGGAAACAACCATTTATTCAGTGCCAGGGGTTAGTGAAGCCAGGTAACGAAAAGATATCCTGGGTGTGTTGAACTTGCTTTGTTATTAAAGGCTCCAGGTGAAAGAGAAGTTCCCTGGATATAAGTGTAGCCCATCATTGTTCTGTATTACAAAGTAAATGAAACCATGTAAACACAGGGGGGGTGATGACATGTGATACGTCTGTCAAGTGTTGTGGTGATACTTTAATTAGACTGGGTCCAGGCCAGCTAAAAGGCTACCAGAAACCAGGGCTGGTGTGGAACAAATGTCAGAGACCTCAGAATAAACAACACTCTACCACATGGAATAAGAGATAAAACGACAACCTTTACTGCATTAACGACAACTAACTAGGCAGGAGAGCTACCAGAGTCCCAGCAGTTGGCAATCCGTCACACCTGCTGTTCATTAGTTCATTACTTGTTGGTCCAATGGTGGCAACAATAAACCTCACCATTCACATCACAGCATCAAGGTTTGAAATCCGATTTTGAACAATAAAAAAAATCCAAGTATAAACCCGGTTTATAAGTCTCCATCCCTCCTCTGCTGCTCTTCCTGAGGTTTCCTCCTCCGTTAAAGACTTCTTCCTTATCCAAATCAAGTATAGGCAACATTGTAATCTTTACAGGCAAAACCCTCAGCAGCAGCTACAGATGTACGATCAAGAGCATCCTCACCAGCTCCATCACAGTTTGACAGAATGGGGTCCACAAGGTTCTACAACAGGTGGTGAGAGCGGCTGAAAGCATCACTGGAACAGCCTGAACAGTGCTGGAGAAGATCTGCCAGACCAGGGTCGACAGGAGGGCCCGCACCATCATTAAGGACAGTAGTCAACCCCAGCATAGCCTTTTCACATTTCTACCTCCAGGAAAACGCTACAGGACTGAAAAACACCCTCACACCCACAAGCAACACATACACACCTGTCTCCTCTTGTTCACATGGAATACACAGGCACAACTATGTCATTTTTGCACACAGTTATTTATGTCTCTCTTGTTATGTCACTTGTTATTTATGTCTTGGGTTAGGGTGTGTGATTAATGTCTGATGAGTATTCACAGAATAAGAATTTCATTGTACTGTGTGAAAACTGTTTGCTGTACATATGACAAGAAAAAAAAAACATTTGAAGATTGAAAATCCCTTTGAGGTAAATTTGTGATTTTGGCTATATAAAGTCAGTAATTTTAATAGTTTTATTATGTCAGAAATGAAGTCATACTGTCTTACGTGTGTGACTCCATGGGCTGTTTCTTTTTCTTGTCAGAGTCATGCATAATACATTGAGACTAGAAAAATAATGAGAACAGAAACTAATTTTGAAAGGAAGACTGCTCCATATATTTAGACAGTCTTTAACAATTCAGAAATGTTGAGTAAACGAGATTATTTCACCAAACATGGGGTAAGGGATAAATGAAATATTGTGTCCCAGATAGAGTCATGGTACACATTTCCCTGCTGAGTGCAAATATTCTAACAAACTAACTGGTAACTGTTCAATTTCTAGTTGGACAGAAGAACACTGGGTGTGAGGTGGATATATCAGTTGTTTCTTACAGTGTTTGGAAAGAGCTGGAGTCTTTTGTAGGGTCGGGTCTAAGTCTAAAATAAAAGCTGAGCAGTGGTATGACTGGCAGGGCTCCATCCACACCACCAGATATCAGGGTGGAGTCCGTCAGCTGGACAGAGCACAGTCTGTTCCCTTTAAAGTTTACACAACAGCCACACTGCAAGTGTGTGTGTGTGTGTGTGTGTGTGTACACAAAAACAACAAATGGTATTCTTATACTAAATAATGCTTATCCAACACTAAAGACTTTTACATGTTGGAAATAAAATAACGGCCATGCGATACAGACTGCAATCAGAAAGTACTCTTACACTCCAATACCATGACTCGTAGATAGACAGGCTAAGATAAAAGTCCAAGTTTACTTTACTTGAAAGGCGGGCAAGGGTCAAAACCAGGTGGACACACAGACCATGGCAAACATGTCCAATAAGGGGCTATGCAGGGAATCATCAAACCGTGGCTCAGGCAGCGTATCAGGCAGGCATCATTCAGTTTTTAATGGTAATCAGACATATAGCCTATTTAAGAGCATTTAAAAAAACTTG
This sequence comes from Lepomis macrochirus, assembly GCA_024633595.2. Taxonomy (NCBI): domain Eukaryota; kingdom Metazoa; phylum Chordata; class Actinopteri; order Centrarchiformes; family Centrarchidae; genus Lepomis; species Lepomis macrochirus. Next base: position 33,511,757 of record JALXJV020000011.1, read on the forward strand.
ATCACAATAACATTTAATACACAGAACTTGCAGATCCTGAATTTCTAAGGGAAGAGATGAACAGAGAAACCTTTCTGATGTTGCAGATGAATCATTTTTCCCTCCTTGTTGCCACTTGTTTCTCCTGTAACATTTGCTGCTGCTTCCTGATAAATACTCACATTTTTGTTTTCAACATATATTGTGTTTTTACTCGCAACTGCTCATAGTCCACATGAACATGTGATTATGCATGGAAAGCCTAACCCCTTCATGCATGGTGTCATGGTGTTATACAGCACAAGGCTGCATAATGAAATGAAATTTGAAGTGCCCTCATGCTCCACTCAGCCCTCACACACCTTGAGAAAAACAACGCATAGATCAGAATGCTGTTTGTGGATTTCAGCTCAGTATTCAACACAGTCTCCCCCATCAGCACTCTGCAACTGGATATTGGATTTCCTCACAAACAGACTCCAGACAGTTTGGATTGGTGGAAACACCTCCTCCTCTATGGAGGAGGAATCTTAAGAAGTCCAAACTCCCACGCCAAGTTCTTCAAACATCCTGTCTGGAAACATCACTAACATGGGATGTGCTCGGCCCAGGACCAGAGGGCTCTGCAGCGGGGGATTAAAACTGCTCAGAAGATCATTGGTACCCGTCTCCTGAGCATCAGTGATATCGGTGAGGTGCCTACAGAGCCCAAAGGATACTAAAGGACAGCACCCACCCAGCCACAGCCTGTTCACCCTGCTTCCTTCTGGGAAGCTTTTCTCCCCAAGCTATCAGACTCTTAAACTCTAAATCATCCTCAGCACTGCTCCAGTCAATATTGTTTATCTCTATATAGCATTTTTAAAATTGCTTCTGTATTAAATGTATATTGTCTGCTATGTGCAGAAGGAAGTTACAAACTCAGTTTTACTCTGAAACTGTCAGGGTTTGTGGTGGTGAGGTAGGTGGGTGGACCCAAATGCAGGACACAAGGCAAAAGAGGTACCGTCCAAAGGGTTTATTACGGCAAAACAAAAGGCGAGCACACTTATTAGAGCAGCTGAAATACAGGTGATCCAAAATAACACATTCTGAACAAACTAGGTAATCCAACTGAAGAATCCAGAAAAGGGTGAAAGTCCAAAATCCAAGCAGACGAGTCTGAGCAGACAACACACTGTGACAGAAGGCAATGACCTAACAAGGACAAGACAGAAACACCAGGTATATATACACAGGGACTAACGAGCAGGGCGGGAGCTACGCAGGTGACAGAGAGAGAGGCAGGCAGGCAGAGACAGCAAAAAGGCAGACAGTGATAACTGGGGGAAACAGATGAAACACTTAACAGGCAGACATGGGGGAGCTGAAAGAGAGCTGAACAGAACCAGTAAATGAACAAGGGAAAACACAGAGCTAAACAGAGAACACCAGACCAGGAGTAAACACAAAAGACATGAACTGAAGTACAGGACTAAGAACAAAGACATAGACCCAAAACCAACTAAATAGCAGATACCAAACCAAACCCTCAGAATAAGAACCTGAAAACACAGCACTCAGGACAGGATCGTGACAAAAACCTGTTATCTTGTGACAAAATAAATCTACCTCCCTATCTACACACAAAACATATAATTAATTGTATATTTAAATATAGTAACACATAAAATGAAATAAAACTGTATATACAGTTATTTATATACATCTATACAGACACGTATACACCCCAAACATTCCACAGTACATTTCTTGTATTTGCATCTGGAGTGAATGTAAACAGCATCAACCATATGATAATATAAAAGTTTCATCTTCACAACAAACCGTCTGACGTTTGGGAGTCCATCTTGGCTGTGTTTAAACACCAAGCATCATCGGAACATGGACCAGCTGCCAAGAGCTTGATCCGAGATGTTGATGGAAAAGTTCTCTGTAACGACGTGGGCTCAACAGTCTCTGATTGCCGTTGCTTGATCAATATGAGTCTGTATTTGTCCAGAAGTGACCTTTAAGAGCAGCCTTAAGTCAAAGCTGGGCCAACATGGCGCATATCTCGGCTCTCTTTCCTCTCCTCTGTGCAATCACCGCATTCACCGTGGTACCTGGTCCAGTTGGTTGGGTCGGGTGGATAGTGGTCTGCTGCTCCTTAATCCAAAATTAAGCCTCCAACGTCAAAGATTTTATTGAGGGAAATAAGGAAGGAACAACAGACATCATTGTGTGTAAGGGGCTATCATTCTGTGATTCTGTGAAGCGAAAGCAGCTCTAATTTGGCAACATATCTATACATATATATATATATATATATATATATATATGTATAGATAGATGGATAGATAGATAGATAGATAGATAGATAGATAGATAGATAGATAGATAGATAGATAGATAGATAGATAGATAGATAGATAGATAGATATGTGAAAACCAGGAAATAAAAGCTGAAATTCAGAACTCTTGTCTCATCCTCATCTTTTGATCTAAAACCCAAATGTCTTCAGTGAACAACAAAATCAAAGGAATTTGCCTTACCGTTCCAATACTTTTGGAGAGGACTGTATATTTTAGATATGTATTTAAAATATTTACTTTTTCACCATTAATAATGCTGGAGCCCCTTTGCACAAGATATGTTTAATTAAGGGGTGGAACCAGAAGGTCAAGTGTGATCAGGGGAGGCTGGAGTGAAAACAATGGAGAAGACTGGGGTACAGACACAAAAGTCTCAGACGTTAGGGGAGGGGCAAGGAAAAAGGATGCAGCATCCAAAGGGCACTTTGTTCTATCATAATTTATTAATTAAATGCTTTTTTAATCATTCGTGCTATTTACCTTTTTAAAATAGAAAAAACAGCATTTTCTGTATTTTTTCTCTATTTGATGGTTATTTCAATTCATGCTGGGGATGACCCATTTATTATGATTCATCCTCTGGGGACTATGAATAATCCCCACTGCATTTTATGCCAAACCATCTGGTAGATGTTGAGATATTTTACTGAATATGTGAATATGTTGACCTGCTTGTGGAGGAAAAGCCAGGGCATTACTAAAGTCAAAGTCAAAGAATGTATGCGCCAAATCTCATGGCAATCCACCCAATAGCTTTTGAGATATTTCAGTGTGGACCAAAATGGTGAACCGACTGACTGATGATCATTGCCATTCAATTAATACACACTGATTTCCACCACCACTTGCTGTTTTTGTCCTCCTTGATACATTTTTTAATTTGGAATGTTATCTGTTTGCAGCAGACAAGTGATATCTGTCTGACGTCAAAAATACACCAGAAACACTACAAAACAGCTGGTGGTGTGGATTTCCATGTAGTACAAAGTAGTATGAAAATTTTGGCCAGATGGGGGTGCTAGATGAAAGGTCATGGAGTCACCAAAATCATTAGGAATCATCCTCTGGGGAAATCACATTCAATCTAAATCACATTTCATGGCAATATGTCCAGTTGTGTGCTGTGGACCAAAGTGATCAGTAAGCTTTGTCACTAGTGGGTCAAAAGCATTTTCTTACTTTAAATAGACTGGTACTTTATATAGACCTAATACTAGGGGTGTAACAATTCACCAAATCCACAGCTCGGTTCAGACCTCGATTTTTTAGCCAGGGTTCAGTTCGTACCTCGGTTTTATTACTCTATAATAATAATAATAATAATAATAATAATAATAATATGTTTTGAATGGGTTAATTAAAGTAGTCTAACTTGCAGGCATGATCAGTCAATCATGACTTGACCAAAATAGCACAAAGGCAGTTGGACAATATGAAAATAGATTTATGATGTAATATATACAAAATATTGGCCTACATTTTGCCTACAATGTTTCCCACATTTACTTTACTTGGACGGACGACCCAGGTATATTACTAGCTAGCCAAGTATATTTGGCGACCTATTTTAGAATTTTGCAGAGAAACACAGAAAGAGACACAGTGGAAATGTTAGATTACAGAGCAGTGAACAGTGAACGCACCGTTGCAGATGTCACTCAGTACCACGCTGGTTTCGATCCACATGCTGCACACTTGTAAATGGAATAGCGGTGAGTTTATTAAACACAAAAGGTACTGCTGATGGAGAAAATGAACAGGGCCGATACTCCTAATAAAGATAAAGAGGCGGAGCAAGCCGCTGCGTTTGCAGAGGGAGAGCAGAGGTGTAGGCTAGGTGTGAGCGTGGGGAAAAGACAAGTGAAGAGAAAGGGAGCAGATTCCAGCAGTGAATAAACACTAAAATAAGGTGTCAACACTGTTTTCTTGCACTGAATTTATGAGGTAATTTTCCTGAAATGCAAGAGCACTGGTTTAGTTTTAACAGTGGAACAGTGGACAAATGAAGAAGAGGGAAAATTTCAAGCATTAAAGACTTAATTTCCTGCATTGTGGTGAAATTTTCTGCACCAATTTATGGTTTATCTATATAAAGGGGAAAACAATATTCATGCAGCAGTTGACAGTTCAAAATATTTAAAATTAACAGAATATAATGCAGTAAGGCTCTCAGACATTCTGCAGCTATTGCTTTTAAACATACAATCCCTGCTGAGTCAGCACACATGCTTAGTCTTCGTAACTATTGCTCCACTGGTATATAGGCTTCTCATTAGACCGTTTGACCGACACAATAAGGGACTGCATGTTGTATGTGAAACTGAAACCACCAGAAAACAGTGATCAGGCAGAAATCTCACCACAAATCCACACGTTAACTTCAGTAGCTCCGTGCAGCTCACAGTCCGTGACAGAACAAGGCTGCGCTTCAGTTTTGTGATGTTTATATTGCAAAACTCTAAAAGTTACGTTACTGTCTGGACTCACAGCACGAGGTGCACATGATTAAAGTCACCGGTGTTGCATCAGCTGGGCGGAGTTGATAGGCTACAAGTCGAGAACTTTATCTTGGTTGTATCATTGTCGTCTATGCCACGAGCCGGCCCTGCAGTTTACAGAACAGTTACAGCCCTACAAAAAGAGCTGAAGGCTTTAGCTATGATTGAGTTCACTAAGGTCGTGTCAAACCTTAGGTGTTTGTCGGTTGTCATAACATCAGCAGTGTTTTAAAGTTGATTCCGGTACGGTGTCATGGCCTCAGTGTTCTTTAAATCTTGGTTACAGCCCTGTTAACACGTGCATTGTCATCCTCATACTATGTTGTTATTGTCCTGTTTACATGTGTAACATATACTAATGTGTAGAACATCAATATATGCCAGTGACAATAAAGTTAGCTCAGTGCTTGCTGTAATTATGTTTTTTTTTTACAATGTGAAAATAAATGGTGTTTTGAGTTTCCTGCATTAGTCAGCACAATCAGGGTTTTTCACACAGGTGACTGCCGCTTGGTCTTAGATGATACCTCATTTCTGCATGTCGATGTACAGTATACGTCACAGGAAGACCTGCGTCATTACTCATTTTACTGCTCTTTGTCCTCTGTGACACACCAGCACCTGTGTTTTCATGCATTCTCTGTGGGACTGCAGAGGGAATATGAATGAATGAGGTCTGTGAATGCACTTAGCCAGTAACAAGTATTTTATGTTATTTTTTTTTATTTTATTGCCAGAAACCACAGAAGAAGGGAGAAGAAAGAGGAGGTAGCATGATGGGGCTGTCACATGCATCTTGGTCAGAGGGGAGGATAAAAAGAAAGTGGAGGAAGTAGAGAACAAAACAGAAAATAAACCAAAAACAATAGAATAAATTACTTTTCTATTTTCCCTTACATGCCTTCATGTGTAAATACAGAAAGAGAATAGGAGAACAGCACATAGCTAGTTGTTACTGTGCAATTATATAACATACTTTTAATACCCTCTACTTACCTCATTAGTCTTGTGTACTGTGTGTAAAGAATGAAAATAAATACTAGGTTCATCTATACAGACGAGTCCCTTAGCTGCAATGCAAGATTAACTGTACAGAATTTTATTCCTTGCACATTATCAGGTGTCCTTATTATTCAGTGCCACCGCGCATTATACTGGATCTGTTGTACTTAAATAAAATATCTGTCACAGCTAAATTGGATGATTGTGAAAGTCATTATTGCTAAAGTAGTTGCCTTTACATCTAAAGGTCTTTGAGAGTGAACTGATCTTCACTATGGACTCTTCACTAAGGAACAATCCTTGTCTTATAGCAGACTTAGACCATTGAACTGGTCACCTTAGCCATCATCGAAACAATTGCCCCCCCGAGAGATTTGGCAGGAGCCACCACTGCTTTCTGGGCTACACTGTTGTTGACTCACACACTTGGCCAGATGAAGCCTGTCTCAGTATGTTGATCTGAGGTATATAAAATAAAAATAAAAATAGATGGAAATGGAACAGTTCTTAAAATGGCAGCAGAGATTCTCCTGAAGGAAAGCGCCATGGGGAAGTGAATGAGGACAGATTAAAATGACAAATGTGAAGCAGAGCTTTAGTCATCTGTGCTCTCCCCTGTCCTTCACAGTGACAGAGAGACCTTTGATCTTCCCCCTCCAGACAAAACCGAAGAAGGGGGTGAAAATGTATTTACTAAAGGCATATTTACCTCCCCACTGAATCTCCAATCATTGATTTTGTTCTGGGAAAAAAAACGTGTTCTATCTGTGTCCTTCACTTCTTTTCCTTACACCTATTTTTTTGTAACATCATTCTGTTTTCATGGCAATATCGTCACTGACCTTTAAACTACTTACCATTGGTTGCTTGTAATTTTGTGATTAACAATCTGAGCTTTTTGTACTGCTCCATATATTGCAAGTCACTCTGGATGAATGCGTCAGCTAAATGCCAAAATTGTAAATGCAGATGAGACAGGTACAAGCACTAACACGAACAGCATTTGATTACTGCTAAGAGCAGGTGGTGCCTTTGTGTGTGAGTGTGTGTATTTGTTTGTGTGTGTGTGTGTGTTTTATAGGGGGGGGGGGGGTCTGTCAGAGGTGCCTCTACATTTAGCAACATCTGTTTAAGTGAATTTAACATTTACATATTTCATCATTTTGCATCATGTAATTCATCTATCCTTATGTTGCTCCGTTAGTTTGACCAGCGCTATAATTCTCCATCTTTTTTGGCTTAACTACAAATATGCATGAGTGTACCACCACGTGTGTGTATGTGTGTTTGTGTGTGTGCATGCAGTCTGTGCAGGGCTCAGTTGGACATCAAATAATAGGCCATCATTAATCTCTGTCACACTCTCCATGGACTCCGGAGTGTGTGTGTGTGTGTGTGCATTAGAAGGAGGGGGAATGGGGGCCAGGTCAAGTACGTGTGTGTGTGTGTGTGTCTACTTTAGATATGGACTAAATGTGAACAAGACAAAGGAAGGGTTATGGGCTTTCGAACAATATCCGAGAGATGTGTGTGTGTGTGTGTGTGTGTGTGTGTGTGTGAGCGTGCATGTGTGAGAGTGTGTGAAAGACTGACATATGGACAATGCACACGGGTCTAGCCACAGCATGTCTTTGAGGATATCTTATCTGGAAACGAGTGGCAGCAGTAAGAATATTATCTCTTTTTCTGATGCTGTTATTATGTTCTCTCAGTCAGAGGCACTGTGACACGTTCTTTCTGTCTGACAAAATCACATGAGTGTCACCTTCCTCTCTGTCTTTTTCTAGCATTAAATACCGTTTTCTTCTCACAAAGACATACTTTTCTGTAGAGGATTCCATTTAGAACTAGGCTTCGTGAGAGATGTGCGGAGTGATCTTATATATCCCATATGTTTAGTTTTTGACTATATTGGAGTTTTCCAACATGTGCAGACTCTTATAGAGGATATACGTTTTCTTTATAAGGTAGTTGTTAAACCATTATGGTACAACTTGTTATTCAGCAAATCTTCTTATTATAGAAGTAATATGAGTGAAACCTGACATTTTTATATTTTGTCCTTATAGTAAATAGCAACAGTGTTTGTTTACAGCAGTGTAAGAGTTGCTCCAGTGGGGCGGGGTGTGGCAAGTCTCTTCGCCAATCAGCATCGCCCTTCTCCTGAGCAAGCGCTGAGGAGGCGGGGCTTGTGGCTCTATCAGCCAATCAGCGTGTACCTTCCTCAGCGCTGGGAGAAGTTGGCTGTCGGCTGGCAGTCTGGTCCGGAGCCACGATGGATGCAATACCATGCCTTCTGGTCGTCCTCCTGTTCTGGACAAGGAATCAAGTAAAAAGCGCGAGTGAGTGCCCTTAAATGGACAATATGGAGTTGTGTTTTGTGCTTCACGAAAGTTAAACTGTCGGGTCAGGACAGTTCCGCTAGAAAAGCTCTTTGTTCAAGAAGCCTGAAGAAGCAGTGTGTGTCTAACTAAGATGGCGCAGGGTCGGCGGCCAGCCTCCTGCTCCCTGTCTGAGGAATGTTTATTGTCTGGGAAAAAAAGGAGCAGGGAGCTAAAAGTCACATTGGGTTTAAAAGGACCGACGGCTATAGCTCAGGATCAAAGCAGGCCCCTGTTTGGCTAGGTTTTGGTCACAGCTTTTGGATTCTACTTTGCCAAGAACGAGCAGCGGAGTCCGTTCAGTAGTCCTCAGTTTCGAAAAATACAAAGTTGGCAGCATCACTGAGTTGTTGTTTGTTTTTTGTCAAGCAGTGGTTGTTCATTTACCTGAGTGGAGCCTGTCCCCTACTAGTGTTTTGGAGCACATAACTGAACTGCATAAGTTTGTTGCCTCAGGCTTAATGCTTGTCTTGTTTCCCGTCATGTTTGTTCCTCGGTTATCATTTTCTCGTCTCAGATGCTTTGACAATAACGTTCTTGGTTTGGGTAAAGTTAACAGATATTTGGACCCTTTTGAGTAAAGTGGGCCATTAAATTCCGGACTTAACGTTATTTCTCGAGCCGATATTTGCTTTCCAGTCTGGCAGATTTCGGCTGTAGCTTGCTACCCTCTTGTCTGGTTAGTAATATGCTACGAGGAGCGTTAACTGGGACTTTAACTTTCTATGTGACACATACTCCGCATCACGTTAGCCTGCTAGCTGTTAGCTGCGGCCATAGCGCTGTTGAACTAACACGCTGTGTTTGGACATTTTTGCGGTTTTGTGTTTCTCTGTAACTTAGGCTAACAGACACCGTCACGACGGTCAGGGTCTGGGAGTTTTTCGTGTGACAGGTGATGACATTAGTCTTTATGGTTTAGACTTGTGGCATAGTATAGCGGTTTTGCCCCACCACGGTTAAACAGCTTGATGTCAAAATATTAGAAACAGTTTCTTCAGTACTTCCTCTTCCACACAGTTTAACAGTGCGCCAAACTCCATTCAGAATATACCAATTTAATCCTGCGTTGTACTATCGATGTTTTAAGCCAGTTGTTTTACTCTTCTGGTACATTTGGCGTACACATTTCTAATCGGCACGTTATTTTACTGAAACTCGACTATAAAAATAGCTGTGCAGTGATAGTTTTAGTTAATTTTGTGGACGAAGACGTCAGGTGATTTATTTTATTTTATTTTATTTTTTTAAGAAAACCTGCTTGATACCTGTCATTAATGCCGAATAACGGCACTCTCCTAAATCCGCCCGGATGAATCTTGAGTCATGTATAATGGGGTGTTAATGCTTACCGATAAGCTCTATAGTATTGAATTACCCCACAAGATTTGGGATTTGACGTTTATAGCTCCTCATTAGAGAACACCACTGATACACCAGTCACCACAGCTGTTACCATTCATGCTTACTGTTGTTAAGATGAGATTTTTATTTTTATTTTGCAGCGGAACTGTTAGTTTTTCCATTGTCTCAGCGGGCAGCGTATTGCCAATTAAAAGGCTTTTCTCATATATAGCCGATGGGTTTTTTCCCCAACTGGCAGACTGGCAGATTCACGCGTTTCCTTTGTGTGACATTCCTTTGTGTAGAGCGAGAAGGAGAGAGAGAGCCACATCATGAGTGTAGGAGCATGCTTTTCAAACGGCATACATAAAGATCTCATCAGAACCTGGTGTCCTTATATTTACCCCATCCCTGCCTCCAATGCAGGCTGGTTATTAAATTGATATGTTGGCTCAGGGACACACAAGAAGGGAGGGAATTCCGTTCTCTTTGTCCAGCAATAGGATTGTCATGGCGTGGGTCCACGGCCAGAGCCGCATCATTTCCATCAGAATAGAGTCCAATATTTTAAATGCAGATTATCTGACCCACAGATTAGAAAAAAGGAATGGTTGCACCAGCGCATATTTCAGTGGTTATGTGAGTGACATGAATATCAAGGCTGTATATTAGACTTCATATACATTCACAAAAGGATAGCTATGATTTAAGCAGATAGCACCTTCATTCACATCTAATCACGTCCCGTTTCTGTAGAGTGTTCAGGACCACACCCCTGCAGCACACACACACTTGCTTTAGCGGCATTCATTTACAGCAGTGTACTACACAAACAAAAGCATCCTTACACATCCAAGTGCTGGCAGTGGGCTGAATTAGGTGGTGTCACTATTACTCTCCTCATCCTACCAGCCGCAGTCATCCTCCCATCTAATAGGCTCTGTTCTCATGCTCTGTCACTTGTTTCTCCCCCTCAGCCCTCCAGTTTAATTTGTCTGCTCTGAGTCTTGCGCTTCTCCCCCTGCACCCTTAAAGCGTAGAAAGTAAATGGGCCATATTTAGCTGGAGTGGCTGGTATAAAGGGTGAGTGTCGGATCAGCACTTTGAGTCAAATGCAAGCCACAGTCAAGGAAGACTACAAATCAATCCTGACTGTCCCTGACAACAGAGGACATGGGGGATCAGTTTAGGATGTTATCTCAGCTCTTCTGTCTTCAGGGTTGTTACTAGGCTTCGACAGTATTGCCTCCAGCACAGTCAAACATGCAGGCACTCGGAACTGATACGGAGATGCTGTATTGAGCTGATGTATTGTAGTATACGCCCTCAACGTGGGCAGGCGACGTCGCCAAACCTGCCTGACATCATCTACAACACGATAACCCGCTTTTCCAGCAGCTGGTAAACAAAATAAACACGAGCTTTAGCTGCAGCTTTTATTCACTGACGGACTACATTTACTGCTGAACTTCACTGCTCACCTTTTCCTCTGAATTCACCTGCTGCTCTTGTTCGGTGCAATTTGATCCTGCTCAGAATTAGAGCCTGACTGATTTGTCAGCTGGCCGTTATTATAGGCTGATATGAGCTAATTGCATTTATATTGGCATCTGCGTTTATACCAGCTTGTAAATGGCGATTAGAAAAGAAGCAGAGACTTATATGCTCCGACTTAGAGCGCTGCGATATGACGATTTCTATTGTTTGGCGATATAAAAACGTCCGTCGTTTGCAATTATGCTCTATCGTTTATTTTGTTGTCGCGAAATTCACACTTTACCGCAATATTTTGGTGAAGTAACGACGCTTTGCACTGGTGAAGTTAGTTTGAAGTTGGAATTCGACATCTATTCAGTGTCCAACGTAAAACCATAGACTGTATATAAGAAATGGACGTAGTCATGGTGACGTCACCCATTGGTTTGTGGACTGCCGTTTTGAAGCTTCGAGTTTGGCCAATACGGCGCCGCCATGTCGAGTTTTTGCAACCAGGAAGTGCCCGGGAGTGAAGATACGACGGAGCTAACAGCCGTGTGCGGAGCTAGCTAGCTAGCTTAGCTAGCTTAGCTAGGTGCAACTGTGACTCACGTTAACTGTCATTTTAACAGGCTGATAAGTTTGTCTAGCGAACAACAGTCTTAAAACTAGGGCTGGGTATCGTTCAAAGATTTTCGATATCGATACCTCAACTTCGTTACCGGTTCCTGAACGATACTTTTTTTCGACAAATGGAGATCCATTGTTGTTTGTATAAAGTAACTTAATTATCACATTATTATCATTAATAGTTTATTTTAAGATTTGTTCCTCTGAAAAATGCTACTGCTTGTCAAAACCAAGACATATTTTCAAGGTAACATCGGCCTGTATTGTGTTTTTGTTGTTTTTATTCCTCTCTCTTTAGTTTTTATAATGTCATTTCATTGTTTATTAATTCTATATTTTTTATTGTTTATATGTGAATTTGTGCTCTGGCATCATAGCAACCTAAACATTCATGGCAACAGGCCTGAGAGAAAGAGAGAGAAATCTCTCATCTCATGGAAACAATTTCATTTTGCAACCAGAAGAGTCGCCTCCTGCTGGATTTTCAATAGAATGCAGGTTTCAGGGACTTCCACATCGGCTTCATATTGTAAACCGGAAGCCTCCCGCTTGCGTAAAACTAATATCCAACTTGAAACTAACTTCACTGCGGTCTGTGCTTCCACACGTGCCAGTGTTGAAGGGAAGAAATTAGCATTAAAAATAATGGACGAGCGGCACAGCACCGTCCAACAGCACCAGCCCTGATTAGTGTGTTAGTCAGGTAACGGTTAATGACTTGTCCTCCGACATACAGCTTACTTTACAGTTCACCAAGACATGCTGTTGTTGTGATGTCCTTATCCTTATCTCAGTTCTCATCTCCTAGGAGTCCATCTTTCTGTATCCCAGTAAGCAAACAAAAAATACAGTTTGAGGTTCAGTTCAAAAATTGGCCAATGAAAATAAAACCAAGTGTCGCCTCTCGTGTTTAATAGACAAGCTTAGTCATTCTCCGACAACACCTGAGTTCTCCTCCCTCGCAGCCTGTGATGCTGGTAAGCCGCCTTTGCGATCAGGAAATCTTGTTTTATTACATTTATAAATGCAATTAATCGTTCAGGCCTATCATTGGGTTATGAAATTACCTATTTTGGGATAGGAATTTTTTGTCATATCGCTCAGCGCTACTCCAACGTGGTAGTGAATTGTTGACATGGAGTAATCGTCATCAAGCAGGCTTCATATACATTATAAACAAATGTGGTGAAACAGAGTTGTAAGAGTGTAATGAAGGAAGTGCTGAATATCTCGCAGTACCTCCACCATTGTCCTGTTGTTTCAGTGTTGTTAATGCTGTAGATGAAACCAATGTGAGACGCACATTTTGAACAAGCACTGTACTGCAATCTGAAAAGCGCAGGGAGGCGTCACGTTGGCCCCTGTGAACGGGCACTGCACTAGTTTATTTAAACATGGTGTGAATCTGAAGGAACGCACCGTGTTCTGTGTCTCACACCCTCCCAGCTACAATGACGCCCCACATACAGCTAACGTTAACAGTAGCAACATCTCACCCTCGGGTACAAAACTCAGGTGAGCTGACATTCACACTTTATATTGAAGGGAAATGCAGGATGTCCCCAGAGACGCCCCTCCAGGACAGAAACTCCTTTCACTTTAGCCATGAAGGGGAAGATGAGCAAGGAGGAAGTGATGAAGGTCACAGAGCGGTGATGAGCTTTAAGGCGGAGGGGTTACATCTCTTTGCTACTGTTGAGTTTGATGTAAAATTCATTTTTGATATCTGCTCATTCATAGCAATATTCAGGGACTTGATCCTCCTCTGATATTTTTCCGAGTCAGAAACATCAGAAACAGCTGACAGATCATTGATCTTTCCTTGCTTAGAATAATGGAATCAGAACTGAGATGCAGTTAAAACCGTATTCAATAATCAGAATTGGAATTGATAAAATTGAAATGATACCCAGCCCTAAAGACCAGACATGACACTTAAAATCTCTGCTGGCTGTCACTGCCTTCCGACATGTTGCATGCTGCGCCTGCGTCTGGGAGACTGTTGCTAACACTGGTTGATTCTGAACAGTACTTACTGTCTGTTTAAGGGTTAGTAAGTGCAGAAACAACACAGTTTGGATCTTAAAGTCTGAAACTGTCAGACTCACTATCAGGAATGTTACTGTGGTCTATAATTAAACCTGTAACCTTCATCCCTTCGTCCGTATAGCAATGAGTGGCCGTGATGTTGAGGAATCAAGACACTGCGTGTGATCATTTATATTGGAATATGAAACCTATTTCCGCACTATTTCTATATCATTATTTCTATTTCTTTAACACCTTGTTTAGCAGTGTAAGCAACTGGAACAAAATACATTTCCCCTCAAGGATCAAATGAAGTATTTCCGAGTATGTTCCAGATATAAGACTGAGACATTAATGTGCATGGAAACATACTTGTTGTGTGTCATTATGGAGATGTGCTGTCTAACAGCTCCGTTCTAGTGTGCACTATGGCTGAAACGATTCATCAGTTAAATCGATAAAATTGATTCATAAAATGCTGCGACGCAAATTCTTTTGCATCGATGCTTCCTTTAATCCACGTAACTGTACAGCGCAGTGTTTCGCAGGGACATTTATTACTGTCGTACACCGCGCCTACGCTGTGAACAGACGTTTGTTGTTCTCTGTTTTGGGCCGTGAATTGTAACTTCATGCTCGTGCGTTACCAGTGTGTCGGGGAGCTGCACCTTTCAACTCGCCTCCAAGCAAAGGTACGATATTTCTTAAACAACACATGGATGAATGATCTAGCTGCATTTAGCTGCATCCCTAGTCTGCACACTGGTGTTTTGAAGCATTCTAAATTTTGTCATACTACTCAAAGCAAGGTTAGAATAGTTAAAGCATCCTTTGGGGAAGGCCAGTCAGTGAAATTTGAAATAGTATAATAATAATAATATAATGGAGGCTGTAAAATTTACTGAATTTTCCAGGGACGTCAGTGGATCTGGAAAAGTATGTTTTCTAATTTATTGGTGCATCTATTGTACTAAATGTGCTCTGTAGTTGAAACCAGTGTTCACTTCTAGAAAACACCAACAAATCAGGAAGGAATATTTTTCTGTCAGGCAGCAATCATGGGATTTTTCATGCAGGCCACTGTGGGAGTTCTGCTTCCTCTTTTCTATAGGATTTAAAAGATATGTTTGTGAGGGTTTTGCCTTGGTAATGTAAAAATTACACAGAGACTGCAGAAAGTCAGTGTTTTTCGCTTCCATCATCTGCACCTAGTCCCCCTCTCCAGTTGCCGGGGTCCGTGTGTCAGTTCTGTGTTTCTATGACCTGCTTGTGTAGCGTTGTTTTTCTGGGTGCAGAGTGCTGCCACTGTCAATACTAGCAGTAGAAGAATGCCAGGCATGCGGGTGACCCTGGACGCCCGTTGTCCCGGCCTAAGGATCCAAGACTAATTTGAGAGGTTGCAGCCATGCCAGTGACCATCGGATTCAAAGGCACCAATGCGTTAATGAATGGCCCCCCACTCTGCTCTCCTTCATAGGGGAGCCGGGGAATCACAAGCTCTGCTTCTATGTTATGAGAGCTGAAAGTTTTGCTTGTTCACGACAGATAGGAATCTCTGTGGACTCTGGAGCTCAGTTCCAGCTCAGCTTCTGTTCTTTCTACCTACAAGTATTAGAGATACCCCCACACTACTACACTGCTGACAATAATTAAATGAATATTTTTTTAGAATGGCACACCCGGCCTACCATAAGTTATACTTTGTGCACTGTTTGTCCAAAGCGTTTCCTTTTCAGATTTGGCTTTGTGTCAGAGAAAGGGCTTGCATCTCAAACACGAAGCCTCAGCCCTAACCTCCTCTACCAAGACAGAGCACACCATATTGCCTTGCCTGATCTCATTTGCTTCTTCCAAAGAAATGCAGCGACTTTCTCTGAATGCCATTGACCCCCTTTACACCAGGCATTAAAATGTGTTTTGGGGGATCAGATTGCAATCGAATAGCGCTTGACCTCATGAAGGTACAGCTGTAAATGCACCAAAGATGCAGTGAGTACGGCCTGTGATCCTGTCGATCATACCACCTCTGGAGTTGGTCAGGGACGCATTTGAAGACAAGTGTAAATGAAATGTGTTGTCAGTCCATTTACAAAAACTACATGAAATAAAGAATAAATGCAAGGAGATCACACTGGACACCAAGGCCGTGCTGTCTGTCAGGAGTGTGAGGCTCTACTGTATCAGTGCAAGAGTCTTACACAAAAGCAGAACAGAGGTGACAGCTGTTTCAGACAGGATGTGGAACTTTTGTAGACACACAAAGAACTCTCACCTGCCGGTGATCTGACCTGACCTTTAACAGGTGTATATGTCAACGGTTGGAACGCTGTTGACAATCAACTCATACATTTGTCTTACCAGGAGGGGAAAATAAATGACAAGAGACGGAAAGGTCGCAGCCAGGTGACAAACAGAACCACGCTAGGATCAGTTGTGTGAGGGTTTAGATGTGGGTCATGTTACAGACCTGGCTGGAAAAACATGTGACATTTAAACATCACCAGAGTGTAAATGTATGAGTTATGAATGTACAGAGCAGCAAATATACATTATATAAGAACAACAGATCTTAATAGGGTCATAGATATTTCCCTGCTCTACATTTCCTGTCAACAGCTGTCCAGAGATGTTGCTGTTTATGAAGTAAAGACAGACAGACGGTTCAAGCAACAGTAGCCATGGACCAAACAAGAAAAGCAAACATTTAGGAAGATGACATTGCTGCAATGGTGGAGGAGACTGAAGCCAGACAGCACGTATTATTCAGTGGACTATATACTGCGTTTACACCAAGCCAAACACATAAATTCACAAAGCTAATGCAAAGTCCATCAAAGTAAGGTTCAAGAAATACCATTTTATGTAGTTTTCTGGTGTTGCTGTTTTCCCACCAGATTTTTGACAAAAACCAGCTTCGCTCCAGGGCCTGCCCTCCACTTAGCCTCTGATTGGCTAACCCTAACATTAACCAACAGAGGCAACGAATGCTAGCCAGTCAGGAGGAAAATGTGGCGGGGGGGAAAAAAAATATAACACGGTTTTCTGCCTAAGTCCATTTTCATAATGAGACCCAGGCGTGTTGTGGACGTAGGATGCGGGGGCCAGGCACCGGGGCAGCCAACCAGACCGAGCTGTGAGTCAGCTGCTTTAAACTCTCCTCTCTGGCCTCCATTAACTTCCTCCGGTGCTCTCCACCCCCGCCTCTTCCACTGCCCCTGCTTCGCTCAGGAGGGTTTCTCTCTGTATGTGTGTGTGTCTGCCTTGGATGTGACTTAGTCATTTATCCGAGACTGCCCTTCAGTTGGGACTGTCCAGTTTATATTATGCTGAGTAGATGGAGAAAGGACAGGGTTGTTATTCTCAGGTGAAATGGGATTTGTGAGGGCCTGTGCACATAGTTTTAGGAAGGCGAAAACAGCATATGTCCATATGGTAAGTGTGTGGCTCTCTAAGCACCTCACTATTCAGTTCATAAAATGATTATAGATTTCTATACATAATTTTAATTTTTTTCTCACAGTGACTTCTCACTAATATTAAAGTGCATTTGTAAGGATCCATTATCAAAATAAACATATTACTTCCATCATTGGTTTAGTTTTGTATCAATCCATCCTTTAATACTGGCATATTGTCAATAAGAAAAAAAAACCTGTTGATAATTCCTCATCTGCAGACCCTGTAAAACAGTGTTCTTTAAGACATAAAGGATCAGCTTTTACAGAAAGATCAGAGAAAGTACATGTGCACAGGTGTCAACCAAGCCCTTCTCTTTGTGGTGCTGTAACGATGAGCTGGAGTATCCTTTCTGCTGTAGTGGATTAGGCTGGCATGGAAGCAGAGTCTCATTGCAATGACATAAACAGCCTTGCCCTGTCTAGCTGGCAGGCTTAAGATGAGACATGCTGTTAAATGAAGTCATCTGTGTGAGGAAGAGGACTTTTGGAAGATGGCGATGGTGATTATTTAGTTTGGACTCCTTGATCAAGGGCTCATCCTTGAAGTCTGTAAATGTGTGTGTGTGTGTGTGTGTGTTGCCTGAGTTGGAGCAGCTGGCAGGGTGCAGGCTGACTAACCTTTAGGTCAAGCTGCTGCATATTTATAAGATCAGTGGCTCAGACAGATGTACCCCTCCTCCCGTTCTCAGTCTCTATGGCCACATCCACACCTTCTTCTTTGTTTAGCTGGAACAAAAAGCTGCCTCAGCTTTATTTCCTCTTTTGTGGTAAAACAAACAGGTTGCATAGCGCACACATTGTTTTCGTGAGTGTGGTGCAGTTCATGCAGCTGTCAGCAGAGACTGTCTCCAAATATTTTGCAAATGCAACACAGTAAAAACAGCTATGACAAAAGTGTGCGACTAGTGTTTACATCCGGCTCCATTAGAAGTGTGCCAATTTCTCCATTGTCAGCACAGAGTTTTTGCAGCATTTTCGCTAATCTGTATTTTGAAAATGAATTTGCAGACACACACATCAGTAGAATTTCTCATTTCTCTACATGTCCTGTCTTTCTGAAACTCATGTTTATGCAGATTTTGTGTGTGGCATGTTGCTTTACTTCCGACAGGCATTTCAGGCCACCTCTGCGCTCTAAACTTCCTGTTCAAAACTGCCAATTGATCTCCAGTTTGCTCAGTGTCAAGGAGCGTGTGCTGTAGTGTGAGCCACAGTTTGGTTTACACCATGTCTCTGAGCTGTGGCTCCAGCTCCGACCTGCAAGGGCTAACAGTTCAGCGGGGCAGATAGCAGGCTTTCTGGACTGCTCTGTGTTTGTGCAAGGGGGAGGGTAACCCGGGTCTAGGGCAGTGAGCCCCTTTGCCCAACACACACACACATGCACACAGAGAGCACATCTGGTATGGACAAAAGCTGTCCATAATGGGGCAGGATGGATATATAGGGGTGGGTGGATAGTGAGGGTGGGGCCATGACCTATGGAAATGACTGTGGGAGCTGAAAGGTCCCACTGAATAAGGGGGAGTCAAGTCAGACACACAGGAAGATTGAAGGAACAGAGTGGGGGTAGGGCAACATGTGGACAGGAACATGTAGAACCATTGGTGTGTGTGTTGGTGTTATAGCTTTCCTTCTGATTTTGGGCGTCGGCAAAACTGTGTTAAGTATAAATGTGTGATAATCTGAGTAGCCTTCTGCGTCACACTGTTGTATACTTTGGGGAAATAAAGTAGTAGCAACGGCAAGATAAATTTGTACTTTAGTTTTCTTTTTTTTTAAATAGAAAATAATAACAACAATAGGGTTTGTAATGATAATGCCACTCTGGAGAGCAAAGATATTGTGTTTGCCAAGGTGGTAAAGGTAATTAATTTAGCACATGACTGGAGTGAGTAGAGAAGTGTGATGTGTCCATGTGACCGCACATACAACAAGGTGTTGCTAATAGCATTCCTTGTGAATTAGATTGTTGTTGGTGGGGGCAGCAAAGATGAGGCGCTGCAATTTTTACTAAATTATGTTTTTGTCATTAGGATCTTCATCCTAGATATTAAGCAAATGATGCACATAGGAAACAGTCCATCTGTGAATCATAGGGCCCCAGTGTCCCACAGCAATTATTTGACTACTGGGTTCAAGCTGGATGTTCTTTTTCATTTGCCCAGTCGGGCAGGCGGGTCAGAAATGTAATTGCCTCCATCCAGATATATTGGTGGTTATCAAATAACAACAAGACTAAAGTTAATTGTTCTGTTTAATCTTTATAAATAATGAAGCCAGTGAATCAAGGACACAGTGTGTCAGAGATCCAAAGTAACAAAGATTCTTGCAAATTGAAAATGGTATTACAGTCCCCTTCTCTCCAGAGACAGACTCATTAACTGTGAGTGAGAAAAACATTATCATAAACAGTCTTTACTTGCTGCCATTTCTTTGGGAGTAGAGATGGGTATTGATGATTTTATGATTGATTTTATTGATTATACTCTTTAATCGTTTGGTTCTCTATTGATACTTTTACACGCTGTTCTTTTTCATTACTAAATAAATAATTGGTGGTGGGATAATCTGTGGCAAAGGGCCCCTCTTCTTAGTTAGGCCACTTTATGCTTGGACCAGAAATATTCTGAATTCCATTGTGGTTAATTTCTCTCTGTACCAAATGTTCTGATAATACAGTGATGCATTTGAAAAAGTCTGGCTTACGGGGTTAAATTATTTCTGTTGAAACGGGTGTTCATGCTGAACAATCTTTGGTATCAGCATAGCTGGATGAACACAGTTAAGAGTATAGAGCTGCGCCGGTATTGAAAACCCTGGTGCTGTTGTGCAGTGATGGGGCTTTGCACAGAAAGAATTATTACAGTCAAAGTCGACCAATCTATGGTATGTTGAATAAACATGATGAAATACTTTCAAAATTGGCCTCGCAGATTGCTTTTATTTCTATGTTTGGAGAGGCATGTCTGAAGCTCTGTCTTTTATCTGCCTTCGTTTTATATTTTAAAAAAAAACCCTGCCAGTTTGTGTTATTTGTCCTCATTGGCAAAAACATACTTGACAGCAGCTTCATCTACAGGGGAGACGCGTTCCTCAAAAGGTTTGTCAAGTTCAGAGGCTGGTTGCAGATGAAGTGAGGCTCAGATGTGAGCTGGGTGACAGTTCAGGTGGGACTGTTGTTTAATTCAGGACGGGCGTTTGAAACGTCTAACAGCGCTGCTCTTACAGATCTCAGGGAAGCAAAGCACTGAGCATTTTGATTCTCATTCAAAGTGGCTCATGTCAAACTTTTTATTTTTGTGGAGCCTGGAACAGGCCTTTGTTCCAAACTCACACACAGGAACATCTAAGTACTTGAAAATATACAGTGTCCACTTGACATTATATTGCCTTATCCAGAGTGGTTTCAGACTGGGAAGAGGGGCCCCACCCACACTGCTACGTTTTCGTTTTAAGATGCAGGCCTTTTGCTACGTTGACACTTCTCATCCAGACTAAAACTGCAAATCTGAAGGCTAGTGTTTTAGTGTGCACAGGCGAAAATGGAGGATGCAGATTTTCACATTTGGCTTCCTGATCTCATCGGGTCTCATCAGTCAAAGCAAAAGCACAATGCTACTGACCCTGTTTCTGTTTACAGGGAAACAGAATACACAACACGGACTCACAGTAAATTACTGTCAGTGTTTCCCCTGCGTTGATTTATCTGAGGCGGCCCGCTACAACATCAACGCTGAGCGCTTTGGGTTTATTTATGTTACAGACACACACCGTTCACATTTAAATAGTTATGCTTAGTCCACTCTTTTGTTAAATTAATCACTTTTTGATCATTTACCCTACCTCCTTCCCTCTTTTGTCATGGTCCTTGAGCCAGGTTGTGACACCTGTCTGTGAATAACCCCTCCTCTTCGCGCACGATCTGACAACCAGCTACGTTAATGTTAGAATAGTCAGTATTGACTGACTGACTGACTCTAGCACACTGACATTAATAGTTACCTCATATGCTTAAATGTTAAAGACATTAACTGAGCTTGTCCGCAGTCAGCTGCTCCGATCAGAGCAGAATCTGGTGTGACTCCGGGTGTTTACTCCTGCAGAGCTCAGCAGTCTGTCAACAATAGGGTTCCTGCAATATCTAAAACCTAAAGTAACTCCCACACCGTCTTGCATTCGCCCTGCTGAGACTCTACTTCAGACATCCATACACCATATGCCTGGCAGCAGAACAACAGGCTCTCAGAGTACAGTCTCAGCTTCCAGTAGATTGGTAGAACTGGAGGAGCCCACACGCTCACTAGAGTGTGCAGGCTTCATTCTGTTTCATTGACAGTGCATTTTGTGTCTGCTCTGCTGACTTTCTCAGACATCAGCAGTACGTTTTATAAAGTCGCTGAAAAGACACAGAAGTCGTCTTTTGGATTTTTCAAAGTTCACAGCAGCAGGTGTGCTGCATGCGGAGGAGGCTTGTTAATGTGGTACCGAAGGGACATCATGAGAACCAATACTTTGGTACCAAGTTCATACCAATATTCTGACGTGTATAAAAACTATTGTGAAGTTAGTTTAATATTTAACATTGGTCAGTTTTCTTGCCATTACCTTGAGTAGCTCCGTGGCAAAGCCTTGATCTGTCCCAGTTTTGGGATCTGTTAGAGAGCTAAATTAGGCAGATGTTTCCCAGTTTTGATCAAATCAAAATCACCCAAGATGACGATGCAATTTAAACTGAGCGTAACTGCCTGCTGCTATAGGCAGAGCTAGAGACTGTCCTAAAAGTGCAGCACCATCCGTTTCAATGGTGAATTCATGTCAGACCACTGCCAGTATAGATGGGGACCACCCTTAAACGTTTCACACCTGTGAGCTTGTAAGAACTTTCACAGCTGTTAACTGTTTTTTTGTAATGTTCAAATGTTATAATATAAAAGGAGTGTGTGTTAAAGTATATGAGGATTTATTGTTTTGTTTTTTTATCGCCATATTTTGTTTGGTATCATGAACTGTTATAATTTCTCTAGTATTGGTATTAACTACTAAAACTAATATCGTGACATCCCTAGTACCGAATGACAGACCTGGTCCATGCTTGTAAAATAGCCACGGGTTTTCTCTGTTCTCAAGTAAAGCCTCTACGTGGGAAACTGACTTATTTAGAAGTAAGTGAGGAAGGTGAACGACCTGGTAAGGAAAAATGAGAATTTGTGTCTGCTACTTGATTCCAGCTACCGGTTGTACTATACTATGAAACAAGTTAGCATAGCCCTGATCCATCTGAACTCTATTCCCGAAAACCAGCATTTCAAAAGTTGTTTGCTTGTCGCCAGACTGCAGACAGTCCTGACAAAGCATGAATTCAGACATGAAACACATTAGCATCATGATGTAGTTATTTCAGCGTCCTTTTGACTTCTTTTTGACTTGACCTTTTTATTTAGGGTTCATCCCGCTGCTGACTTCATTTTTACCTGTACTCTTGTGTGATGCATCTTACCTAGCTTTCTGTGGATCTGACTCAACCTAAGAACTATTCATAAAAACATACAGTTTCTTCTATATGATGATTAAAACTGTGGCAAAGTTGTGGCAGAACACTGGGATGGAGGCAGCAGAGTTTGGATGAATGGACCCTGGTGGTTTGGCCCTCGGTTTTCCTCTGCAGCACTTTATCCTCTTCTCCTCTTTATGCTGCAGAGAGCCTGAGCACGGAGTGTTAGATAATTCAATTACTGCCGTGGACATTTCAAGGCTGCGAGTGTGTGTGTTTGCCCAGCTTTGTGTGACTTTATGGTTTTTGCGTAGGGGTTGTAGAATTGAATTGCTATTGATTTGTGCAATGTGAAGCCATTGTCTTCTGCCATTTCTCTTTCCCTCCTGCCCTCTGCTGTAAGTCGATGTATTAGATTAAACTTTATCTTCTCTTTTCATTTGAAGCCTCTCCTGGGGTTTCCTCCATGCTGCGCTGTAGCCACTTAAAGCCTGGCCACAGCAATCTGCTTTCTTTCTCTCACACTTTCTTTCCCCTCGTCTTACTCCCAGCAGTGTTTAGAATGAAAGCTTTAGCCCTAATCAGATTGTCCAGAATGGCATCAGGTTCATTTAGAGGAATTATAGATGTTCAGTGACTGCACATTATCCCAGGACCTGAACAGACCTTGGATCTGTATACATGCAGACTGAGTTTCAAATAAAGAGACAGGTTGTAGTTCACACGTGGCCTTGGACTGTGTCTGTACTGCATCTGGCCTGGGTGCCTTAGCGTGTAAATAATTGTTCGGGGGTTTATTTTTCGGCTGCATTTTGTCGCTATAGAAACCACCCTTCTACAACAAAGTGAAACACTGTTGTTTAGTGGCATATTTCCCCACTTCCACTTGGTGTCTGGCCAACAGTGGCTCCCATGGCACGGTGCTGACGTGGTTCCAGCTCTCTCAAAGTCAAATTTTATTATGTCTTGTGGTTTGGATTCAATATGCCTTTGCTCTGTACTTGCCTGTCCACCTACTATGTGATGGCACACTGAATAAAACCACTCCTCAGTTTTCAGCAGATATTTGTTCTGCATAGATTTTACCATTGTCCTCATGATGCTTTCTTTATCCCGGTACCCTTAGCAGTAAATACATGTAAAGAACACTTTCATCATCCCTTGATCTGATTCAGCCAGGGTGCCCTGTTGTATTATTAAAAAATACTCTAAATCACAAATGGTTGTCATGATAAAAATACCCACGTCATGTTGTAGTTTTAAATGTCCTGTTAAGCATTGCTACAACCAAATAGTTGCAGTTCTTATTCAAATTGCTAACTAGAGCATCTGTGGAGGCAACATATTACCATGAAATTTAAACCCAATGTCTCCCACAGGGGGATCTGTCAAAAATTTAGTATGAGAATTAATTGCACAGTAAAAAAATTATCTGAGCAGTTTTCAAAGCTAGCTAGCACCTAAGTCCTTTTCAGTGCCTCTGTCATCTTTGTCACATAGTCCAGGGAAACCCTGAATATTACTAAACTATAGTAACACTGAAGGCATTGCAATAAGAATGTGGATAGGCCAGACCACATCTGGAGGTGTAACTAGGGTTACGATTAGGTAATCGTTAACCACAATGCTTCAGCGATGCTTCTCAGCAGCACGCCAAAACGAGTAGAGCTGATACAGAGATCTTAAGGAAGATCACATCACCTTTCACTGGGACCACATTTAAGTCACATCTAGTAGCTTCACCAAGATAAACTACTCTAATGGGTAATGCATTATTTTTATTTTTTATCTATAACTCTATTTGATTCAGCGTTATAGGCAGGGGTGGAAATTAACACCCGCCAAGCGCCAAATGCAGGTAGATTTTTCGTTTTGCGGCTAAATGGTGGAAGGCTACCCGCTACGTTGGCGGGTAAATGTGTACGATATTGCCATATAATATCTTTTTGACAGTATCTAACAGCAGACCAGCGTAGCTTGAAGTAGTTTGTTGCATGTTGCACTTAAATTGGTCCCCGCTGTTCCAAGGTGTCCAAAATCGTGTAACACATGGATTAGGGGCGTTCATTGGTTGTTGTTTTTTTTAAATTCAGGTTACTTGTGTTTGATTGGTTTAGATTTGTAAGGGGATGGGTGTCGGGAGCAGTCAAGTTGTGCTCGGAGTACCTGTAGTGTTTTTAGCATTTAGCTAGCTAGCTACCCGCTGTTTGTTACATTCCCCTCCTGTAAAGCTGGGGGCAGCATGTAGAACAGCTCTGTGACAGTGAAGGGAAGTCAGCAGCATTGCCAATAAAACAAAGTAGAAGAAGAAAAGCAGTGTGACAGGATCAGGATGGATGATGCGTTGCTAAACAGTGTTTCACATGTATTTGCCCATAAAATAGATACATAAAAAAATGATTACTTGATGAGGAGGTTTAGGCTGAATGATTAATAAGCATCGTTTAAGTTTATAAAACAATCTACTGTTATATCTTAAGTATATTTAATTGCCCAAAAAAAAATTTGCGTCATCTTTAAGTTACTATTTCCATAAAAAGTTCAAAAACAAAGAAGTGACATAAAAAGGCAGGTTATTATTTTGACCGGTAAAAAATATGCTTGGCAGTGGATTTTTTTTCATCTACCAGTCCCATTGGATGAGCCAAAAAGCTAAATTTCCACCCCTGGTTATAGGTTCTGCATGCAGATTAATGGCTAAAACGCAATTTAATGCTGCATTTTCAACACAGATTTTGAAGAGTTCTGCTGACTTTCACAAGCGATGTGTATTGTAAGTATTGCTGTTTGGTTACATTACTGCAGTGTATGACTAAGTAGTGCCATATTCTCCCTTGCAGTTTACCTCAGGAAATGTTCCATTGTTTCATTCGCGCACTTTAAAGTGAAGAGCAGCCACATAAGCAGTCTCAGCTGGATCACACCTTCATCCTGCCTTGTGCAGGTCACTTGGCTCCATTCCACATGAGAAGCAATAGGAAGTGGAAAGCTGTCAAGACGAGGATATCCTTTAATTGTTTTTTCACTTAATTTAAATGGTACATATTCTAGTGTGCATGGTTTGGCATGCATAGTGATGTTACGCACGTCTGGATCATTGCAACAGCCCCTTCTCATGTCTTAATCTAAAAACACCTGGAACGACTACAGACTGTGCAGAACCAGGAGGTACGATCCCATCTCACTAGTTTCAGCCTCTTTTCACAGGCTCCCTGTTTGTTTTAGGATTGATTATAAGATCTTCTTATTTATTTTTGACCGGGCTCCAAATGATACTTTAGATATTTTAACTCCTTTGAGATCTTCAGGCAGGGGTCTTTTGTCCAGCCTTGAAACTAAAGCGGGACAGAGTTCTTGCTGTTAATGGCCTGAGGCTCTGAAACGACCCGCCCGTTGAAACCAGAGTCAGTGTCTTTAATTAAGTCTCATTTAAAAACATTATTATCGTAACACATATCCTGATTTTATCCGAGGTGCCTGTTTTATTTGACTGTTCTTGTCTTGTTTGATCTTCTCTTATATCCTGCATAGTTGTTAATGTTATATTTGATTATTTCTTTATTATTTTTTAACCCCCCAATAAAAGTATTTAATCTCATATCTCCACCCCTGCCCCATGTACAGTATCACTATCTGTGGCTCCTCCTAGCATGTGAAGTTAACCGGCAGGCTTTGTGTCGTAGCCGCTGGCTAGCTGAGTTACTGTGCAGAGGACTCTTAGCTTTTTTTTCAGTGTACATGTAACGT
The DNA here is from genome assembly GCA_024633595.2 of Lepomis macrochirus. NCBI lineage: Eukaryota > Metazoa > Chordata > Actinopteri > Centrarchiformes > Centrarchidae > Lepomis > Lepomis macrochirus. The sequence continues at coordinate 33,538,146 of JALXJV020000011.1, forward strand.
TACTGATGTTCTTCAGTGAGAGTTAGTTTTATTCGTTTCAAGGTTAACATGAGGTCATTGTGTAACCATAGTTCTCAGCCACTGCTAAATTGATGTTATGATCCTCACAAGAAAGTGGAAACCAATAAATAAACAGGCAACCCAGATAAAATCAGGATATGCTTTCCAACAAAAGTGGCTTTTCAGAAGCAATGAAAAAGAAGACACTGCCTCAGATAGCCTAATTTAAGTCCAGAGCCCCGGGAGCCCTGATGGAAAAAGCTCTGTCCCCTTTAGTTGTCAGCCTGGACTCTGAAGACCTGCTCGAAGATCTTAAACTATTATTAAAAGGTCTTAAATTTAATCTAGAGTTCTGTATAGTCTGTAGTCATTTGATTAAGAGAAGAGGCTGTTGCAGTAATCAAGACACAAGGAGATAAAAGCATGTACCGCGTTTTCTGCATCTGTCATTTCAAATAGGTCTGAGGTGAAGAGGATTGGGCTAGGTAGGTGATGTGAATGAGCCTCCAGATTCACGTCCTTCGCCCAGTAGCGACGAGCACCCACCAGAGGGGAGGTAGAAAGAGAATGGGAAGTGGGATGAGACAGGACGGGGGTTGTTAGTAAGGAAGAGATAGGAGGCGTGGATGGAGGGATAAATGTGTTCGGCCCCTAACTGCTGACAGGCTTCTTTGTATGTTCCTCTGTTGCCTGGCTGCTACACAGCCAACAATGCGCAATACGCAACGTGGCTGTAAAACGGTGTTTCATGGATCAATGTGGTGGGCATGGCAGGAGGCAGTGCTGGCTGGCTATAAGGGACCGGCACAGACTGAACCTCCAGATAGCGCTGCAGTTATTTTGTATGTTGAGTCAAAAATTTGAGACCACAAAGAAATGCTGGTCCACATACCAAGAAGTGACCGTTCAAAAAACAGGTTCTGATGTGATGACTGTTTCCATGAAATTAGTCCTGAAACATTAGATATGTTTTTTAATTTGTTTGTTTATTTTTAAATCAGTTGTCTGATCGATAACATTTAGACTGACTGACTGACTGAATTTTTAATCAGACGCTCCAGTCTCTCTCCAGCTGGTTGGTTCCAGCTTCTTCAGTGGAGAATTTGCTGCTTTTCTCTGTTTTGTCATTGTAAACTGGACTGTTTACAATGTTCAGCGGTGTTACTTAGTTTAGGTAACAGCATGTTAAAAAGGTGAAAAACGCATCAGTGTCATGTTTTGTCTAACCAAAGGGTATTTAAAGGGGCTGTATGTAGTTTTTCTACTAAAATGAATCCTTTTTTTATTGCCTGTGTATGAAGGGGTTGTAATCACAACATTAAAATGATCCACCTGCCGGGTTTGGCCATTAACTCTGAAGGCAAATATTCCTATTCTTATTCGAAGGCTCCGGGTCGGATTTTCCGCGAAATCCAGTGACTGACAGGTGCATGCGCACTCCCGAGCCTCTCGCTGTGTCCAGAGCCCTGACTTTGCACTCAGCAGCGACGACACTGCAACTTGCGACATTGAGCCTGCTAACACTAAGAAAGTCCTGCTCCCAGCACAACACAGACTCCAAAATCAACTCAACATGAGGATAAAATGCATGCAAATAGTTTTATCTGCTGAAGCTCGTCGGGCCAAATGTGAATCGGATCGACTGCGGACGAAAACACGGAACAACATCGGCAGGGCTTTTGAATCGGAGAAACCTCCCCTTTGTTTTGGGTCTAAAAACAGACCCGGAGTTGGCTTTCCTCCTGCTGGATAGCTAAGCTAATATTACTACAAAGCATGTAAAATATATTTTGATTTGTGCTGCAGTTGGCTCAAGTTAGATAGCGTTAGCTCGCCGGCTAACGCCGAGCAGTTGCTAATGTTGTCCGGTGCAAAGTTATATAGCTTTCACATTAACGTTACTTCACCAACCAATCACCCATGTTACTTTCCTCGGTACCACAATGTCAAAGTGTCAAAGCCTGCAAGAAACATAGACTGTATATAAAAATGATGTAACGGTAAAAAGCTAATGTGGAGTGATTTGTTCACTATCCCATAGTGATGCAGCCACGAGCAGCTAGCTAACGCTACATTAGCTTGGACCCGCCGCTGTTTGCTTCCTAACATTCAATTTAGATTTATTGCCTTTTACTGATGGGTACACAGCTTCTCCACCTCTCAGTGGCTGTAACTAACATGACCCACTTAATATACAACCCAGAGGAAGAAGAGCCATCCACTAACACTAGTTACAGTAAAGTTACTTACTGCGGTCTGACTATTATAAAGTGTGACACAGTCTTATAATATTCAGTCCAGCTCTCTACCCGTTTCATCATCATCCAGTACATGTAGCTGTGCTGACACTGCTGAGCCTCCGGTGACAGATTAAGATAGTAAAGACAGTTACTGAAAGCAGCATCGTTTAGCGAGCTAACGATGTAGCACGTCGGCTAAATGCAGTAAATGTACCGTGATCATGTAACGAGCCTGGATTAGTTCAACCTGCAGCTGATCAAACTATTACTGTAACGTTGCAGTGAGAGTTTCCCTGAGTTCCCAGCTCTGTCTGTCTGTAGCCGCTGTCACTCTGCCTTTTTTCAGGAGTACTGTGCCGATATGCCGGTGTGTCTCGCTGCGCTGAATGAAGTAACGTTACGGCGCCGGTGTTGATCCGCCTCTGAGACGGGAACCTTGAAGTAACAGAGCCTGAACATGTCTGAGTGAAAAGCCACAGCCTGCATGCTGCTGTTCCTGCGTTTATTGCAGGATTTCTGTATGAAAGCGGTTGTGTTTCGGATTCTGCTCGCTCAGGAGTTCAAGCGAGCACGCGTACGAGCACACACCTGGTTGCAATCTTAAAACGGCACCGCTAGTGGCCGCTGGAAACTAATGTAAAACAGAAAAGAAGTAAATCCTCTAATTTAAGAACCTTGAACCAGAGACTGTCTGGAAGTTTTTCTTGATAAATGACTTCAAGGATTAATTTATTACCAAGTTATTCTCAGTCAACTAGGGTCAATGAGCTAATCGATTTTAATCAGCTTCTATGTAAGTAGACAGACCTGTGACCATCTGAAATATCTGTAACATGAAAATGCGGCTTACACTTAAGCACATTAATCATTCAGTGTTACACAGAACAAACTTTGGACTACGAGTCTGAACCGCTGACACAGAGTACAACAGTGTGAATGAGCGTTGGTAACACAGAACCAGTGGAATGGGTTGTAAACACGCTGAAAGTCGTCCCAAAAGTATTGGTTGCAAACAAAATCAGAAACAGGCTGGAAGGTGTACCCTGGTAAAACCTTGTCAGCTTGAAGTAATATTTGCTCTTACTGTAGAAAAATGCCGTTTTAGCGTTTAGACCTAAACAAGGTGAAGACAGCCATTCTCTGAATTATCTGAATCTCTCTGGATTACGTTTCAACAATGAACTGGCCTACTTTCCCACTCTTCCCACTGCTAAATTTTTTCACTAGTCTTTTTCACAGCCTAGTCAACTTTAAGCATGAAGTGGAGAGAGTAGCTGGCACAAAGACTCAGCCTGGCTTGTTGTGAGCTTCTAGGCCCCAGAATACTCAATTTAAAAATGGAAATGGAAATACAGGTCAATCGCCTGGTATGAAAGCCTGGCTCACGCTACACGATTTTAAGCCCCATTTGCCAGTTGGCGATCTCGGTGACCAATCAGGGGTAGATCAGTAATCAATCTGCGGTCTGCAGCTGTGTGTGAGAACTAGGGTTGGGGCGATGTCTACAAAATTTCCATCGGACGACGTCTACAATGAAACATCGGGTGTGCAAGCGCACGGTGGGGGCGGGTTGTGAAAATTTGAGATATGTTTCTGGGGGGTCGGGGAATTTACGATCGCGGTGCTGGACCGATGGACGATGGCATTGACTGTCGGCCCAACCCTAGTGTGAGCTACTCAATGACGCATCAGAGCGGCTCTCTGACACATTTCTGACACATCGCCAAAGTCTGGCAGATATACAGCCAGCCATATTATCTGGAACAGTCCGCCAACTCGATTGAGAGCAGGCAGCTACTTCTTCACTGCAAAACACTTTTTACTCCCCTCCAGTTCTCTCTGTAGCTCAGACAGTCCCTGCTACCTGCGTGTCCTAATCCTTTCTATCACCCATTATTCTTTGTTATAATAACAAACAACAGCTGTTTCGTGTTTAGGTTCGGGTCATTTCCCGTTTCAAATTTAACGTGTTTTCATGACAAAACGTGGTTTGGACCCCAGCTTCAGGTGACACAGCCGTTGTCAGCTCGTGCAGACCCCCTGTCACCGGTCAGCCACAACGACTTCAAGACTCCACGTCACAAGACGCCGCATTGTGTAGTCAGATCAGCACGGCCATTGGCCGACGCTGAAAGTCCTGTATTCTGCACGAACCTTGATACGCCAAAAGGTGGAGATGGACTTTTACTATAAAGATGATGCCACAAGAAACCCCAACAGTGAAATGTAGCTAATTCTGCTTGATTTCACTGTGAGATAGAGCTCTGTGAAGGGGAATATGTAGGGATATAAGTACTGTCAGAGCAGCTCCCAAGGTCCTGAGCTGGCCCTGCACTCAGGACCTCTGGCTGCCACGTGACATAAACCCAGACCAACAAGCCTCCAGGACGCCTGAAGCTGAGCCTTTCCTCTATAATTGCAAGGCCTCTCTCTTCCTTCCTGTCTCACTGTACCAGTGCTTTGCTTTTATCAAGTTTACCGCATTTGGTCATATTATTAACACTGCACCTGATGAAGCTAGTAACTTGGGTTGATGAAATGTGTGTAAACCACGCAGCCTGTTTTCCTCAGGAAAACCTGAATGTAGCGTTTAGCAGTGACGTTTCTAATCAGTTTCCAAATGTCCTTTTGTACAACAGCTGTCTGTTTTAGGGTTACTGTATTATACTAGTAGTAGTATTAGTAGTATCAATTACAGTGACCCTTTAAGGATTGATAACAGAACGGTGCTTTCACAAAACATTCTGTCCTGAGGAAGTGTGATGTGTAAATAGCTCTCTTTTGAAAATACAATAAAATTCTCCATCCTGTTGCATTTTTCCCCTGATACTGTAGATAAGCAAATGTTATGACAACTGTGAGTTTTCATACAGTGGTACACCGCTGCAGCCCTATTCTCTTAGATATGTTTTAGTGACTTCCTCCACTGCATTATGTCTCTCTGCTGTCAGATGAAAACCGCATTAAAATATCAGTATTCTGTTCATGATGGAGACAAAGACAAACTGTCCAAATACTGTTTGAGTTTTCCTGCCACTACAGAGCCATCATTTATGAAAATGTTCCAAGATTTATAGGTGAACTTTAGATTCTTTAGATTAGGGATGTTTTTTTTATATTGTTACCCTTACAGACTTACTGCTTAACAACCCTAATCTTTATTTATACTTTACTATTTATACTTTACTATTATTTGCTGATGGTTATTTGGTAAGAGCAGAGCCAAGAGGCTCGAGGTAGGCCTGCACGGTGTGAGGGAAATATTCACTGTGCGATAACATTGTTATATATTGCGGTAACATATCCCTTCTGATAAATAAACAAATATGATAAAGTGTGACTATCAGCTGCTGAAGTTTTTAAATAAATTGAATATTTAAAATACAACTAAATGCTGCATCTGGAGCAGCAACAGATAAGTCAATATGTAACATCACTATAGTGAGTGACATTTAGAAGCCAACGGGCACGAGGCAGGCCTGCACGGTATGAGGGAAATATTCACTGTGCGATAACTGAGATACATATCACTTGTGATAAATAAACATTTATTGAAGTGTACATATTAACTGCCTGGATGTTTTTTAATGTAATATTTTGTATACAGCTAAATGTTTCTAGAGCAGCAACATTAATGTTTACACGACAAAGTAACTCAGTAACTTTATCTGACATCACAAGCAGTGAGTGACGTTCAGAAAGAATACCATCAGCCTCTATCAGTCCCCCCTCCTCTCTCGCTGGCTGCAGGTAACGCAAGTCTCGATAGCAGTATTGATAAGCTCGAACCTTATTGATTTTCAGGTTTTGAGAAATTTTGGAACCGGTCCTTTTGGATCTGGGTCTCAATCCCCATCCCTACTGAGGACAGAGATGATTAAATGAACCCTTTCCACATGCTTACCTTTGTCTTTGTTAGCACAAGGGCTGAACGATGTTGAAAAGAATATCAAATTGTGATTGTTTTGACTGATATTGTGATACGATTTGCAATACTGGAGTGAATTATCGTTTTATATCATTCTCACTTTGGCTGAATAACAAAAATAAAATCTGAATATGGTGTCATTTCTGCAGGGATCTGTTTTCTTAAGTCTGTAGAATATAATGTGTAGTGCCGGACGTCGCTGCAGCCTGACAGTTTCATTTAAAATGCAATTTTTACTCACGTTTTAGAAATATTGCACCAATTTGAAAATTGCAGTAGGCCGTACTGCGATTTTGACAAGATTTCAATTCATTGTTCAGCCCTACTTCGCACATGCCTAAAACAACCTCGAGCTATGTTAAAGCTAAATAAGAGCCAAATGAGTTATTGTGCAGTTCAGATTCCGTGTAGTCGATTATTTGTTTCAGTAATTGATCTGTTCATAGTAATAGTCGTTAGTTGCAGCCTAGCTTTGTGGCCGTATCGGAGCAGGCAAAAATCTACCAGTGTGTAAAGACAGCATCCTGGAGACAGGAGTTTTCCTCATGGCTAAAAAGACACAAGTGACTTGTCCTGTTGACACTGGCACACTGGCTCTTTCCTGGCAGCCAGAAGGACATGAGGTGTGACAGTTTCACATGAAGGCACAGATGCACCGACTGTTTCAACCAGTCAGGTTAAATGTGTGACCAGGTTTCTTCACATCACAGCTCTGGGTCCAGATACTTGGCATGAGACAGGTGGAGGAGGGGAGCTGGATGGTGAATCACAGGCTAATGACGAGACAGCAGCTCAGATTCCATGCTTGCATAGATACCACGCTATTGTCTGTCTCTCTCACTCTCTCACACACACACACACACACACACACACTCACAAGCGCTCACACCTCACTGTTGATTGTCAGAAACTAACCACGGCTCTACTCTGTCCTAACACCTCCACCCCCCAGAGAAGCACACGCACAGACACTTCATATTAAAATAGGCCAGAGCAGCCTTGGGAGTAGCAAGACAGGCTATTGGTGCATGTTGTGTGTGTGTTTAGTCTGGCTGTCTGCCTGGCGTCACTCTAAGCAGCGCCTCAGATTAGTTGACCACATTCTGTCAGACAAGGCCAGGCTTGAGTGTACGCCCACTCATACTTCCTCTATCATATCAGACACTGTGTGTGTGTGTGTGTGTGTGTGTGTGTGTGTGTCTGTCTGTCCCAGTGCTCATTTTAACAGTATAACTGTCCTTATTACAACAGCGCCACACTTCTTCAACAAGTGTCAAATCTTTTAGACTTAATTAGAAGCACGCTGTCCTCAATACTGACGTTCTTCCACTTGACGTGGTTTTCTCTGGGATTTCTCAAAGTCCCAAATGATCCTTATTTGATACAGTGTGCCTTTTTGAAAGCATGTATGATGTTAACCAGTAGTAATGTCGCTGTTGTCCTGTACCGGCCTGAGAGCCACTCCCACTGTTCACAATAGAACTGCTTTTAAAATCATGTCACCCAAATGTCTTTTTCTCACCTCCCCGTTGTGTTACATGTCCATGCAAAAAGGTTTGGTGTTATTTGTCCTGGTGGAGTAATATTTCTGCCTCCACCCGGATACAAAGTAGGTGAGTCAGGTCTTGTGATCGGGCTGTTCAAAAAAAACCCCCAAAAAAATCAGACAAATGATATCTCACAAGCAGCTTGTACAACTGTATTTGAATTTGGCCTAATCTTAAACTATATTGTGGAATGTAACAATTAATTTAATCATCAATCAACCTGTCAGTTAATAGTTATAGAATTTATAATGATATAAAACAGAGAAAAGCATAGAAGGCTGTAGAGCATCTGATTTTGTTTTTTGTTCCGCACAACAAATGGAATTCCATTCAGAGATGGACATCTCAAAGATATCTGATGTCTGAAACTAAGCTCATATCCAGGAACCACTAGAAACATGTCGCTGCAGGTACCAGTGAGAAAATGAAGCGCACCCATGTGTATATCCACCTCTGTTAAACACGGCTTTTCTAAGCTAAAGCTGACTGACATCTAAACATATGCAGAAATAACAATATTATGTGTCTTTAACATATAATAGAGGTGTAACAGGTGTGTTTATCCTGAACACTGATTATCAGTGCTTGTTTTTTCTTTAACCGTCTCTGGTGATGCTGCTTGTGAGGAAGAGTGCAGTCTTAATGTAGGAAGCTGCACCTTCGGGAGATATTGTGTGTTATTGTTCAGTTGTTGCTGGTGAAGTTCTGTGACTGCGGCCGGGCGTTGGACATCTCTGCAGGTGACTGCTTCTAATACGTTTCCCCCGCTCGGGCCAAGCTAGCTTCACTTGTCTGAACTTTATGATGGAGAAAAGTTCAATCACAGAAGTGACTGATGTGCATGTTTTTGTTTGTTTTTCCTCCACGTCTGCTGCTGACTCATCTGTGTTACTCAAAAACCAGCAGCCGCTGTCTGCATTTAGAAAGCGATCAGACTTGTTGGCGTTCTCTCTTCTACACACTGACTGATTCATGATCTGCTGGAAGAGCCCTAATCAGTTGTGTGTGTGTGTGTGTGTGTGTTGGTCACAGAGATCCACACAGGAATTCTGATGCTCTGCTTAAGAGGAAAAGATGATGAGCCATTTCAGACATGGAACACTTAACATTAGTGGCTTCAAGCCGCTAAAGTGACCACTTTTCATCTAGTGGCACCATGAGGTCGGCGTTTATGGGCTGGAGAGAAATGTCTCAGCAACTCTTTGATGAATTGCCATGACACATTGATCAATCTGAGGATGAGTTGTAGTCACTGTGGTAATTCCCCTGACTGTCCCCCCACTGCCACCATCAGGTCAAAAGAAAAGGGCAGTGTTTGCTTATATTTTGGTTTCTGATCAAATAACTGCAGAAGTAATGACCTTCCCATCAGTCATTCCATCCACAGCTGTGCCTACGTACAGCCTCAGTGCTGCTAGCGTGGCTGTAGACTCTGTCTGGTATGATGCTAGTGGAGGGGGGTCTTTGTTTCTGCTGTCAAACACAGTGTGAAACCCGCAGTACTACTCATTCATTTCAGTGAAAACACTTTGTTGACACAGCAAGGGTGTTGACACAGGGGCCTCCTGCAAAGAATAAAATGCCGGATCGTCCAGCACTAAAAAGATGGACCTGGTTCAGCTTTTCCTGAAATGCCACATCCTACAGCAAGGTGCACGTTCAGAGGAGATTGTTTTGCACGTTGAATGGGGCACTTCTCCTGTTTACCTGGCCCTCAGTGAGACTGAGGACACGAGGAAGGTCACAGCAGTTATGTACATGCACAGACTCTGTGTAAAAAAAAAAATAAAAAAAATAGGTAAAGCAGCATTGATGTTGTCAGTTGTTTGACAACTCCGGGTGCTGCACAGCACACAGTGACAGTAGAAAGTACAATGCCTTTCTAATTAAACCGCACAGGCCCTGTCTGAACACCCGGTCACAAATTAAAACATTAATTCTCAACATCGTAACGTACAGGAATGTGCACGCCATCAAGGCCATAAAGGATTATGAAGGACATTGAACCACCACTTCCCAGTAGCAGGGCCTTTTAATACACTACCACATGTAGAACCTTTGAGCTGTTCTCTAGTCTAGACATCTGAGACAGACCTCGCTGAGACAATGCCGTTTCTCAGTGGGACAGACTTATCTGACTTATTTGTTCTGAGGTTGAGTCAGCAGACATGAGTATCAGCTGGCTTTTATTTAGCAGACTCCTCCCGTCCACTGCTTCATATGTTCTGCCTTCTTTCTTAATACCAACACACATGCACACACACACACACACACACACACACACACACACACACACACACCACACACACACACACAGAGTGCCTGTTGTTTTACTGTAATTGTTTTCACTTTATCTGTCTGGAATTCACCTCCAGACATGAATTCCACAATGGAGAGCTGGCTCTTACATCAAGACTTGGATACTACTAAAACATCAGACTGCTTGTGCGTCTCCTCGTAGTAATGCAATGGGCAGTTTTAGTGGCTTTTACTTTTACTTTACTTTTACATCATTTATGGTGTTTAAATCCTGTGAAGATTTCCACCGGGGTACCTTTCATACTCTCGATCCCATCCATATGTGTGTGTCAACGTCAGATACTGTCTGCTCTTTTTACGTCTGCCCTGTTAATTATTCAGAGGTCTTGTCTCAGAAGGTGTGTGTTGCTTTACCCTGACCAGCCATGCACGATGTGCTTCTGAGCTGCATAATGATACCCAGACTCTCAGCTCTCTGTCTGCCCTGTGCTGGGGGCAAGGACACTGTGGAGACAGGGAGAGAGAGAGTGACCTGGTTTATTCATAGCACTCTATAACAGCACTGCTAATGGTCTGAGGCCTCAGGGATTGCTAAGCAGACACCCTTATATTAAGCACATTCCTGGCTCTGCTCGTATCTAACCTGCTATTTCCCCTTGTTGAAAGGTGATTAAAGACGACCTGACCTGACCTGTGCCTCCAACATCTTTTCAGAAATGTAGACAAACAGCCACGATGACAATAAATGCTTCACATTCTCTAAATGTCTCCTGAGTTCAGTTAAGTTGAAACATGAAAAAATGATATAATTTATGTGCTAACCTCTTACAATATCCCACATCAACAAAACCCCGAAGGTACATCCAAACATTGTGTGTCTGGGTTTTATCCTAGCTGACTGTTAGCAGCATCACTAGGACTGCGGGTGCGCTGCAGTGGTTAGCTTTAATTAGCAATGCAGAAGATAAGAGTGTTACAATTGAGCAGCCAGAGGCCTGGCGCACAATACGACATTTTTTAGATTCAAATATAATTGTTTCCTCTCTGGGGAAATTTTTCTGCATCATATTGTGAAGAAGCAAAATGAAATAGTTTGACACATTAGAACTGTACGCTGGTCCTCCCCATATGATAAGTATAAGTAAAACCGTTCAGCAGCTGATGTTGAACAGAGCTCATGACGAATGATGAAAGTTCATCCTTGTGAGGTACTTAGATTGGATTTGGACTGAAATAATATCAGATATGGAAGCGGATGATGCAGCTCTTTGTAGTGAAACAACGTGAAAGAAACTGTAACATAAGCTTCTCCTTCCAGCATGAGCCGTGTGATTCCACTTCACCTGTGTCAGTATGTTGTCTGTAAAGACGGGGCTACTTTAAACTGAGTCATGGTGGGTAGAGTTACCAAACATCGTTACGATATGCATGCTCAGGTGTGAACTCTTTAGTACTCCGTCAGTTAACTAAGAACTGGAAAGCTTAAATGACAAGACTGGGATTTTCAAAAACTGTGTCAACAGACCCCACAGTCTAGCTTTCAACAGACCCGCACACACAGGACATTCACTGTCAGTTTGTACACCTGGCATTTATTGACAGTAAGAAAAATCTAGAATCACTTCTTCAAATCTCAATCCCGTTGTTTATTATGCCTGTATGTCCAACATTACAGAGGAGACAGAGTCGTCGGTGTTTGTTTTCTACAGCTGCCTCGGATGTTACCAAAGAGAGAGTGTTTTACTGACAGATTCACATAGTGAATCACTTAAATGACTAAATGTACTTATTTTGAAGAACTCTGAATACTCGCACATTTCATAACAACGTCTAGCCTGGAAATTGGGTAGGACTTTGACTGTCTGTTGTTACTAACAAGTCAATATTAAAAAATTATTCCAAGTAAGATCAGACTGTTGCGTCATCACAGAGTTTTCTGGAAGAAAGGACTAAAGGGCCAAAAGGCCTGACTTACATGTCCAGCTGTATAGGGAGTTTGCTGTCTTTCTGATGCCGTGTGTTTGTGTGTGCGTGACTGGAGTGATGTAATGTCTCACATTCCCTCAGTGAGTGTTCCTTCCCAAACACACACATCAGGGAGGAAGCGGCTTTCTGGAACCTCACAATCAGTGAAAAACAGAGCTCAGTACAGTGAAGAAAACGAACCCGTTTATCTCAGCATAGGAAAGTGAAACAAGAAGTGCACGTCCATTAGGTTATTTTTATTGAGAAATCTCATTTTCCCGCATGAAAAAGTAATTAAAAAAATTTTAACTTGGTGTGCAAACTCCATGAGATGTGCAGTAGTGAAATGAAAAGAGTGCATGTCATACATAAAAGAGAATGAATTTCAGATTATTGAAAGGTAGTGCTGAATCATCTCTAGTACTTTCAGCTTTATAGGTTTTCTGTCAAGGCAAAATGTCAAACATCTTTTTCTCTAAAATGGGACAAAAGTGCTGGAAATAAATGTTTAAACCGACCTGACCTTTTGTTGGGTTCTGTTCGTATCTACTTTTGACATTTGAATAAAAACAATTTCTGCCTCAATTCTGTAGTGTCACGTTGTAACTCTTTCTTTTCTTTCTCTTCCTCCAGCCATCCAGTGTTACTGTGACCGCTGCAGTGCCAACTCCAGCTGCACGACTGATGGCGTCTGTTTCGTCGCCATGCGCAAGTCAGGAAGCCGGGTTACCATCGAGCAGCGCCAGTGTGTACACGAAAGTGAACTAATCCCGCGAGACCGGCCCTTCATCTGTGCCCCGTCTGTCAAACATGACACAGGCATTTACCCATATTGCTGTAATGACATCGACTACTGCAACAAAGAGCCCAACCTGGGAATCTTGCCTGGTAAAAGCACACACACACACACACTCGTGTTAATAAACTGGTTTATGACATTACTGCACAACTCAAGCCTTTCAGGAGCATTCTGACAATGCAAGGCTCTCACAGGAGGCATCAGGAGAAAGAAAAGTATAAACTACAGACACAAACTAAAGAGCACGAACAGTCTGCAGTTGCAGTGCAGCCAGCACTGACAAGTTCTTCCCCTCTGTTGGATTAAGTGATGATCATTGGCTGTGGGTCCTCCTATATTATGTTACTAGCACTGTTTTTTCTGTCTGGTATGGTATCTATATCATCGCTGTGCTTCGGTGTTACGACCAGAAAGTAGGGTGTATGTATTTGTGGAAGGTGAAGGGATATTTTGTGTAATGGTGTGTCTTCAGCCGCAGGAGAGAGGAGCACCAGAGAGGTGACGCTCTGTAACAGAAGTACGTTGACTGTGTACATTCACTGGCCAAGTGGCAGGTGTTAAGTCAAGTGAGTCAAGTAAACTCAGGACTTTCACCCCGGAGGAGGTTCGGGTGCCGAGTCGAAGTTCACGTTTTTTAAGCTTTAAATGTTTCATAGGTGACTTACATCACTGACAAGTGTAATTCACTTATTTTAACTTTTCTGTAATGTACTTAAGGCAGCGCGCCATTAGGGCAAGTTGTTTCTTTCTATATGCTGACATTCAGTGTAATTTATTTTGCAGCATAAGGCCTTGATCAGACAGAATGACTTTTTTTTTTCAATTGCTTTCTATTGACAGTGAGCGATGTGTGGCCTGTTTATGTGGCCTGGTGCCTTGTCTTTTAGGTGTGTTTTAGAGGGAGTGCTCTGAGCGCACAAAGTTGGGGAAAAAAAAAAAATCAACTCTGAGCAGAAAAGCGCCCGACGTCATCCGTGTTTCTTTCCATTCAGTCCGATGAACGTAGAGACGGGGCCTCAGTTGCGCTGACGGAAGTCAACAGTTGCTTGGATTATCCAGAGACACCAACAAACTGTCCCTGACTCGTCCTAAAATTAGCCTCGAGCCGACCATCGTTAAGACGAGGCTCCTGGACCAGCTGGTGGTACTACCAGCGGTGTCTCCTCTTTCTGAGGGTCCAGATCTCAGATATCCGTTTCCCTGTCTCCTGTGTTTTACATCTCACCCTCAAGTCTGGTTTATTAAAGCAGATGTTTTTAGCAACAAAAACATATTTCTGCTAATATAACAGTTATTACTTAGCAGCAAACCAAAGATTACAGAGCGCTGGCACTATAATCTTTGATTAGACTGACAGCACAGCTGATTCGGTGGTTGCCTAGCAACATAAAAAACCCAGTGGACTGCTCTTTTCCAAATTCAACCAAAAAGGCACCTTGTATTCTAAAACCTGCAAAACGCTTTCTGTCTGATCGGGGCCTAAAGGTGTTCTTTAATTTAACAGAAGAATCGTTTATCATCATTTAGCATTTTTCTTTAGAAATGTGTTCACAGACAACACAAATTTAATCTTCAAAACGCTCTCCTCGCAGGGATTTATCGCACACAAAGTGATAACGCAAATAAACTGTTACTGTTATTTAATTGCAATAAACAGATCAAACTGATTCCAAAACAACTACAATATGGTGCAGATTTGTTAAACATATCAATTCATGCTTTGTCAGGTCTGTCTGCAGAACAACAATTTTTTAAATGTTCGTTTTCTGAATGGAGGTCGGATGGAGTTGGGCTATGCTATGCTAACCTGTTCACAGTAAAATACAAGCTGGAATTAGTTTATGTTTAATATGAAGTAACAGTCCAGCAGAGCTCTGGGTGCCAACCGATGCTAACAACACTGGAACCGGATGTGCACGGAAGCTAGCTGCTGAGAGGCTCCCGGTGAAGATGAATCAACGATGTAATCCCAAAAACTAAAGTAAAAAGCTAATTTAATAAAAAGCGTGTCTGATCTCTGAGCTCCTCCTGTGGGTAAACTGCGTGGTTGTCAGAGCAGAATCCAGGCGACTTTCTCGCTCAAGTCGAAAAAATTGAACTCATGCGAGCCGGCGAATGTCGCAACAAATGCATCTTCCGCACCGCCAGGAGCAAATTCACATCTTTGCATTGACCCTATATGTAATCAAGCCGCACAGAATGCTGGATTTGTTTCAGCACCAACACACCATTACTGCTTTACAAGTACTTTTTTTTTTTTTTGCTTAAATTTTTTTTGAAAGTAACAATACGTTTACTTGACTACAACATTCTAGTACTCTTTCCCTCCCTGATGGTCTGTATGCTCCAGGAGGTGATGGTCTGACACCTTTCAACATAATGTAATCCACCAGACCAACAGGCTCTAAAATGATTAGTCAATGAGCTGTTGACCATTTGAAGTCTGACAGAGGTTTTTATTAAAGGGAGGTTTATTTTAGAATACATTTTACACTGGCTTCTTTTCATCCGCTGTAGGTGTCAAGGACGTACGAAACATGGCTTTCTGTCTTTAACTCACTGCCTGGTGGTAATGATGTTCTACACAGATATCTGCATTCAAAGGCCACCTAATACGGAACAGCCCATAGTTGGTCACATTGTGTGCAGTAGTTGTCATTTAGCATAGATTAGCCTGTCCAGCTTTTAATCAGTGGTCATTGTATGAAATGTGTAAATGTGTACAAACAATTTTTATCTTCACTCGCGATAAAACGTGCTTAAAATGTTGTTCATTAGAGAGAACGAAGCTCAGTTAACCCAGCTGGCTCAGTTTTGTAGCTGTCGCGAGTTCACTAGCTTCGGTGGTTATTGCTTTCGGGAGACGGAGCACGTTGAAGAGAAACTCCTGGCACTTATCGGTTTTAGTTTTACTTGTCATGCGACACATTCAGCAGAAGTAAAATAACAATAACGACCAGTACTGCGAGGGATTGTGCTGTCTGTTTATTTGTAAAGTATGTAGGGTTACCAGAGTGCATGCGTGCCTCTCCTGGCGGATTTGTCTGTCTGGACTGGACTGCACCCACTCTGTTTCACAGCTGTGTCTGGTTAAGCAAAGAAAGTAATGTGTACTCAAGATACCGCCGCATTCCCAATACAGCTGCAAGAGCACCACTGCATTTCCTTCAACTCACAGAAAATAACTATAGCCGGATGCATACTGAGATCTGAACAAAGATAATACATGTGCACAAAAACCGAAGGCAGCGTCAATAATGGAATGAAAGACCGCCTTTTGGTCGATGCCTCCGTTCAGTCTAAAGTCAAAGGCCAAACAGAAATCAGCTGGAAACAAAAACGCGTGAAAGGCGCTGTAGTTTCATTGGAACATTTTAAAATGACACTGCTGTCAGTTCATATTGAGAAGCACATATATCTCACAGTAAAGTCATCCTAAAAGTACAGATGTGGAACTGGGCATGAAGGCTTCGCTGTGAACACAGCCATGGGTTGTTTGGAGAGAGAAAACCAGCCAAAAAGCCAGTTCAACCCGCTGGATTATCTGTTATTATTATTATTATTATTATTATGTATTATCACACACCACAGCAGTTTCCATTTTACTGCAACTGTTACCTCCTTTCTCCAGCCCAAGATAACTGACAACTGACGCAGCATTCACTCCGTCACATGCAGGAACAATGACGCACCAAATGAATGCTGTACTAAGTAACGATATTTACAGCAGGTAGATGTTGTGTCATGTCTGCTGTGGAGTTGGCAAAGAGCAGAAAGAGAGCATGAGTGGTGTTGTACTTTTAAACCACACAATACAGTGAAGGAGACCATTATTTGTGTCAGATCGTTTCTTAATATCTTGTTCACCTTGCACTGTTGGACAAAAGAGGAAGAAGCCTTGACAGGTTGTTCGCAGGACTTTAAAAAGTGTTGAATTCACTTTCCTCAAAAATGGGCTTTATTTAGAATAGTTTGTGTTATTTCTGTATTTGTGTTCCCTCTGGGCTCTCGTGCTGGCTTAAAGCGGACAAGGTTGAGGAACCTCTGAATGGCTGTAAAGTCTGAAGACAGGTGACGGGTCGTTTGCTTGTGTCGCCACTGTCAGTCAAATCTGATCAAACCGCACCCGTGCAGTCCTGGCGAGCCGGGTTTATGTCTCATAAATAATAACGCTAAATGACCTGTGCATGTCATATTCACCAATTCACACGCTGACGGCAGAGGCTGCCGTGCAAGGTGCCATCTGCTAATCACAATAATAGCAAGGATATTTTCTCTGTACTTTTTAACTTTAGTTCTTCCTTAGTTATGAATATTTAATGCTACAGCAAATTTCCAAAGTTTGTAGCAACATTTCAGGGGGTGTGTGAGAAAGTGAGAGCTACAGGGCAAATCTCCCATCAGCGAGCAGATGGAACGTGCCCCCGCTCCATCTGGCCTGTTAGCTTCCTGGCTCATGGCTAGCACTTTAGCCCTGCCTCTTGCCAGCCCTGCCACCCTTCGAGCAGTTTACGGCCTCACTTGATCTTTCACATGTTGATAACTTTTTGCCTGTGTGTTGATCTTAAAGCCAGTTTTAACCCACTACACTCACAGGACATATTATTACCTTTTGATCTGTGATCTGTCATGTGTTCTAATCTACTCTCTGTCCTGCAGACCCCACAGTAAAGACTCCGCCTCTGGGCCCCGTGGCCCTCGCAGCGGTGATTGCCGGCCCCGTGTGTGTGCTTTGCCTGCTGCTGGTCTTGGCGTTCTATGTTTGCCACAGCCACAGGGGTCTGGGGGCCGGAGGTGCTGGGGCCCATCATCACCACCACCATCGGGTGCCCAACGAAGAGGACCCCTCCATGGACCACCCCTTCATCACTGTCGGAACAACTCTGAAGGACCTCATCTATGACATGACCACCTCGGGCTCTGGATCAGGTACAGTGCTGCCACCCGAGGTCCTGGTTTTCCTGGACAGTCTGGTTCTCAGCTCAGATTTAACTGTAACATCTACCTCCTGGAGTTCGGCCTGGAGTAAAGCTGGGCAACATGTCCAAAATGTTATTGTGATATATTATAGTCAGGCATGCTTAGAATCTCTCATTTTCATGTCAGTACCATGTGTTTTACCAGCTGATTGTGCCTCTTAACAATGGAAAAAGCAGAAAACAGCATGTTGCAGGGCTGCTATCAAAGTGCCCCCCAGAAGCTGGTTAGGTTAGCACAATGAGTGGAAGCAGGACAAACTACCAGCAGAACCTCTAAAGATCACTAATTAACACGTTCTATCGAGTTTGTTTAATCCATACAAAAAATGAAGTGGTTTGTAGTTATGGACGATCGTGTGCCGGACTATTTTGTGGACATGCACAGTCACTGGCTGGAATCCAGGAAGTGACTGTGCTAGACCAGGAAATAGTCTCTGTGAGTAGTGGAATAAGCTTTATTAAATATGTTTTAGTAATGACTGAAGATGCTGCTTTGGATTTGCTGTGATTCATTCACAATGTGTGTTTCTGACTTTTAAAGGTCAAACTATAACTTCACTGCTTAGTGCAGATTACAGTCTGAGCTCCAGGTCAGCTAAAGGAAATTACAGTTTTCTACCATCAAGAAAAGAACAAAGATTGTGTTTAGGCGTCACTTTGGTTTGTTTCACGTTAGGTGAATTAAACAGGATATAACGCAGAACTGTAAGATTACTTTTCCCAGTAACTAGTACTGTAATGGATTACTTTTCTAAAACAGTGATTTTTCTAACAGTTACTAATCCTGCATTACTGCGTCACTGAACACACCATCCTGGACGTGAATGCGCAACTGTGCGGCAGCCCAGGGGCACCGGACTTTGTTGTTCATGTCAGCTGTTAACCAAACCTCCAAAGGAAGAGGGAGAGAGTCACAGTCTAAGATGCAAAGAACATTGTCGGTTATCGTCAACTCTGTTTCTTCATTTCCTTTATTGAAGCATCTGCTGAAGCAGCACAGCAACGTGAAACTTACAGGAAGAAACTCCGGCAGCCGTCACTGATGCTTGGACTCGCTGGCAGAGAGTTGCGCTAACGTAACGTTTTGTAAAAACATTGAATAGCCCACTGCTCTTATAACTAGGCTACATGTGCTGAAACAGTAGTTCAAAAGTCAGGATTTACTTGCTATATATATATTTTTTTTATTTCAGCTGGTGGCGTAAAGAAACATTAGGCCTATAAAAACCCACTGCTGGCTGCTGTTATGAATATGATATTAGTTCAAAAGTCAGGAGAGACCGCTTTGTTTGGGCGTGAAGGGGGTGGTAGTGGAAGCAATTATCAACGCTGACCGCCACATATTGATTTTCAATTTTTTTTTACTATGCGTATTTAAAATCTTTTTTGATTGAGGAGCATGTTTTCGTGCATCACCTCCTCTCTTGCTCGCACGCTCTTTCATGAACGCCGCTGCACAAACCTACAAAGGGGGAAGCTGGGTTGTCGATATTATCCACAGTTACGGTGCTTTTCTGTTGGAAACACTGTTGAATATTAAGAGGATGATTTTTTTCTTCATTTCCAAAGTTTTCTGTCAAAACCGCTTAAACCTATCCTGCGGGAAAAAATACCTAAAATATCATACCCAATCGTGTGTGTGTGTGTGTGTGTGGCTGCGTGCACACATGTACAGCCGCACATCTTGAAGTATGAGTCTCTTATAATTAGGGCTGGGTATCGAGTTCAATACTTTTTAGGCACCGACCGAATTGCTTCAATACCACTGAGTATCAAAAAATGCCTTGTCTTTCGGTACCAAAGTTCGATACCTAAAGGTTCTTGTTAACGCCAATGAGCCAATAAGCATGCAGCATTCTTGATGTGCCCACATCTAAAAGTGATTGTAATTGGCTGTAAACACTAGCTCGCGGCGGTTACACACAGAGACGTGGATGTAAAAGATGCGGAGAAAATCAAAAGTGTGGCTTGATGCAACAGCGCGCGATGCAATCTTTGTAACGTAAGATAATTGCTGCTAAGAGCGGCGACACGACAAACCTGTTGAAGACCTTGACTGTGCGTGGAATAAACTTAAGAGCAGAAAGTCGCTCTGTCTTTGCTGCAACAAGACAGAGCCGGTGCATCATCGTCTCAGCGCCCTGCTGCCACCGAGCTGCTTCAACACGCCCACCGTACGAGCAGCGTTGGGCAGCAGCGTCGCTACAAGTAGCACCGTTACTAGTTTAACAACATTTCTCAGTAGCTTGGTGGCAGCGTCGCTGTTTTGGAATCAAATCAAAGCTCTTTTATTGACAGAGCAGCGCGGTAGCTTCCACACAC
The DNA here is from genome assembly GCA_024633595.2 of Lepomis macrochirus. Classification (NCBI taxonomy): domain Eukaryota; kingdom Metazoa; phylum Chordata; class Actinopteri; order Centrarchiformes; family Centrarchidae; genus Lepomis; species Lepomis macrochirus. The sequence continues at coordinate 33,558,185 of JALXJV020000011.1, forward strand.
GCTACATTTTACCAAGTGTTTCTGAAGGATCAGTTAAGTGACGCTAATGCCGCACACGGACCTGTATGTGCAGCCGGCGGAAGTGACATTACGCAGCGATCCTTGGGCTGATGTCTGCGACTTTGCTGCAGTGGATTAAAGAGTTTACTTTCTATTGTGATTGTTGTCGCCTGGCCACCTCTTCCTCTAGTGAGGAGGAAACTTTGATATGTAGAGGCAGAAACTTGTTTCCATCAGATGAGAGATTTCTCTCTCTCTTAGGCCTGTTTCCATGAATGTTTAGGTTGCAATGGTGCCAGAGCACAAATTCACATATAAACAATAAAAAATATATAATTAATATAAAAAAATAAAATATGAAAAATTACATTATAAAAACTAAAGAAAGAGGAATAAAAACAACAAAAACACAATATAGGCCGATGTTACCCTGAAAATATGTCTTGGTTTTGACAAGCTGTAGAACAATTATTAAAATAAACTATTAATGATAATAATGTGATAATTAAGTTACTTTATACAAACAACAATGGTTCTCTGTATGCTGAGAAAATATACAAATTTTATACCAATAAAATTGGTATCGAAAAAAGTATCGTTCAGGTACCGGTATCGAAGTTGAGGTATCGATACCGGTATCGATATCGAAAATCTTTGAACGATACCCAGCCCTACTTATAATGTCTGGCTGGCCCACACTCAGGCTGCATAAACACACACACTGGCAGAAGCTGTTCTCTGTACAAGCCATAATTTAGCACCTCTCTGTGGAGACTGACACCAACACCCTGCCAAGGAAAAACTGGAATTCAATGTTTCTAGCTATTTACACTATACGGCGCAATATGCAATAGTGTGTGTGTGTGTGTGACTGGTACAATATATGTGAGCTCTTGTGTGTTTGCAGGACTGTGTGGGCTGTTTAAATGACTTTGCAGAGTCACAATATGTGTGTGGTGCCACAGAGTTTACGGGTATTGGAAATGTAATTAAGATAAAACTCTCGTACTGTACATGACAAAAAAAGAGTGGAGCCTCTCCCCACCAGAACATCTGTGGGTTAATTCAAGCAGGACAGTTTAAGTGACTGTACATACAAACCACTAATTAAGAAAAGTAGAGTCCCTCTTTAAGATAGCAGTTCAGAAAAGTCTGGCTCTGAACCACTGGCTGGACAATAAAACACTGAATTTCTAAAGTAAACAAAACCAGGACGTTAAGCAAATTAAACAGGTGGAACATTAAAATCTATATATAAAATGCATAAATAAAAGTAAAACCATAAAACTAGCAAATAACAGCAGGTGCTATGGTATAGACACTAATGTGGGAGTTATTAAATGTGGGTATGTAACTACAGTTCTATACATTGTAGATGACCACTCAGTTTATTAATTTAGGTATTAATTAGGCTAAAACAAGTAGGGGGATAGAGGGACTAAAGTTGTTCTTAATAATTGAGAATGCAGCTGTAATATTAAGAGAAAATGTCGCAATGCTTCGATCAAAAAGTCATCCTCATGTGACTCTGCCTCTCCGGTGACCCGCAATGGCTTGATTTATTGTGACTCACAGAAAGACACATGATCTCACAGCAGTTCTCTCACTCATGACGTTACTCCGTGTTATTTGATCCGTGTCTAAACAGCTACATTAGAGCTCTATAATGTGTAGACAGGATTTTCACATTGCTGTCAGCTTTTCAAAGATATATATTTTGATTGTTTCTCACCAGGCCTGCCGCTGCTGGTCCAGAGGACCATCGCCAGGACCATCATCCTCCAGGAGAGCATTGGGAAAGGGCGGTTTGGGGAGGTATGGCGGGGTAAATGGCGTGGCGAGGAGGTGGCTGTGAAGATCTTCTCCTCCCGCGAGGAGCGCTCCTGGTTCCGTGAGGCTGAGATCTACCAGACTGTGATGCTGAGACACGAGAACATTCTGGGCTTCATCGCTGCTGATAACAAAGGTGAGAAACCTCCAGAAGAGCTCCGTGAGGCCGCAGTAAAATAAGACTGCACAAATACCTGTGTTGAAAGGATAAAGGTTTAGCATACAATAAGGAAGAATAGAATATAAATGAGACCGGGGCCAGCAGGACAGACAGGAATAACTTGGCACAAAGACATGAATGAAAACATGAAGAAACCCCATTACATAATTACGAGGCCATCAGAGAATCAGTTTGTTTTGTATAAATTCCAAACCTTTTAAATGACATCTTCATCAGACTAAGCTTATTCTATGCAAATGCCAGTGTGGGTGAATAGTGACAGTGTCAAAAAGACAAAAGTCAACCTTGAGCTGTCGAAACAGAAAAGCAGCTCTGCTACAGGTGAGGTTGGTGCAGGCGTTCGCTGTGAATAGACAGGCTGGTAGACAGTGTGGGGGAGGAACAGTTCACAGTGAAGGCCAAGCAGACACTGCCACACAGTCTAAAAGCTCCAGCAAAACACACACACACACACTCACACACACACAGAGTGCGGCCCAGGCACAAATGGATTTTGTGTGAGGGCAGTTTGGGGCCCGTATGTGTATGTAGGATGTGATTGCCATTTGCAGGGTGGATGCGTGGGATTTCCCCCTTTCTGGTTTAGATATCCCTGCCTCTGCTACATCATTTTTACCCCCCCGTGTGATCAATGCTACTTCACTAGTGATGCAACAGATCACAACAAAACGAAACGGATTTTCATTTTCACGAAGAAGAAAAAAAAATTCCCCCCCTCTGCTTTTTTCACAAATCGCACCCAGGATACAGTGATGGTGTCTTGTTCTGTGCGTCTCTACACAAACACACTTCACTGTAATGAGTAGATATGAATTTCATTTTAATACCATCAGCAAATAACCTCAAACCACATTTAGACAAAAAACTAGATTTTTATCTGATTGATGCACATTCTTCTTCATGACTCGGGCAAATCAATCAAAGTCACTCTTTCCAGTTTGAACCTGCTCTCCATCTCCACGGCAAGTTTCTTATTCTCTTCCCTCAAAGCATGATGGGAACTCAAGTAGGCAAATCTCACAATGTACTTCTTTAAAAAGAGAGACAAGAAAAGTAACAATAATCATGATAATTGTCTTTGATTAGTTGAGTTTTACACGAGTCAGTGTGACAGTTCAAGTTCAGAAAGTCCGATTTAATTTGGTTCTCATGTCTCTTCTGTCTGTGTTTTTGTTTGGAAAAGCAAAGTCTTTTTCTCATGACCATATAAATGAACATCTGGCATGCAGAACTACGACATGAAGGAACTATGATATAAGATTAAATCAGTCAGGCTCTGGTGGAAGCAAGTTCTTCCTCCAAGAGCAGAACAAGGACAAAGCCATTTTTATCTTACACCATTTATCTCCTGGCTCCGTCTTCCTGTCTGTGTGTAGATAACGGAACGTGGACTCAGCTGTGGCTAGTGTCCGATTACCATGAACACGGCTCCCTGTTTGACTACCTGAACCGCTACACCGTCACTGTGGAGGGCATGATCAAGCTGTCCCTGTCCACAGCCAGCGGCCTCGCCCACCTCCACATGGAAATCGTGGGCACACAGGGTGAGACGCACGCTCTTACATTTACTGCATGCCTTCCTGGGGATACTTTTCATATACGTGCAAAAACTGTTTTTATTATCACAATGACTAGTTTTATATAAATGTTTTTTGTGTTAAATTATACACCCCGCCTTAATGAATAAGTTAAAAGACCTCCTTGTGAAGATGTCACCTTAAGAAAGACCTTAAGTGGACACAATCTGGCTTAGTTTATCACAGCTTAGCTATCTGTTATCAAAGAGGGTAAATGGATCCAAGAAACACATTGAATTCTAAGACACATCGTAGCCAGAAGCTGGAAGGCTGTAAATGCATCCATCTGTCCAAGGCGCATAGAATTCTTTACCCCTCCCGAGTGAAACTACATCAGTAAGTGACCTGTGTGGATAACTGCAGGGTCTGTCCCCTGGGATAATAGCAGCTGAAGTGACACGAAACTTTCACTGAAATATGTAGTATAGTATAGTGACAGCAAGAAAGGAGGCTCAGCGTGCTGTTGGAACATTTATCTGGTCCCAGCCTGTGCAGGGTGTCTGAAAACACGTACCTGTTCACACACATTTGTAGTCAGTCAGCACACTCACACATTTTGGGCAAGCACAGGGTCAGTCCACATGGACTCTGGCAGACACGGACAGATTTACGTCACGACTACCAGACTTTTGTGGTCCCTCACAGACACGTAGATTCGGATTCCTCAAATAAAAGTGTATTGAATCTGGATTTTGGAGGGGTTCAAAGAAAACTAGACTGACTTCACTTTATCTAAATGTATATTTTGCTGTCTCCAGGGAAGCCAGCTATCGCCCACAGAGACCTGAAGTCAAAGAACATTCTGGTCAAGAAGAACGGGACTTGCTGCATCGCTGACCTGGGTCTAGCCGTCCGCCACGACTCAGCCACAGACACCATCGACATAGCTCCCAACCACAGAGTGGGAACCAAAAGGTATGCTGCACAGACCTTTAAAGTGCCAACAGGTTTTATTTATTTCTTTTTATTTCTTTGAAGCAGTTAACTTAAGATTGGACATTTAGCTCCATCCTGTTCTGTCTGGGGGTAACTGGGATTCTCTGGCTCGGCCATTTTGGCTCTTCGGCTATCTTTCAATATGACATGAGCATCCCTTTGGGATAAACTCAGCTCACTCTGTAAGCGTGATGTTGTCATTGTGAGTGAGTGTGTTTCACCGCACCACAGTGAACTGGGGCTGTAAATAAAAAGTCAGGCCATTAGAGTGTCAGGCTTTGTGCCTCCACTCTTCAGACTCAAAGAGCCGACTCTGTTTCAGCGATCAGGTTTATCAGGACTTCATCTCTGGTTCAGATCCATCATCTTGTCACTTTTAGCTAGCCTTGTCTCAGGTGGTGCTCAAACTAGCAGAGTTAATTAATCTGTTGGTCGTATCGGTTTTTATGCTAGTTGACTTAATGTCTTTAATGTCTGTTGGTGAGACAAAACGACACATTTGAATATATTTTACATTGGATTCTGGGAAATTGTAAGTTACCTTTCACTGACATAATGAATAATCAACAAATCAAGAGAATAATGATCAGTCTGTTTGAGAATGAAAATGAAATCATTGCATTAGTTGCAGCCTTTGGTGAAACATACTGATGGTAACCACACTGCAAAAAACATGTACATTTATAATGGAGCCTCACCTACAGGTGCAGCCGTGCGATTAACAGCTCACTACGTCTAAACCGTGCGCAGCAGAGCGAGAGGCGACAAACTGTTTCAGAAGAAAACATTTGAAGATTAACTGATACTTTGCCAAAAAAAAAATTAGACCAAAGAGACAATTTAATCATTTATCACAACTATTTATGTCAATTAGTCATCAACTCAGATATAATGGCTGTGACATGTGTACAGTAGTGCTGTAGTCAAGACCGCCCAAACCAAGACCAAGTCAAGACCAGAGTTTATCGAGACCGACACAAGACCAAGACTTATTGGGGCTGAGACCAGTCGAGACCAAGACCGAGGGAGGGCGAGACCGAGTCAAGACCAAGACCAGTTCCCCACATTACATGACACACATTAAAATGTGGAACAGGATCACAATTACTTCTCAAATTGATCTGAAAGGCCCGAAACAATGCCATTTTGCCATATTGGTTCTATTTGAAGCAATAAGTTTTACATATAATCAGAGTTAGGATGTTAACAAATAAATCAGACAATGCAAAAGCAATTTAATGATATTCCCAAAGTTCTGGTCTTGACCGGTCATGAAACAAAATCCCGAGTCCTCAACGTCCGAGACAGAGACAAGACAGAGTACAAATGCGGTCGAGTCAGAGACGAGATGCCATCAAAAAGTGGTCTTAAGACTGGTCTCAAGACCAAGACTGGTTTCAAGACCGGTCTCAAGTACAACAACACTAGTGTGCAGTCTAAGAGACACAGACACTAACCTCATTTTTATGCTGGTTCGTCATTTTAGATTGAATAAATAGCAATGGTGATTCAGAGAGAGAGAGAGCTGAACTGTCACATTTCACACCAAGCGACACGTTATCCAGCATCTAACTTTTAGCATGGACTGATTCTTTGCAGGAAGTTTGGCATTCTGTTTCAAACAACACTAGCGGGATCAGATCTATATGTAACGTGCATTTCAGGCCCCAGGCTTACTGAATCATTTAGTGGCAATGTGATACGCCGGCAGCATCAAACCGCCGCACAGACAAGAAGGCAGGAGAAAGTGGTAAACAAGACACAGAAAAAGAGGGAGAGAAAAGCAGAGCGGGTCTCACTGTGGGAGGGAGGGAGGGAGGGAGTGCCATCTATGGCCTCAGTGTGCTGCTCACTTTCCAACCCTAGAGCTATACAGCGCTACATAACAAGAGATGTGTGGACACAAAGGGAAAGTAGTCTGAGGTACTATTAGCTGGGTAGAAAGAGAGGAAGTAACGTATAGTTATTTTTTGTGTAGCTACTGTAAAACTGTAGCATTTTATCAGCTTTGCCTTTTTAGAAAAGTCAATTTACTGACCGACCTTTAGCAGGATTTTGTTGGATTAATAAAAGCTGCTCATTCAGGAGTTTAGCTGATGTTGGTTAATATTAATTAAATAATACTGTTATATGTGACATTACTCAAGTAATGACTCTAATATTGCAAAACATGTGAGCGGGAAAGTTCAGCTTTAACGTCAACGTTTACCGTTTCACTATTTCTTTTCCAGGATCAATAACTTCTTGGTGTCTTCGCTGGTTGCCAGGCAACTGCTCCCTGCCTAAATGGTAGAAGAGCGAAATGTCATTTTTACAGATTTACAGAACAAATGAAATATTGCATGTCAGTTAGTGAGATGTAGAGGTGCTGGTAGGTGGATTGTGATGTGGACAGAGCCAGGCTAGCTGTATTTATGCTAAGCTAAACTAACTGTCTGCTGGCTTTAGCCACATTTTTACTGCACAGACATGAGTGGTATTGATCTTCTTGACTTTCACCAACGAAGCAAAGACGGGTATTTTCCAGTTTTCCAAAGTATTGAACACAGAATCCACCTACTTGCCTTTTCTGGAGCTAGTCTTACATGGGTGAGGGGATTGTAACAAAACCAGATCATGGCTGGAGTAGTGTTGTGTGGAGGGGTGCGGGCCGCTTCATTTGGTTCCCATTTACAGAGCCAGGGCTGAGGACAAACCCTGGATTTGTTTACAGACAGAAGTTTCTGCAGCTTCTGATGTGTATATCTATATTTCTTTGGTGTTAGGACGAGCTCATGAAGAAATACATTTATAGAAATGATGAGTGCGTGTTAGGAATGATGACATAGGGAGCAGGCGTGTTGTACAGGAGTGATTTGGGGCTGATTACTGTGGGATCGCTGTCACACGCTTATTAATGGACTTAATGAACTGAAACAGGCACAGCAGTTTTAACAGCTTCTGACCTGTTGGGGAAAACGCAAACATGCATACAGATCAATTATAGGATCTCTTCTAAACACATTTCACAATCAGCAGATGGATTTATTAACAGTTTGATTTTGTAAATGCTTAAACAACATATCTGCTGTCATAACATCCTGGGATTTGCTCGTTTGTGATGCCAGGGAAGCAATCCGGTTAGGTAAAGGTCCCTCTGGTAGCACACTGAGGGGCCTTTGGGGTTGGTTTGTGGTGTGAAAGCAAAGATGTTGGTGAAGAAACACGGCAGGAACAGTACAGTTGTGAGCAGCAGTGTATCTCTGATTCCCAGAATCCCACTAACCAGAGAGCCTGTTTCTTCAAAGTGAAACACTAAACTTGATATGTTGGGCCCTGTTATCTTTCTGACACACAAGCCTCTCTACGGACTGAGATTCAGTTCATTCTGTGGCTGTGTTTTTGCTGTTGTTCCAATATTGATGTAAATAAAGAGCTTGCTTTTTAAGTTTGAATTACTTGCTCCCTTGCTGTTTGTTACATAATTACACGTTCTCTGAGTTTCTCTGCAGATATTGATGAAGGTGTTTTGTTTTCTGGGTGATGATTTACTCTTCTGATTTATCTGAAGCAGCAGTTAGCTATCAGATGCCCTCCATTCATTATTTGCCCACCACTCAGTTAACTAATTCAATTAAGGCTTGTTGTCTTATACCCAGAGAGGCGTTATTTGATCACTCTGATCCATCTGATTATAGCTCATCAGAGACTGTGTGCACATCAGTGCCCACAGGTTTACTTCTTATGGATTTATCTGGTCTCTGTGTGAGCAGAGATTCAAAGCGTCAACCAGTTCGATGTGGTCAGATTTGAGGTCTTGGGGTTTATTTTGCCACACCCTGGTATTATTTTGACATCGTCTATTTTGTTAAGCTTATCGTCCTGTTTAACTATGCTTATCTGTGTATGTACACTGAGAGCAAAGTCAAACCAGAGTCAGATTCCTTGGATGTGTACACGTACCAGGTCAATAAAAGTGACTGTGATTATGAAATAGTTTGGTTACAGTGCATCATCTTTCTGCTCAGGTATATGGCACCAGAGGTCCTGGACGACTCCATAAACATGAAACACTTTGAGTCTTTCAAGCGAGCTGACATCTACGCCATGGGCCTGGTCTTCTGGGAGATTGCCAGCCGCTGCTCTATGGGAGGTGAGGATCAAATGAGAGGGGGGAGGAGGGGAGGGGAGGGGAGGGGAGGGGGTGTCCACGAAGGCGGGGTTGAAAGATTAATGTAGGGAGTGATGGATGAATGGCGCAAAATGGGAAGTGAGTTTATTATGGAATTATTGACACACAGGTATCTTCATTTTTTTTTTTTTAACCTTTATTTAACCAGGAAGTCCCTTGAGACCGAAATCTCTTTTCCGAGGGAGACCTTCATAGATCTGACTGCTTAAATATAAAGCCTGAGAATTTACATGTTTTTCTGTCAGGTATCCATGAGGACTACCAGCTGCCCTACTACGACCTGGTTCAGTCAGATCCATCAGTGGAGGAGATGAGGAAGGTGGTTTGTGAGCAGAAGCTTCGGCCCAACATTCCAAACCGCTGGCAGAGCTGTGAGGTAGGACAAGTGGCGCCGTGTCTGAGTCTAACTCACTTTTCAGGGGGTTTACGGGGATGTGGACGTAGACATGAGGCAGAGACACTGGCTGTGTTGGAAACGGGCTAAACTGCTGTCTCAGGTGTCGAACAGGACAGCGAGGCATCGAGTGCTGTCTCCTGAGATGCCTTCAAGTTGCCCCAGTAACGGCCAGTTTTGAAGGCAGCATTGATGGTGACTTGATGCCGAGTATTACCCATAAAGCAGCTCGGCTGCGGTCCCCAGAGCTTTCGAAAATTGATCAAGATGGCGGACAAATAAGCCGAATTTGTACACAAATATACGTTTTTAAAAGTTTTAGTAGTTTCAATTTTTGAGTCGCTTCAATTTTTGAAAATCTAGCAATAACTAAACACCGAACTATAATATCAGCCCGTGACTGTAACCACCCAAGTTTGTTCAGTTTGATTTCTGATGCATCTGTTAGCAGTTTGGCTTTTCAGTAGCTCGTTAGCTTATGCTAAGGCTAGCGTCTCTTTTGACAGCCAGAAGAGACACAACACGGCGTGCTGACGTCACGCGTTGCCGTAAGTGCTGCCTCAGAAGGCTGTTCGAAACTAATGTAAACATGTTTCCTTCACTTGAAAGTGAGGCCTTCTGAGGCAGCTGTCTGTTACGGTATCGAGGCAGCGAGGCAACCGCCTTCTGTTTCAAACACAGCCGCTGTGAGAGGTTAAAGGGACGAAGGAAGTGTAGTGTTAGTGCAAAATCACACCGCTTAGCTGGGTCATAACTCAGATGTGCACAAGCAGACATCATGCACATATTTCTAAATTCAGAGTGACATCACGGTTTTTAAGTTTTCTTCAGTAATTCAGTGAGCTAATTTAGCAAACTCTAATGGTGACAGTTTTCCTTAATGTAGCCATCACTGACTCCATGACAGCTTTATCATTCAAGAATTACGCGAGCTGTGTTTCTCCTGCACTAAAGCAAATATTTTTTAGAAACCAGAAAAAAGACACAGCCCTCTGGCTTTATTCTAAAATATAGATGTCAGATTTTGTTATTCAGCCCAGGTAGACTCTTTGTTTCTATCTGTAAGTCTGAACCTGGAAGCCGTGGAGTTCATCTCCAGAACACTGCTACAGCTAATGGTTAGAAACTATTGGATAGGGTCCAACATGGGTAAACACTGACTCTGCAGAGAAGTAGCCGTAGCTCTGCTCCTTAGCTGTACCCCAAAACAAGTCCACTGTCTTGTCTACACAAATACTATTGCGCAGTGAAGTTGCATGCTGGCAGGTCCAGCTCTGCTCAGTCTGCTTTGAGTCAGCTTCTTCATAAATACAGACTCTCTTGTAATCCAACTCAGTTGTATTTTTAAAGCACCAATTCACAACAGAAGTTATCTCATTGCACGTAAGCTTAAATCATACTTAAAAGCAGCAAACCCTGTTTCTCACACACACTGGAAATAAATGCTCATCACATGTCAGAACTTACATTCTGTTGGATATTTTGATCATAGCCACATTTTTGTGTGGCAGCAGTCACGGAGCTGTCATATTTGTGGTCTGGAATGAATCCGTATTCTTTTAGGGGTCAAACTCAACGGTCTCTATTTTAATACACAAGGCTTGTTCGTACCGTAACAATCGTGTGACCACACCTCTGTCCCAGAGACCATCCTGAGAAATTTCCCTCAAAGCAAGCAAAGCTTCTGAGCCAGAGGCAGCGTATTGATTTAAAAACAGCACCTGGGGTTAGTTTCTCTGTGGAGGTCTTTTCTACAGTCAGCTCAGCAACATCACTACCTTTTGATTACAAGTAAAACAATGAACGCTTGTTTATCTCAGACTCAGAGCTACAGCACGATACTCAAGAATCATAACTTAGTCAAATTATTATCAAATCGAATTATCAAATTCATATGTTTTCTTTAGTTTCTTAACTATCTCTAGTATCACATGCAGTTGATTGTTATCCATATATCCACTGGGCCAGTGCGAACAGGACCTCATCCGATTGGACCTCTCCTTTTTATTTTTAGGACCTGAGCATGAAACGTGTGAGGACATTATTCAAACTGAAGGAATGAGTCAAACACTCCCTAAACTTTGCACACAGCTCAGGTCGGGCAAAGAATTGTGTATTTTATGGGTCTCACGCATGAGCATGGGAAAATGGATCGCTAGCGCCCCCTACAGAGTAGTCCCCGGCCAAAGTGTCACCTATGTGTATGAAATTTCTGTGGCACGTGTATCATGTCCAGACGTACAAAAAAAGCCTCACGGAGCGATGTCCGACGCACAAAAGGAAGTCTGCCAATTTAGATTTAATGGTCACACACGTGGTACTAGCAAACTCCTCCTAGTGAGTTTTCGTGGAGCGTGGCGTCCAACACTGTTGATTTGCCATAAAACAGGATGTTCCTGAAACTTAAGTCTACATGCTCACATTTGCAGGCTGACTACATCTAATTCAAACCTATCTCAGAGCACACATTGATGATGTCATGTTGTTAAGCTTGAGAGTCTTTCTTCGACGGCGTATCCACGGCGTGGCGGCGACGTTCCATGCTTCTCCATGAAACATGAAGTCGTCTTAACTTCACTGTACATGCTCATGTCTGTACCAAACCTGACATGTTTGATAATGGTCCCGCCCCAAACACATCTACATGCTAAAATTCAGTTGTAGTTGTAGCACCACCTACTGACAACAGGATGGAAGCTCTGTGCGACACTCATCATGTGATTTAAATAAAGTTTTCACGACATGTTCCACACTTGACGTACTGAGACATAACGTACAGTTACCAGGTCTGTAGCCTCGTTTAGAGAGGGGACACAGGGAAGTGACATTGCCCGACGCTGCTTTGATTTTTATTTTAATCAGTAAATATTGTCAAATAGTTATAGACACAGTTTTTTTATTAATAGCCTTCTCATAGTACTAGAGACACTTTGGACCAACGTAATCTTTATCTGGGCCTCCTCTTATTATAAACACAAGCTCCAGTTTTAAAGAAAATAATGCAACATGGTCTTATAACATTCTGACATTAATCAAAATCATCTTTATCGTGTATGTACACATACAAGGAATTTGACTTTGATTTTCTGTTGCTCTCAATGTATGGGATTAAAATCCTGCAATGTTTCAAAACTGAAAATAAAGTTCTGAAAGCTTGAAACTACCAACAGTTTTCCTTCTTCAGAACTGCAACATTTTTTTTACAATGTTGCGCAAACAGTTTTTCAGAGTTTCAAATTTGTCAGTGTCCTCACAGTGTATTAGTTTGTTTCCCAGGTTTGAAACCTTGTAAATGCTGATCTGAAAACTGGTGTGCAAATGTGTGGAAAAAAGTTTTGAAACTCTGAAAATTGAGGTTCAAAAGGGTGAAACTTTATTACATTACATTTCCTCTCCTATTGTAAACTATTTTTTCAGAGCTGAGTTTACAACACCCACTTTGCGGAGATACGCCCACACAGTCGCGAGCTTGCGACTCACGTGATTTGTGGCAGCTCTGCTCTGACACTCTGAAACTCAGACTGAGCGAAAATAAAGCTTTGCAATCACGCAGCTTAAAAAAAGGCCTGGAGGCAGGGCCTTCTGCTCTTGGCCAATATAATATAATTTTTTGTAAGATTTTGAGTTTGTAAACACTTAGTTTCAACCTTTCGGAAAGTTATTTAAAGTTTTGAAACATGGTAGGATTTTAATCCCATATCAATGCCCCCGCCCACATTTACAACCTAGATGGGCCTGTAGCTCACCTCCATCTGTCTGTGACCAACGCACAGCCCACAGAGTAATGGCATGAAAGCTGCTGTGCACCTTCACGCCACCATCAGGCAAAACCTTCTGTTACCAGCACTTCTAATAAACTCCTGGTTGTATTGGCATTACTCTCTAGAAATGAAAACATCTGTTGACTTTGCAGACCCTGTGATCTTCAGGCCAACCTCTGCACGTCAGTATTATCTCCCAGGATGTGTATATTAACTGACATGCATCACACACACAGAAAGAGCCTCTCATGTTCACAGAAGAGTGTTGCACAATTAACCACACATTAACCACACTAGCAACAGTGACACCCATCCAGACACACAAACAGGTGTAGCAAGCTGAAACTAGACAGACTGCATTTGCAGACCCAGGGGTGGTTTTAAAGGCCGCTCAATCTACTGCAGCAGAAATGTGTGATGGAGGGTGCTGGTGTACAACTCCAACTCTGAATGTTTGACCAAGCTGAAGCCCCCCCAGAGTCGAGTTTCTTTAAAACACTATCAGCTGTAGGACTGTGTTGATGCACTAAAACAAGTGTGGAGGAAATCTGTCCTAATGAGCAAAGTGTAATCGGCACTTGTCATGTAAAGGAATTGGTTTTTGAGAATAGAGCAACCAAATGTTGCAGTCTTTTAACAGGAAAGAACTCTGTAAAGTGCCGACAACACCAAGGCCTTGTAATCTCTACACAGAGAACTCGTACCAGCTACAGTGTTGAGCAGACTTTAAGCTGATCGGCCTGTTGGGATCAGACTAACACGCAAAGGGACGAACACAATCCATAGCTTCTGCTACTTCCTGGGGGGAAATATTGATGGAGATCATCAGTCATCAATCAAACAGAGTTTTGTTTTTTATTTGAATTTTTCTCAACTTCATAAGAATCAAATTAACAGGCAAATAGATAGATACTGTTATATTTATATATATATATATATATATATATATATATATATATACACACACAGCTGGGTGACAAATGAAATAAAAAAGCTGAAAAAACGAGTGGAGAAATGTCAACAGATGCTCCTCGGTGCAGCAGGGCTCACTGAGCAGTTTGCTGAGGAAGAAAATGATCAGTCGCCACATCTGAACTGTCTCTGATGCTGCATGTCCTTTTGTTCTCTCTGTTTTCTGGGCTGAGGTCTCTCCTGGGCATTTGGACAATTTGGATTTAATTTAGTTTGCCGCTCGTCTTATCTTTGCCCTCACATGTCGAAATATGAGTTGTATTTAGTTTTTCAACTAAAATAGCTGTACTTCTTTTCTACTACAATGTTGGAATGATAAAAAACCAGAAACAAGTGTGTATGCATGATTTATGCGCTCCGTGTTAGATTATTCAAAAGGGCCACCATTTGCATAACTGGACTCAAATGATATAAAGTAAAAATGATATTTTGGGGGGAATAATCTTGCATGTGATGGGTTCACAATAATTTCACTTTGGGAAACTAACTTCAAGCACAGATAAAGAACCTCTCGGCTGCAGCTGTACATGCTGCATAACATTCAGAATTCCCACACTAGACGTAAGTGTGCAAACAGTTCTATACATACTGCACGTATTCCCCCATATGCATCATCTTCATATCATGTAGTGTGAGCGATAATGCACGGCCAGCGTCTAACTACTAAGAGGTAGTCTAGAATGACACTGACCTCAGAACAGCGGTTAGTTTCCAGGTGTTCCAATAACTGAACAATCTTTTTTTTTTTGGAAATGAGACTCCATGAGGTCCAAAGTGGGCCTGTTTTAGGATCTTTTACAGAAAATTAAGATCCCCAGGTATAAGAACTGCTCATTCAGAGTCGAGTCTTGCAGAGGTGTTGTCGTTCAAGGGATTGATTTTAACAGTGCCGTTCCCAGGAGAGATTTGTTCAGTCTGCTCACCATTCCACCGTTCAGCCCATATATCAGAGCAGCAGATTAAAGTAAATTCATCTGTGCCTGGAAGCATTTGTATCTTAAAATCTTTTATATAGGAAGCCTCAGCTAGCTGTGCGTGCGGCCGTGCGTGCGAGCGAGCGGGCAGCAGCTTGCTTGTCCGTGGCTGTGTAGAGCTGGCACTAATCCACTTGATGAATAAAGGGCTGGAATGTGTCGGCTGTCTTAATGAGCTGGAGGAAGTTGGTAGATGGAGCACTAGCATCTCACCAGACAAATACTGAGAGACACACAGACATGTTGACTCATACGTACCAGATGCTGTTTACAGCCCCACCAACGGAGACGTGAAGGAATTAGTGTAAACTCTGGAGGCTCATTTTCAGCGTCTAGTCAGAAGTCACCACTTTAGTGATGAGAGACTTTCTTTGGGAAAAAAAGTTAGTCACCCTCATCTTCCAGGATGAGGGTGACAAACAAGTCTTTGATTAAGTTAGAAAAACCGGAAAATAACAGACTGAAAATGGACAGAGGCGTATTTTGTTGACTCACTAACAGAAGCAGGGAGAGGTGTCAGGATCCAGCTGTGAAATGACTTTATTTTCTCCAGTTTCATACCTTCTCTTCAGTCAGAAGGCATGTGTCTCCAGCCGCAGGAGCTAAGTCATGTAAAAGCTTTATGGTGAGGAGTGTATTCCAAAAGAAAGATGACAGAGACTGTTATGATTAGACTGCATTCTGCTGAAATAGTTTAGATGACATTGAGAGCACAGAGTGATATAAGCTGTTGTATCCTGCACCTTCTCCTAATGATGGTGTAATAAAGTCTCTTCATAGATTTTATTTACATCTGTATTGCCTGATTTATGGAAGACTACAAATAACTGAAGACCTAAGGGGAGCAGTTAACATCCACAGAATCACCAATTCCATGATAATGTAATGAGACCCAGTTCCAGTTGTTGGGACCCTGGGAAAAGCAGCTGTTGTACTGGTGACAGCTAATGAGGATCCAAATAAATATGTAAATCCAGTTCTGTGAAACTAGAACAGACCAGACTCGTGTAGAGTAACAAATCAGACACATCACGAGGATTCACAACAATATAAAGCTGAATATCATCATGTTAGAAAGCTACAAACAGCTGACACGTATCACAGGAACATGCAGATGCAAACATAATGGGACCAACAATTGAGCCACCTCATGGTGACATCTGGAGTTTTTCTTGATTAACCATCTATCGCCTTTTGTACAGCATTTCCCAAGAGCTCAGACTGTTCCAACATCCTGAAGTAATTAAGTCATATTAACCTTTGTTGTCTCTCTCCTCTGCAGGCCTTGCGGGTGATGGCGAAGATAATGAGGGAGTGCTGGTATGCCAACAGTGCCGCCCGACTCACCGCTCTCCGAATCAAGAAAACCCTCTCTCAGCTCAGCCAACAGGAGGGAATCAAGATGTAGACACAACTACCAAACACACGCGAGCGCACACACACACACACACACACTCTGACTGTCATCCATATCCTTAGCATTACGGCATTACTATCGCCATTATTATTCATCGATGGTTCCTTCCCTTTGGTTTAAAGGGAAGTGAAGACTTTCCCCCCTCGTGCTCTTCTTTCTTTTCCCATTTCATTCATTGACAAACTGATCAAGTCCCGCACCTGAAAATGGGGAACTGTTTGTGTATGTGTGTGTTGCACTGGGCAGACATGTTCACACGACTGGCTGGATGGATGGATCTAATGAGGGATGGTTGTGTCTGAGGGGGATAACAGGGGCATTAAAGGAAGCCTCAACTCATCGTCCTCCATCTTCCTCTGCTTCATTCATCACATGACGTCTCTGAAAGACTCACTGGGGCAACTGGCGTCCATCTCAAGTCCACTGCTCATCACACACCCAACCAGTAAGGCTCACATCCCGTCAGGTAAATAAAAGGCCAGACAGGCAGCTGGCAATCAGCAGAGGGGCCTCTGAGCTGCCAGAGCTTCGCTCTCATCGCCCCACACCTTCATCATCACAACACATTTGTATATTAGCATGTCATTCTTCACCTCAGTGATTTAAGCTACTCTTCAGTAGGGCTGCAAATGACTCATTTACTTGTTGGCAATCGTGAAAAATCAAATGTCCTCTCATCACAAACACAAATGTGTTTAAAAGTCTTAATGTAGACGTTGGAATGATCCAAACCATGTGATCTGTCATTAGGTAATACGTTCTTTAACGAATGTAACTGATCCACAGTGCTAACGTGTCATGGTTTTAGGGTGACCACTACAGGAGTTTACATATGTCGGTACAGTGAGGGATGGTTTGTGGAAAAGTTCATTAAATATCTAACAGTACGTGTATGGAAGCAACTAAGTGCCATAAAGAAAAAACTAATTGTGAAATGTAACCACTGCTGAATAGGTAATGTTGAAATTTCTTTACCCCTTAATTTATAGCTATTTTCTTTTTACAATTTTTTAAAACCATCTGTCTGAATTAATGCGGTTTAATCTTCCCTCTTTAAATTTTCCATAAGCTCATGTTGTGCACTTCCAGATCAAAGTCAAAAAATCAGGCTGCCCAATCAGAATAGTGAAAGTCAACAACTAAAATTCTTAAAACTTGAACATCTGGATATGCAATCAAGCCTAAATGAAAGTGATTGGAGCTCAGTCTTATCAAGTTCAGTGTGGCTCAGGGCGAGACACTGAACCCCAAATTGCTCCCAATCTGTGCCATCAGTGTGTGAATGTGCGTGAATGAGTTCATCTCTGTTTCTGGTTGACAGCTTAGCCTCTGCTCATCAGGAATGTTTTTGCATGGGGTGAATGTGATGTAGTGTAAAATGCTTCGAGTGGTCGGAAAGACTAGAAAGGCGCTATATAATACAGACCATTTAGCATTTAACAGATTTGACTGACGCCAGATGGCCCAGTCACAGCCTCTAACCTACCCGGTCATCATGAAGTAGCCCGACCTTGGACAGGGTTTATCAACCATCCAGCAATTCAGGAAAATCCAAAACATGGTTAAAATACTTAAAGCTGATGTCCATCAAGTCTTCTGGATAAGATAACACAATGTTAAAAAATCTGTACTTAAATGAGCTTTTGTAAGCTTTCATAAGGCTTTAACGCAACGTTGACTGAATAGAAGGGCAGAAAGTTCCAGCCTTGTTGTGACCTACTAAATGTCAGTGGGTTTTGTCCGTCATCAGTTATCAGACATTGCGTTTCAGACTACTGAACCTTGTGTCCTGTCAAATGACTCACTGTGGAAAAAGTGCCCACATGGTAGAAAAATAGTCTAAATTATCACAAGCCACTCAAGAACCTTTTTACCTTCCCTATCAAATAAAACAGTTCAGTTGGACCAACAGTGTGGCAGCCCTGATCATGTATAACCTCATAAATTAGAGAGTTACATGTTTTAGTACTAAACATTTAGTGGGGTTTAAATTTCAGCATTCAGCAGTGGTTACATTTTAGAATGAGAATGCTTATTATATATATATATTTTGGCCTCTGTATCAATAAAATCTAAAAGGCATTATTCTTAGAAAAAATATTTTCCATTTTGCACATTTGGTTCAACACGCCTCGTGAAATATACAGTTTCATGCATTCACCTGCAGCACATTGTTCTTTTGGCCAGTGGTGTGCTGCTAGAAAAGGGGGCAGCAGAATGACTGTCAGGGCTGCTCTACACGATTCCTCCTAATCTCCGAGCTGACTGTGACTCAGCCGTGATCATTAGTATTTCTGAGTAAAAATGATTCAACACAAAAAAACAGCTTTGACGGGAAGCTGTTTGCAGCCCTACTCTGGAGTCCTGTTACAGTAGCATTGGGCACTGAAGTCTGTAAGCCCGCTGAGGTCCAGACCAACAGTGGCTTCATCTGTTCTTCATCTAGTCGAGTTGTAAGCAGGATCTGTCATCTCTGCAACAATTTTGCACCTGTTTTTTCATTTGTTACTGTTGCATTTCCACGTCTCCCTCTGTGATGGCAGGGAGGCGGACAGGTCAGTTTTAATTTATTGTGTTTTTAAATTTTCTTTTTGGTGGCAGGGGATCTTTTTTTTTTTTTTTGCAAAACTAAACTGGACATGATGACCTCATTCATTTTTGGCAAACATGCTGCAACATATGCAATATACAGTAGATAAATGTGTCTATTTTCTATACTCTGCTCTGCTGAACCACACACAGCAGCGACAACAACAACAATCAGCTGCCACCATGCCTTCCAAGCCAGCTGTAACCGGAAAGTGCCAGTGCTTTAACAACCCGACTCCTCTCATGTCGGCTGCTGGTGGAGCGTTTGCTCACGCGTGTATGCAGCACTGTGCGTGCGTGTGTCAGAGAAGGCCTGCGTGAGCCATGCCGAGCATACAGCGAGCTCGTACTATGCACATCCAAGAAGTAGGGAAGGAAAGCAAGAAGAGACACACACCGCACATCACAGCCCACACAGCCCAGCCGACTCTGGTGCCATTTCCGTCACCCCCTCCCCAGCCGCCTGAACACCCGACCACCTCAGCAACAACTCATTGTACAGCAGTCTGGAAACTGAGCTCCAGCACCTCAAACTGTGTTTAGTTGGAAAACCGATGCTACTGAAGCTCACGGCGGCTTTAGAGAAGAGACACAAAGAATTGTTAGCATTACTGATGTTGCCCTATAAATGTAAACTCTTGGATTTCGGATTTTGGTTCTTTTCACGTGTTTGCGCCGTTGACAGCGCAGCAGCGCAAATCAACCTTTCAAGTGTTTTCTTCTTTGTAGGATAATCAACAAAAATGAGGTACATTCATTTAAATATAGCAAATGGAGATTTACTAAGCCATAGTTTTTCCAGATTGTGTATTATTTTTTTCTTTTTTTGTGGCAAGGTCTTTTTCTACTAGAATGTACATTTCTGAAAAACAAAAGATGAAAAAAATAGTAAAAGCTTAGCAAGCCTTAAGGGACCAACACATAAGAGTCAGGATCTGACCCCCCAACCCCATTTTTTTTTTTTTTTTTTTAATGAAAAAGAATATATAAAAGTGTGTGTGTACATAGCACCTGTTGAAATTGCCATACATATAAACCCATTTGATCTTATTTTACAGATTTGCATGTGTTTACGTTCCATAAAAAGCACTTGTCTTTCAGTACCCCGGTCAAAACCAAGTCCATAATGAGTTCCATAAAGTGTTCACCAGACAGTACATCCAGAAAATCAGATCTGCAGAGAGTCACTCGCTCAAAGAAATCCCACAGAGTCACTTAATTGGTCAGCAATAAGTGCACTTCTGAGCCACTGTGGGGTTTATGTGTGTGGCAATTTGGATGTGAGTGAGTCCGTCTGTCTCCATCGCTTGTCTTTATGGTTACATAATGTATTGATGTGCTGCTACTTAGTTGTCCGCCTCACTTTCTGGGTGGAGGTGAGAGCTGTCGTTGGATGTAAATATCCTCAGATTGCCTGAATCTGATCAATTTGTGCCATGTTGCTCTGACGAAAATCCAGCCCATCGTCATTTGGTAGCCAGTCCTCTCGAAGATTTGCTGAAGTATGTAAAAGAGTTGTCAGCCACCATCGATGTAATTGCAGGAGTCCACCCCACCACCCTCTGCAGCAGCTCATTTCACGTATGAGTTCTTCCTCTCTGACTCAAAGTGCTGATCAGGTTAATGAGCTTTGTTGTTCAGGTAGAACAGAAAACAGCAGCCTCCATTGTCCATGGTTGATAACCACGGTGCCAATCTATCCATGGGTATCAGAGTAGTTAGTTCTCTCCACTGGGATGCCCACACATAAAACACTGTTGGAAAAGCATTGAAACGTGCAGTATATGGACGAAAGTACTGGGACACTCACAGGAATATTGATATCCCATTCTAAATCCATAGGCACTAATGTGGCTTTCAGTCCTTTGGGAAGGTTCTCTACAAGATGGACTGAGACTGTTCATCCAGAAGAGCATTTGTGAGGTCAGACACTGATGCTGGATGACAGGGCCTGGCTGGCAACCTCTGTTCTAGTTCCCATAGGTGTTCGATAGGGATGAGGTCAGGGCTGTCTGCGGGCCAGTCAGGTTCTTCCACACCAAACTCATGCAGCCATGTCTTAGTGGACCTTGCTGTGCTGGGCACAGTCATGGTGGAACAGAAAAGGGCCTTCCCTAATGTGGTCCCACAAATTTGGAAGCATAGAATTTTTCCAAAACCCCGTATCTTATCCCTCCTCCAGCAGAATTTACAGTTGGCACAATGTAGTCCGGCAGGTGTTCTCCTACCAAGGCCAGACTCTTCTATCAGACTGCCAGATAGAGAACATGTTTCCTCTGCTCCAGAGTGCAGTGGTGACCTGCTTCACACCACACCATTCCACACTTGGCATTGTGCTTGGTGGTGTAGCTGCTCGGCCATAGAAACCCCTGCCATGAAGCTCCTGGCACAGTTTTTGTGCTGACGTTAATACCAGTGCAGGTCTAGAACTCTGCGGTTACTGACTCAGCAGGTTTGCCTCAATGCGGCCCTGCTCTGTAACTTTACCTGGTCTGCCACTTTGTGGCTGAGTTGCAGTGGTTGCTAAACACTTCCACTTTGTGAAATGTCTTCCCTCCTAGATTCATTCCACAACCAACAGTGAGTGGTATATTTCAAACTGACTTGTTGTGACGGTGGCTTCCTATAACAGCACCACACTTGAATTGAGTGAGCTCTTTAGAATGACCCGTTCTTTCACAGATGTTTGTAAAGGCAGACTGCATGGCTAGGTGCTGATATCATACACCTGTGGCCATGGCACTGAATGAAAGACCTGAATTAAATGATTAAGAGGTCTGTCCCTGTACTTTTGTCCATATAATGCATTTCCCTCTACTAGAAGCTGAAGTCTGGAGGATGGGGTAGGAGAGCAAAGACGTCCAGTTATTTTAGAGGTAGTGATTTGTTTAGTAAAAGAAATGAAGCCCTGATGCAGCTGATAATGTAACAACCGATGGATAATGTCAAAATATGCAAACTGCACCTCTAAAAAGTCTAATAAAACCTTTTGAGCAGTCTCATAATGAATGTTAATATATAATGTAACAGCAGTACTAACTCATCTAAGGCAATGATTCCCTATCAGAGGAAGCCTAGTGCCCACAACTTTAGCACCGGTCTCTGGCAGTCCCTGCTCATGTGACACGGATATTTAAACCAATTACAGCAGCGCTGAAAGAAAAACAAAACAATCCTTTGGGCTTCACACTTCTGTCTTGACCTCAGAAAGTACCTTTTACGAAACAGTCTCCCATCTGTGTCCACTTACTGGCTTCTTTCCATCCTTTGACTGTATTGCACCGTCTTTATCAGCAGATGAAGTTCAGATCTAGCAGCAACCGCAGACTTCATCTGCTAATGTAGCCGTGCGTCATGGACAAAAGCTCCAGAATAAATAAGTAAATGGACCTTGAGTGGAGATTAAATGTGAAGACATTCTTACCTGTAATGAAAGCTTTTTAAAGAGCAGATTGATCATCTCTTGATTTATAAATGCTGTTACACTTCTGAAGAACAAGATAGTCTGCATGTTTAGTTGGCTGAAATAAAAGAACATTATCCCAAGCCTTTAAACTGTGCAAATCATTTCAAACGTAACGTCCATTTTAGTGAAAGTTACATTGTCAGTTGCTGCAGGCTTTAGTCAGTGATTCTCCTGCTCTGTACCAAAATTTAAACGTGACAAAAAACAACGGTGTGATGTATCCCCCTTTACAGTTCGCGGTTTAGAGTCGTACTTGGGAATGAAGTATCCCTGCGTATGTAGAAGTGGTCAGCAGTGGCAGAAGTGGCATATTAAGCCTTGTAAATAGCTCACGGGATAAAGAAAAGAACGCTATCCTGATATTTGAAGAAAGTGAAGTGGATATTGCTGCTATGTTGAAAACAAAAAGGGTGACAGACTATGCTGAAATAAATGTGCACAAAAGTGGTCCTATTATTAGAGGAATCTGGTGCTTTGCCAGGGAAGACCCGGGCCAAGGATTCATCTTTTTAAGCCATGTGGGTTTGGTGGCGGGCCGGGGGGGTTTGGTGGTGGTGCAGGAAACTAAATTTCCAAATCTCAAAGTATCCCTTTAAGTAAGCCCTGGCTAGCAGTGCTGGGCCTCTGGGTGGGATCGAGACTGTAGATTATGTGTATTTCATTAGCAGTGTCATTCTCTGGGACATTAGCAACAACAAAAGCTCAACTCAGCAGCACCTCTGCTATGCCTCTTCTAGGACAACTTTCATTCTGTCTTAAAGTCACCAGCAGCCTTGTACTTTTTCTTTTCAAAACCCAAGATGACTTAACTGTAAAAAAGACATGTTTGCACCCAGCTGTGTTTCTCTTGTGGTCTTTATACAGCAGTCTTTCTGTTCTTGATTCTATCTTGCCTTTCTCTCTTGTCATTCCATGTTCTCTAATTGACTTAACAGATATCTCCTAGCTACAAGTGCCACGCTTCACTGCAGCCGGTTCCCCCGGCTTCACAGCTCCGTACCGGGTGAACCAACTCGCATCCATCCCTGCCTACTTTTTTCTCTCTCTGCACTCAGAGGCTGGGGGGTGTTTGAAACAAAGATTGTTCGTACGGCGCGTTGAATCGTACAGATGGGGATAACAGCTCACACTTTCAGATAGTGTGTCCTCGGAGACTTTCCTGGTGGTGGTGCAGTCATGGCGAATGATCAAGGTGTGCTTGAGAGAGATGTTCAGACTTTGGTCCCCTCTGCATACCTGGCAAATCACTGAAGTGGACGCGCTTGTCAGTTTGCTGCTTTCAGAAAGTTACTAAAATTGTACAGTCTTTATGTACAGTGGCGAGCACGTAGTTTACTGGTGCATTGAAGAAAGATTCAAAATCTGCAGCAGAACCAGAGCTTGTCTTTTTTTTAACTGAAATTGCTCATTTCTGAAACCACCATTCTAACGGAGGAGAGTCTCAAAGTGTGTTCTGTTACCTCGCATCAAATCTCGGTTCGCTGGTCTACACAGTGGAAGGTTGTGGCTGAGCCGTTTTGTGACTCAAACCCAAGAAATGAGATGCACTCGGTTTGGTGGGTCTGGTCAAATATGCAGCCTTTTTACACCGAGAAAAGCCCAAAACAAGCAGTTTGTTCCTGCTCTGTGTGCATGGATGGGGGGCCAACATAAACTATGCCAGCAGCTCTACCGCTTCAAACCACGCACTGAGTAATTCCCACAGCTGTGAATGTATCGGCCCTCTCAGAGTCTCCAACCAATCCGAGCACAACCTGCGTAGCTCAGCCCAAAGGTCGTGCCAGCAACTTTGTTAGCATGGAAATATCTGCCGCACGGGTCTGTTTCTATCTCTGTCTCTCTCTCTCGTTATGCAAAGTCTGGGCCAATCGTGTCTGCCCACTCAGTCCCTCTGGATCACACAGGCTGAACGACCTATCTATGCTAGCATGATCCACACACTGTGATGAGGAACGCGTTAGGGTCAGAGCGTTCTCACGCTCTCCCTTCATGGTTGCCCTCCATCGTCTCAGAGAGCTGCTGGATGACGGTTCAGGTTGATGTGAGGAAGGGGTTTGGGTCACTAAAGGGTTCAGACTTTGCTTGGCTTTAACGGTTTTCCTCTCCGGTCCGAAGCTGCAGTGAGGCCCTTGTGGCGACGAGGGTAGCAGAAAGCTTTATCATGTTTTATTTGGTGCCTAAGTTTGACAAGACTTCTTTAACTTTTCACCTCGAATGACAAGATTGCATGTGATTGTGTGTCTGCATTGATGTCTGCATATTCCGCTTTATAGATGTCATCGAAACGCTGAGAAGTATCTTAAAAAGCATAATTAACATATTAAAAAGGTCACTTAATCAAAAAGAAAATACCTCCTTTTACAGACCAATGTGTTTTACCTCACTGTGTATATATTCTCGATTTGTTTACTCCAAGTTTGCAATTTATCTCTTTTGTTTCTATGAAATGCTTAAAAAAGTTGAAGAGAATATTTTGTTTTTCTTTTTCGATAGTACTTTTTTGTAGATGGCATTGTATTGTGTTTGTGTTGTGCCCAAGCAGTATACTATTCCTCTTTTACCATGCTCTGTATATGACTTGTTGGTTGTGTTCTGCGTGAGCTGTACAGTCAAAGCGCTTTACAAATGTCCAAGCCCCCCTCTGAGCTCTGGTACAAATGCCTTGTTCAATATGTTCTTTTGTTTAATGGAAAAAAGGAAACAAAGAGTGGAGGTGGAGGAGGCTGGAAGTGAGGGGAGGGACTGTAAAGCGAAAAACCTCAACAACTGT
The DNA here is from genome assembly GCA_024633595.2 of Lepomis macrochirus. Classification (NCBI taxonomy): domain Eukaryota; kingdom Metazoa; phylum Chordata; class Actinopteri; order Centrarchiformes; family Centrarchidae; genus Lepomis; species Lepomis macrochirus. Next base: position 33,583,223 of record JALXJV020000011.1, read on the forward strand.
TGAACCCTCCTCCCCTCAACCCTCTTGGATTTCTAAACATATAATCTTGACTTTTTTATATAGCGTGTACAGATGAATGAGAGATCAACATAGGAACTAGAGGATTGACACTTATGTTAACTTCTAACATAGCTGGAGTAGAAAATGGTGTGAATAAAGAAACAAAGTTTCACTACAAGATTTGTTTGTGTTATTTGTTTGTTGTTTGCTTACAGTGATAAAACGCCTGCATCTGAACGTCTCTAGAGCAGTTAGTTCTTTGACGTTCTGTAGAGAACGTCAAAGAAGTAGAGCGGGTGTCACCAGGAGGATGGTTGTGAAGACTGCTCTGCAGCGCCGCACAGAAAAACTTTTCATTAGTCCACTAAGAAACAAAAAGCTTTCAATTTTTGTGCTGCCGGTGTGCCATTAAAGTACGTACTTGTACATGCAGGGAAGGGAACAGGGTGTGAAGTTTGGGAATAAGGAGGTAACAATCTGAAAAACTACAAGGTGCCCATTGTAATAGATGTGGGTACAGGACGACCTACTGAGTGACGGAGCTGGAAGGTTTCAGGAAGACTGGATAATGAGTTCTGAAGCATTTCATGAATCTACTGCGATATATACAATACAATTACCAACACTGGAGGGTACGGACGACAAAGAGACCCATGGTTACTATAAGAGCAGGGAACGTTAGGTGCCTCATTGTTATTGAACACGTCAACATTTTTTTATTAAACATATTTCTAACGAAGCTAAACCAAGACAGGCATTTGTGTGACTTCAATAAAACTACACTGATTAAGAAACCGTAGCATTTTATCCATAAAAGTTCTGTGCAATAAAGTGGAATATTTAATACTTGTTGGAGAAACTTTAGTTTGCAGCAACTGCTTCAGAACTCAATTTTGATTGGTTGCCAGGTTCATTTAAGAAAAATCATAAATGAGCTCTTCTGCCACTACATTAACATTACTACTAAAAGGAATTGTCTTCCCTCCACACTGGGGCGCTCTGCTGTCCCTGTGAAGTGGAACTGGTCAGTGGAAACAGGGTGTTTCCTTGTAATTGTAATTTGAATTTAGAGGGAATATTGACTTTTTATTATATGATATGACATTTTAGAGGGCTTTAATTTTGAAAATCTGATATTGTCAGATTGAACAAATGACTTTATTTATTAATTATATTTAGTATTCAAAATATCTTCATTTTTAAATGTACTTATTTTGTTTTGACTAACAGAAGGGATGTGAATTGACGTTCAGTTGAGATCAGTTCAGACGCTCCTTCTGTGGTGCCTAGTGTACGCACGGACTGCGAAACAACGTGCAGGCCGGCTTGACCTCAGCCAAGCAGGTCAGGCCCTCAACCACGTCGTCGAGTGGACAACCGCGCCGCAACAGAGTGGGGTGAGGGTGGAGGTCACCTGCTGCATTCTTTCCTTGAATGGTGACCAAGGTGTTCAGGTTATGTCATGTCCTGTTAGGATGGTGCTGCTTGAGCCATAAGTCCTACACCTAGAAACAAATCACTTCACCAGTATCACCTGCACCCTGACATAAGGCGCTTTGAACAAAATGAAGGTATGGTCGTGGTTTGATAAAACGTGTTTTTCAGTATTTATCCAAGACCATCCCTAACCTTTACTGAAGTGCTGTGAGGCTCCGAACAGAAGCAGAAACATTTTAGTCCTGCTTTAGTTTATCTGAGTGGAACTAATGAAGTATGTTCAGTCCAAATGTTGCAGATGTGATTAATATGAACGTTTTTGCAGCTTTACACAAACGTTCATTTTAATTCAGTGGTATTTAAATTTGAAAATGAGTAGAATGTGTCTTTTGGAGACGAGGTTGTTTTGAGAAAAAACACCGTCATCAGGCGAGAAGACGAGGAGGGTGAGAGAGGTTAGTGAGCATGACTGGTGACACAAAGGCTGCTGGGACTGGCAGCACAGTCGTGAGCAGGCTGCTCACACTGTGGTCGTACTGGGCAGCTTTCAGGTGTGAATGCGTCTCATGCCAGGTAAAATAAATGTTGAGTGACTTGAATGACAGTTATTTCCCGGCCAACATGAAAGCAGCAGCCGTGCCCCGGCTCCAGAGTGCACTTCCTTTGTGTAACCAGAGGCCCCTGTCTATCAGCGATGTAGAAACTGTTAATATGCATTATTAGAGGAATGAAGCATGAAAACTGGCAGTTAATCCCAATATTGATTTCTTTGACGCTGCCTAACTTGAGGCCAACAGCTCATTTGTGAGTGGAATTGACTGCAGGTTGTTCCAGTGCTGATGGAGCTGGTGGTGGAGTACTGAGGCTCATTCTGATCCATCAGCTCCACTGATTTCAGTGACAGAGCTGATTACGGACTGACAGCTCAGATTTGCAGGCTGCCAAACAGAAAGTAACGCTGCAAAGAGGTCCATGTCTACTGACTTTACAACTCTGACCACACACACACACACACACACACACACACACACACTAACCTCCCTCATCATTGCTGAAACCTGTTTCTCATTTTAACCACATTTTCTTCTTTTGCCCTATTTTTACACCTTCTTTATTTTTACCTCTCTGTTGCTATTTCTGTGCATCCTTTGTTCCTTCTCGTCTTTTTTCTTCCACCACCCTCTCCACTTGCTTTGTTCATCAAACACACCTGGATTCACATCACATGTCTGTTAACTAGGCCAGGAAGTTCATCATTTTAGTAGCATGGCCACTTGTGTTGTCAAATGTTTTGAGGGCACAAAGTGCCACCCAATAAAACATTGATTTTAAGTCCACAGGAATGATGAATTCATCATCTTAAGGGTTAAGGATGATTTTAATTTTAATCTTTTTTATAACCCTGTGTGGAGGATAAGCGTTTGACGATGGGTGGATGGATGGTTTTTTATAATTTGTTAATGCTTGTCAATAACCATCACCATTCATCAGCCACGCTGAAAGCTAGTCACAGTTGTTGTCAGGGGTGCTGACAGAAGTCTACAGAACGTCACGCTGAGTGCTGTGAGATATTCGTGTTTTCTCTATTCATTTTTTGGGCGGCTGAGTCCTGGGCATCTGCTCCCTGCCCCGAAGAAAGTTTGACACCAGATTGAGGACAAAAATGAAAAACTGCACTGACAACAACATGAAAAGAACTGTGACGGTTGGCTCAGGTTCGTCACTCAGCTGCTTCAGAGAAAAGTGAAACCACAGACAACCTGCTGAAATGGTTTCCCATCCTTGTGACCTGTGCTATGAAAGAAGGCCCCGCCTTCAGGCTAAGAGACCTTTTAAAATGTTATGTTCTAACAGAGGTCTGTCACTTCCACGTTTCCTGTGTAACTGTCACCCGACTGTTCGACATCTACGCCTTTCTTCTTTCTGTTTTATGCATGTTTAGAAAATGACAATGACTTACTGAACAACAAGTTGTTGGACATTCTTTGAATCTGACTTGTCTTTTCATGTTTTACCTTATTTAGAAGATAGCTGGAGTTCTTCCTGACCTTCACCTGTAGAAAGGAGGGACATGAGAAGTTTCTGGCGCTGTTGGCTGCAGCTCTCATTGCTGTTCTGATCTCCACAGATTAGACTCTTTTAATATTTGATCTTTCTTTATTTCTTGATTTTGAGCATAGCATAGCTCTGCAGCGTTGACCTTTGTACATTCTAGAATCAAAAGACAGTTCCTGTAAGACTCTTCTCTGAGCTCCGACGCAGCCTCTCATCTAAACGTTTGATCCTCTTGTGGGACAGTTGGACAGTTTAGGAAGAATTTGCAAAATGCAACATGATCAAATTGGTGTTGAACAGCTGAATGCTAATAATGCAGCGCAGTGAGGATCCAGACTTTTCATAGAGGAAACGGCGTCTGTCTGTTAACAGAGCCTCCAGTCTGCTTCACTGATACAGCACAGAGCTGTGGGGTAACGTTAGGGTTCATGAGGTTTTATATCACATAGCTTCCGCCCATTCTCATGCTCCCTCTCTCTTGTTCGTCCACACGCTCACTTCACACTGACGAGCTTTAGAAAAATTTGAATCATGTTGCTTAGCAGACAGCTAGCCAAACCCAAACCCTGCTTGTCTCATCCCTTTTGTATTCTGTCGTACGGCTTCAGCTGCAAAACCTTGACTAACAGCTGGTTAAGGAACTGTATCTGTCCAGCTCTTGTTTGGGCTGCTCAGAGCGACCCGGCCCTCCTGATGTTCAGTCCAGCTATGGTTTCTTGTCTCATTAACTTGCTAATTTATGAAACTTTCTTACCCCAGCTCAGCCTGTCAGGAATGAGGAAGTGGAGAAAATGGCAAAATCAGCCGAGGCAGTGTCAGTAGGTCAGCAACTGTGGCCACAGCGGATGGGCTCCAGAAGTGGGGGGTCCAAGAGGCCACTGGGGGCACTACGTACCTTTTCTTTGTAAGTCACAAATCTCTGTATCCGTGCAAACGCCCCTATATGTTGCATCAGACAGTTCAGTCCTTCACTCCAAGACTACAGTTTTTTTACTCGCCCGTCTCGCAGCAGAGACGCAGTGTCGCTGCGGCAACAGTTCAGACATCTGTTCTATTTTCTCCACAAGCAAATCTGGCAGGAAAACACATAATCTAATTTAAACTATGTAAACTATATTAATGACAAATGATTATATATGAAATGATCTGTTTCAGATAAATGATGAAATATGCGTCCCTCTGTCCCCCTTGCTGTTCTCCTGGAGATTCAGTTCCCACAATGAAGTATCTAAATCTATCCACTATAATTATTAGTGCTGTTTGTGAATGTGTTTTTTAATTCCATACTTATTCCACATATTTGAGTTGTGAACATGGTGGTTCATGTTATTATTTTTGAGCTGGTTTATAGTTTAGTGAGTGAGGTGGCTGTACACTGTTTGACCTCTCACTCCTGAACTGAATCGGGCGGTGTTGCCGGAGGGCATTTCATCTTTTGAGGGGTATAAGGACAAACTGAGGGGGCATGGGGGCCTTAGTCCCAACAAATCCACTATTTCCTCTACGTTGACTGTGCAAGCAGCAATTATGACCCATGTTAGCATTTATTGTTAGGCTGCGACCTCTAGTTGCCATGATAATTGTGACGGGGGCAAATGAGGAAGTCTGTTAACGCAGGGATTTCCATCAGGAGACTGAGGCTCAAGTCTGTGAGAAACCAAGTCAACACTGACTTGTTTCAAGTTTTAAGTTAAATAAGGTTGCTGATTTAGGTCACATACTTATTTTAACTTAACAAACTGCCACCGTTTCACAATGTTATCCACGTCATGTACAGAAGGGGGGACTGAAGTCAATCCCAGCTGACATCGGGCAAAAGGCGGTGTACAGTGCAGTTAATGAAAAAAGTAAAAGAAGAAAAATGTTAAAGGTGCAGTTATTAAGTTTTAGTGATCTAGTGGTGAGAGTTGTAAATATCAACCAACAGCTCACGGTGCATTCAGGTGCACAACTTGGAATGGTGATCCCATTTCCCGAGTTGTGACGTAGTTCTTCTGACTTCAGAGTGACTTCAGAGTGAGGAATCAACATGGACGCTACTACAGAGATGTGTTGGATCAGCATTATCAGAGCATATAAACACACACAGACATCTTGTTCAGTCTACATGGACAACAAACTAGTTATAACCATGTTACAAATTACATGTTTGCAAAATACTTAAATGCAATATGTGATTTTGCACGAGCCAAAAGTTCTTCTTCGTATGTATTAAACATAAGGACGAAACATGCTCTATTATCCATTTGGAGTTCTGTAGAAACATGGCAGCGCAACATCATCGACTTCCATGTAAGGGACCCGCAGTTACGTAGACAGAAATGTCTCATTCTAAGGTTATAAAAACAAAGCAGTTCTCTATGTAAGGTCTTTATACAACACTAAAACAGTTATGGATATTATACTGCATTTCTGTCAATAGATCCTTCTAAATACTACACACTGAAAATTAAAAAAGAAAGGTATGAGACCTGAAGGCCACTAAAATAACTAAAAAGTAAAGAGCTTGTGTGCTCAAATTATTATCTGTTTGTTCAAGGACTTTGGGGGCTCTGTAGAATTAGGTTACAACCTCTTTTAAATCAAAGCATCCCATGTCTTCATCAGTATTTCCCCGTTACTAAAGCAGCGACACATTGTTGAGCATTATGTGTTACTCAGGGATGTGAAAGGAACGTCATCAGGAATAACATCACCAGGTAAAAAACTAAGCTTGGGGAAGCAAAATTCTATGGCGATGGTGATGGCGCAGTGGATTTGACACATTTCTTTGGTGTGGGAGACCCGGGCGCAATTCCAACTGTGACACATCCATTAATGTGTCCCTGAGCATGACACTTGCACAGGCATCCCTCTAACATACATAACAATTGTGTCAGCTAAATGAGTAAATCACCCAGTCAGACTTTTTATCCACAGAAATACTGCAACTCCAAACTATACTGTCTGTATTTAATCTTTAATAAGAGTAGGACATGTTCAGAGTTAAACAGCACACCTAACTTTCCCGTGGCTCTCCTTTTACTCACGTCTCCCTCCATACACCAGGCAAACGCCTAAACACAGCGTATGTACAGTGCTGTTTCTCTCCCTTCCCCCTCTCCTCTGTGTGTCACGGCCAAGGCTCAGGGAAAGCCGTGGGAATGATGAGGTCAATAACAAAATGAGGAAATCGATGCAGTGAATCATTAAGTGTGCTGCTGCTCCTTCTGCCTGCACCTCCACACACTGCAGTGCGTGGCTTTGCCCAAGAGCCATTGAGCTCAAGACTGCAGCAGCACTTCCTATGGTACAAACATACAAACTACAGTTGACCCTCAGGAGATTCCATATGGAGTATATATAGTATATGGTCTGTATGGAACACATGTGGTGTTGCAGAGGCTGGACAGATTTCCCAAGGGAGAGTGAAATGTGTGCTGCAGCAGATTTCAGGAGTGTGATGTGCATTAAGATACAATACGCACTAACACTGTGTCCTGGTGTTGGCATCTGTGTGTCTGAAAGGAACACATGAGTGCATGCTCTTCCCTCATCATCCCTTGGGAATACTAACCATTTCTAGTTCCTCCTCAAAGAGCAGTGGCTGCAGCAACACCCACAAATCATCCACAAGTGATTTAAGTCATCCTCCAGGAGCTTCTCTGCTTTTTTTTTTACTATACTTTTGGTAAGGATGATATTTCACCTGCATTGCATTGCAACACTTAATACGCCTGAAGAAGGGCATGGCCACTTTGTTAAGTTGCCTGGGAAGCAGGGAGTGGTACTGAATTTTCCTCCTGGGTCTGTTTGTGCGGAGGCTAAGAATAGCTTGACAGGCTCTTGCGCAGATCGACAGTGATGTATGGATGTTGGCCTGATGCTGCTCCTGCTGCACACACACACACACACACACACACACACACACACACACACACACACACAGAGTGCAGCATCTGTCAGCGAGCTGAGGCCTGGCGTCTCCTGCAACACTTCTGAAAAATAAATGTGCTGTTTAGTTGATGTTAGTGCAGCAGCATCTAATGCATTAATAATTATTTTAAAAGGAGAGATTATTTCTTTAATAATGGAGCCCTGTGCTTTCAGGAAGATGCTCCCAGTCATGAATATATAAAAATATATTTATTGCTGACCATATTTAAATGCATTCTATATAGTACTTGTTAATTTTTGGATGTGATGATATTTTTCTGTTGTAAATCATTTCCCCACAATGAACAGACTCTTGCTTGTGTTGTGTAATCCCTCACAGTGAATATTCACTTTCAGGCATTGTTGCAGTATCATGGCATGAACATTCAGCTTAAGTGTGCAATTATAACTTTAGAACTCTTGTGAAGACATATTTTAAGTTAACTGTTTACTAGATTGTCATTCGTTGTGTGTGTGTGTCCACTTACAGATGTGCACAGGAGGACACTTATCTGCTTACATAGTACGTTATAAACCATTTAACCATTTATTATATGTTTATATACTGCTCATAAATATTAAATTACTGACTCAGGATGGAGTTTTTTTATCTTATAGAATGGAAACAAATGGAAACCTGAAATGTAAATGTTCTACAATACTGTCGCATAGCTTGGCCGGCTGTCTTGCAGCCTTGTATTAACGAAGCTCTCGCCAACATCCAGCATCCTCCTGCTCGGTTGATCTCTTTTTCTCTTCTTAGCTTCAATGTCAAAGTTAATGTCCTTTTCACCTCTGCCACTGGTTAACGTTATGTCCACAGAGACTGCTGAGCCCTGTTATGTTGTCCACTCGCTCTCCACCTGAAGCAGCATAATGTTGCTTGAAACACAGGGGCACTTACAGTGACGTTACCAAGGTCTGAACGTGTTTTCTTGTAAGTCAGCAAACATCAACTCCAGATTTATAGCTAGCAGCTGAACCTCTGTGAAACCTCTGGTCGACAACTTTGCTAACAGTAATTCACTGCTGTCATAAATCACGTCTATGATTACATTCCTTATGATCAAACACTAGCAAGTCAACACTTAGCGAACGCAGCCGAACATTAAGCAAGTGTGAAAACACAAGACACAACAATACTCCTGACTAGTCCAGACAGAAAGAGTTGTCCTGCATCCTTTCAGCTCTTTTAGCTCACGCCAATGAGTAAGAGCCAGTCCCATATTCACTCTTGTCCGGGGCTCTTTCTGACACCGTCTTCTTCGGTCTCTTTACCGCTTCTGCCATGATATCTCTAAGTTCTGTGCTGAGAATCCCATAAAGCATTACGCTGATGTTGCGAAAGGTTTCGTGTGCAGGATTCCAATGCCTGGAGTGGCTGCGACAGAGATGTCATTCTCCCTACAAGTCCATGTACCATCAAAATGTTTCCAACTGCTGCTTTAATGCACTGATCTCCAGCCTTTTGGACATGTGAGCCCTAAAACTAAGCCATGTTGACTTGTGAAGTTTCGTAGTACCTGTCGTGACCAATTTAACTTGTACTTGTTTTCATTTGGCAGGGTTTCACAGTCCTGAAGAACTATCATTTAATAATTCACAAGAAAACCCCCCCAAAACAAAACAAAGACCAGAGAAAAGTCTTAGCAAGAGGCACAACTTCTCTGCTTTCCTATCCTGTTCATCATCTTGTGACCCCCATGTATAACTTGCAACCTTGTGTTAATGAATAGCCCAAGCACTGCGGTCACCGGGGGCCCTCCCACAAGCAAATACAAAATGGGAAGTCAAATGTTTGGAAAATAATTTCAGCATTTATTTGGAAAACATAGATTCAGTTTTTTGATTGAATTTAATTTGATGATTTTAAAGGATCATCACATCTTGAGTCATACACCAACATATTGTTGTAATAAGGTTGTGGGTGAGCAAAGGAAGGATTTGATTTGTAATTAGAAACCAGAAAACATTGTAAATTACATTTTTTTTAAAATCTTTGAGAATCTTGAGAGGTATTGATGAGTCTATTGTTGTTGTTGGGCCGATGGGAGGCGATGAGGAAAAATGCAGCACAAACCAAGGCAATTATAGCAAAAACTGTAACCACTTCATGTTCCCAGACATCTTCAGATGTTTTGTTTTGTCTGACCAACAGTCCACAGCCCACAGATATTCACTGTGCTATCAAAGAAAACAATGAAAACCAGACAATATTGCCATTTGAGAAGCCACATTTACATGATAAATTGACTCATTGTTGCATCTCTAATAATCTCACTCTTCTCTTTAAACACAGTACATCAACTTAAGTGTTTAACATCATCAGCCACCATCATGTCTCTCCTCTGGAAGCGGACTGGACTCCGGTTGTGGTCACTTGGATCATGTTAGGCTCACTGCAGTCACAGAGAGTCACCACTGGGGGTTGCTGCTATCCATCACATAATACATCAGTGTGTTAGAATATTGTATCAAGTATACCTTACCTTACTGCTGACCATTTTCCAAAGCACGCTGTCAGTTTTTTAGACTGACTTCCAAGCTTGGCTTGAAAAATCAACTCAGATTTGAAGCTTACAGAAGTTCCAAGCTGTCTGCAGTGGCTCCAGAGCTCTAAATGCTCCATAAGTAAGCAAGTAAACTTTATTTATATAGCACCCTTCACAGACAAGAGGGGTCACAGAGTGCTTCACAGTAAAAAACTAGAATAAAATAAAATAGAATAAAATAAAACAAACAACACTTAAAGTACAAACTATATGACTAGTTAAAAGCTTGTCTAAAAAGATGGGTCTTAAGATGTTTTCTAAAAGTTTCCACAGAATCCAAGGCTAACAAGGCTAAAGGGAGAGCTTGGAGCCACCACACAGAAAGCACGATCACCTCTTGTTTTAAAACATGTTCTGGGAATAGTTAAAAGGTCTTGGCCAGAAGACCTCAGAGAGCGACGAGAAATGTGCACATGCAACAGATCCAGGATGTAAGACGGAGCTTGACCATGCAAGACACTGTAAGTAATGGTTAAAATTTTTAAATTTCCGTATTTGTATAGCACCTTTCTAGTCTTTTCGACCACTCAAAGTGCTTTTACACTACATCTGCATTCACCATGCACACACATTCATACATTGCTGGAACAGCCTGGGGCAATTCGGGGTTCAGTATCTTGCCCAAGGACACTTCGCCATGCAGCCTGGGGGAGCCGGAGATTGAACAGCCGCCCTTCCGATTAACGGGCAACCCGCTCTACCTCCTGAGCCACAACCGCCCCAAATGTGCCACAGTGCCACTCTCCACTGTTGTGAAGATGAAGATGCAACCAATGACAAACCAAATAAGACACTCTTGAGAAGTGGCTCATACAGACCCTAGAGTCGTCTTAATTCTGCACTACATACTAGTTCTAAGAGGTTTAAAATGAGTGCGTGTTCACACTAGAACCATGACAACATGAAGTAAAACAGTCAGTATGGCTAAAGCGAGGCTTGATGATGATGGACATTATTATCAATGCACATAATGTAGGAAGCAGAGGACAGAAGCAACAAATTCAAAATGAAGAAAAGTGCAATTTGTATATGTATTGATTTCTTCTTCATTCATTCATAATGTTTTACATTTTTGTCCAAATAAAGACGGCACTTTTTGTAAACTAGCTGCATAAAAAGCATCATTGTATCCTTTGCAAAAAATATAAACTGGACATCTCTTTGTTTATTTATATCTTGGTGACAATGTTGTGTTTGTATGTCACGTGACTACATGTAATTAGTCTTTTATTGTGGCCAGCCTAAGGCACACCTGTGCAATACCCATGCTGTCTGATCAGCACCTTGATATGCCACACCTGTGAGGTGGATGGATTATCTCGGCAAAGGAGAAGTGCTCACTAACACAGATTTTGACAGATTTGTGAACAATATTTGAGAGAAATAGGCCTTTTGTGTACAAAGATAAAGTCTTAGATCTTTGAGTTCAGCTCATGATGAATGGGGGCAAAAACAAAAGGGTTGCGTTTAAAAGTTTTTTTAGTGTATATAGTTATAATATCAATCATCCATTGTCAATCGCTTATCTTGCATACAGGGTTGCAGGGGGGCTGGAGCCTATCCCAGCTGACATTGGGCGAAAGGCGGGGTACACCCTGGACAGGTCGCCAGTCCATCGCAGGGCCACACATAGACAAACAACCACTCACACTCACATTCACACCTAAGGCTAATTTAGGGTCACCAATCAACCTAGCCTGCATGTCTTTGGATGGTGGGAGGAAGCCAGAGCACCCAGAGAGAACCCACGTGGATACGAGGAGAACATGCCTGCGACAGTGCTAACTACTGCACCACCGCACCGCCCGTAGTTATAACATCTTTCAAATAATTGCAGTATTTTTTAATTGTAAAAATGTTTATAATTTGAGTAAATGATGCCAAATGTTTGCAGCTAAAGTTACTTTTGAGAAAGTAACATGTCAGAGTCAGACATTTACAAATTTACAGAGTTACTACTTTAATTTAAATAGTCAGTCCACATATATTTGATTTTTTTTCCCCACACATTTTTTTACTACCTGTCCCTTAAAACTGTTAACGGTTAGGTCAGTGGATTATACAGAGTATACAGAGGAACAGGGACACTGTTTCTATTGTTCAATATTTCTTGTCTTTAAATAACAATTTTTAATTGCTTTTAGCACAAGAAACAAAATGCTATTCATCTCTATTGTACTGGGGTGGAGACAGATAGCTCACAACTAGCAGCTGGCACAGGTTTCCGTATTTCCATGATGCTCCATGGCTCCCTGCTCTGATGAAAGCAAAAATACACGTTAGACAAGCTCTGTATGGGGTGTGTGCATGCTGAATGTGATTATAGCAGCAGCAGTGTTGTTTGTAATTAGATGAGAGATCAAGCTGCGCTGTCTGCTGAATTATTGCATAATTGGAAGTCTCTGTCTCACCCTCTTTTTCTTCAATGCTCCTTTCAAAACAAAAGTTTTGCCAGAAGCTTTTATACAGCTCAGATTTACAGGTTAAGTTGACAGTACAGCACAGGATGCAGTGTACTGTCAGCTTGACCTGTAAATCACAACACTGCTGCATTTAAGATTACACTGCATAATAATCAAAAAGAGGGAGGAACAGAGAAAGCCCAGCTCACAGGTCATGACAAATATGGAGAGAACACGGAGGATTGCCAAATGTAAACATATTTATTAAAACAACAATGAAACTAATAACTAATAAGTGTGTGGGTCAGTAACATCAGTGGTGTAAATTGTGGGTGAGTGAATAGTGTGAAGTTTTGGGCGTTGAGGAGCATTAACAAAAATAACCAAAGATGTGATGCTGCTGCTGGCAGGAGTGGGACCAGATCAGAGAGAAAGCTCAAGAGCAAAAGGGCCGGAGTATTTATCCTCCCACAGCGTTTGGCCTAGGTGCTTACAGGCGCTGATACCTTCAGGGACAAAGTGAAAACAGTAAACTGCCCCACAGTCACCACACAGTTAAACACCCCACTTGGCAGGCGTCACAATTTAACAGAAACAGTCTGTGTCCTCTACAGTGATAGTGTGGTATGTCTCCAGCTTAGTATAACTTATATGTATTGCATGTAAATATATCAAAATATCTCAAAATAATATTACAGTACCAAATTAAATGTGCACAAAACAATTCAGATGGTGTACTTGAATTTAAACTTTAAACTGATGAAATAAGTATTATACACATAGCAACCAAATCAAACTATAGTGATGGATTAAACAATTGCATTATAACAAAATTATGTCCCATGTTTACCAAATATTCCAGTCATTTTTTATTTTACAAATTCAACACTTTTTCTTCTTTTCTGTAGCTCTGTCCTGGCATTGTGAAGAAGGCTGGAAGGTTTGTGATGCAGTGTAGTGACTATAATCACAAGGCTAGCTGGTGAATGCTAACATGCTAGCCAGCTGGAAATATGTTGCTAGTCCGTCACAAAATATGACAGCTTTCAGTACGCCAACAGTCACAGCCTAATTGATGGAGTCATTCATAAGAAGGCTGGTTTTTGTTAGAGTGGTGTTCTTCTGGATCGACATATGTGGCCTTAAGTTCAATTCAATGTTTGTTATTTTACTGTTTTGTGACAAGGAGACAGCATGCCAGCAACAAGTGAAACAACTAAACGGTCTGCCAACACTACTGTTTAGACAAAACGATAAAGCCATTAATCAATAAGAAGCATCTTAGTTGGCAATGTTTTCTTAAATATAGGGTGATGATGGCACAATGGATAAGACGCCTGCCTTTGGTGTGAGAGACCTGGGTTCAATCCCCCACTGTGACCCGTCCACCATTGTGTCCCTGATCAAGACACTCCTGAGGCGTGCGACCTCTGATATGTATAGCAATTGTAAGTCGCTTTGGATAAAAGTATCAGCTAAATGAATAAATGTAATGTAAGTCGGGTGGTCGCAAAGAAACCTATAACGTCAAACTCCATTAAGGCGCTGCGTCTTGTCACTGGGACAAAAGTATCAGGGGACTGTTGAAACACTGACCTTTTCTCTTGTAACACAGCACTCACCGGCGCACACTGCTCTGCCGCTAACTCTAACTGCCTAGCTAGTTAACTCAGTTATTTGGCTCTACCTGGACTGGGATCTCGCAGTACTGTTGGGAGTAATGGTGTTTGTTTATACTGCTAGCGGAGGAGCTGAGGAAGAGGTTTTCAAGGGCAATGGATTGAGCACCAGAACCATAAGTGAGCAAGCAGGCAACCGAACCAGGCTTGGCAGCCTCCCAGTGAACATGGACTGGGACTGACAGCAGGGAATACAGCAGCTCCGACCAGGACCAGGACCATAAATCTGTGCAACCTTGCTGTTGGGCATGCAGTCAAGACACATCAGAATACACTATCCCTGATATCTGAAATAAAGATGGCACAATATACTAGCCTATTTCAACATACTCCCCGTCTCCTTACAGTAGGCTACACATGGAGTGAGTAGTGGGGCAATATAAAATGATTCTGTAGTGGGAGCATTATTTGATAGAGGATATTAGTCTATCAGCATTCACTACCCCTGAAATGATGTTATAATCAAAAAACAGAAGATGTCATAATACAGTGAGAATTATAATTTATGGGATTTGGAAAAGGGAACATAAGGTAGCATTTTTCAATAGGGCAGAGCAACTCGATAGACTGTTATCGATTTGCACTACGGCAGCATTCTTTTCACAGGAGGCTCAGCCATGTGAGCACTGATAAATGTTTTAGATGATAAAAAAACAGTTAGTGAGCTGGACTGAATATTATAATGAGATTGTTGCCACACTTTATAAATAGTAACTTTACTGTAGTGGATGGGTCTTCCTCTGTGGTGTTGACCTGTGCCACTACGCTGTATTATTGTGTATTATGTGGGTCACATTAGTTACAGTGACTGAGTCGGTGTGGAAGCTGTGTGACGTTGCCTGAGTATCAGTAAAACCGTTTTTATATACAGTCTATGGTAAAACCACAAAAAATCTAAATTGAATGTTATGAAGCAAACAGTACTAAAGTAGCTGGCTGCTCCTGCCTTGCATCAAAGCTAGTATAAACAAATTGCTCCACATTTGCTTTGTACCATTAGACAATTTCTAGCAGGCTAAAATCAACACTTACATAATACCGGTGGTACAGAGGATAGTAATATGAATCCTGTTAGCTAGTGAAGTAACGTGGAAAGCCATAATGTTAGATATTATATAGGCTATTGCAATGTACCAGATAATTTTAGCAACAAGTCTGCGTTAGCAAACGATGTGGGCTTTGTAGATCATTGGCAGACTTTCTGGGGAAGACCTGGTCTGATTCGGAGAGACGGCATCCATCCCTCTTGGGAAGGAGCAGCTCTCATTTCTAGAAATCTGGCAAACTTTATTAGCGGACCAAATCCATGACAACCCAGAGTTGAGACCAGGAGGCAGAGTCGCAGTCTAACACACTTCTCTGCCCTTCTAATTCAGCAGTTACCCACCCAAAACCCAACGCAGAGTTGCAGTTTAACACACTTCTCTGCTCCTCCGTTCCAGGAGTTACTTAGTGAAAACCCTATAGTGACGGTGTCTGTCCCCCGACCATTGAAATTATTTAAATCAAAGGTAAACAGAAGAGGAGCTGTGCATAAAAACCTCATAAAACCCCACAAGAGGAATAGTGCAAACGAATAGGAGAGTAAAATGTGGACTCTTCAACATCAGATCTCTCTCTTGTAAAGGTGTACTAGTAAATGAACTAATATCAGATTATGAAATTGATTTATTCTGTCTTACTGAAACCTGGCTGGGTGATGGAGAATATGTAAGCCTAAATGAATCCACCCCTCCCAGTCATATTAATACTCACATTCCCCGAAGCACAGGCATTGGAGTTGCAGCTATCTTTGACTCCAGCCTAGTAATCAGCTCTAAACCTAAACTAAATTATAACTCATTTGAAAGCCTTGTTCTGAGTCTTTCACACCCAAGCTGGAAATCACTGCAACCAATTCTATTTGTTATAGTGTACCGAGCACCTGGTCCGTACTCTGAATTCTTATCTGAATTTGCAGAGTTTTTGTCAACTTTAGTCCTTAAAACGGACAAAGTTATTATTGTAGGGGATTTTAATATTCATGTGGATGTAGAGAATGACAGCTTTAGTACCGCGTTTATCTCTCTATTAGATTCAATTGGCTTCTCTCAGAGTGTTCATGAACCGACTCACTGTTTTAATCACACCCTCGACCTTGTTCTGGTATATGGTATTGAAATTGAACATTTAATAGTGTTCCCACAGAATCCCTCTTTATCTGACCACTGATAACTTTTGAGCTTGTATTGCTGAACTATCCTCCATTGGGCAAAAATTTCTATACAAGACGTCTGTCTGATAGTGCTATAGCTAAATTTAAGGATGCAATCCCATTGGCTCTAAATTCACTATCAGGTATCAAATTAACAGAGGACTCTTACGCGAATTTCAGTCCCTCCCAAGTCGATCATCTTGTTGATAGTGCTGCAGGCTCGCTGCGAACAACACTCGACTCTGTAGCCCCTCTACAAAAGAAAATACTAAAACAAAGACGGTTAGCTCCATGGTATAATACTGAAACTCGCAAATTAAAGCAAATATCGCAGAAACTCGAGAGGAATTGGCGTTCCACCAAACTGGAAAATTCTCGTTTAATTTGGTAAGATAGTCTTAAAACTTATAGGAAGGCCCTCCGTAATGCCAAAGCGCGTACTACTCGGTCATTAATAGAGGAAAATAGGAACAACCCCAGGTTTCTTTTCAGCACTGTAGCCAGGCTGACAGAAAGTCACAGCTCTATTGAGCAAAGTATTCCCATAGCTCTCAGTAGTTACGACTTCATGAGCTTCTTTAATGATAAAATTCTAGCTATTAGAAACAAAATCCACCAAGACCTGCCCTCAACTGGCACCGACTTAACTCTATACTCAGGAACTTTAGAAACTGCTGTAAAACCAATTATATGTTTAGACTGCTTTGCTTCCCTCAATCTTTATCAACTAACTTCAATAATTTCTTCATCTAAACCATCTACCTGACTCTTAGACCCCATCCCGACTAGGCTGCTTAAAGAAGTTTTGCCCTTGGTCGGCACTTCTCTGCTGGATGTGATCAATTTGTCTTTATCAACAGGCTATGTGCCACAGTACTTTAAAGTAGCTGTAATTAAACCTCTTCTGAAAAAGCCCAACCTGGATCCAGACGTTTTAGGCAACTATAGACCTATATCTAACCTTCCATTTCTCTCTAAGGTCCTGGAGAAAGCAGTCGCCAAACAGCTGTGTGACTTTCTACATAGCAATAGTTTATTTGAGGATTTTCAGTCAGGATTTAGAGCTCATCATAGCACAGAGACAGCACTGGTGAAAATTACTAATGACCTCCTAACTGCATCAGACAAAGGACTTGTCTCTGTATTGGTTTTACTAGATCTTAGTGCTGCATTTGCTACCATTGACCATCAGATCCTATTACAGAGAATGGAACATTTCATTGGCATTAAAGGAACCGCTCTAAGCTGGTTTAAGTCCTATTTATCAGATCGATTTCAGTTTGTACATGTTAACGATGAGTCCTCCATGCATACTAAAGTTAGTCATGGAGTTCCACAAGGATCTGTGCTCGGACCAATCCTCTTCACTTTATATATGCTTCCTTTAGGCAATATTATCAGGAAACACTCCATAAACTTTCATTGTTATGCAGATGATACTCAGTTATATCTATCGATCAAGCCAGATGAAACTCATCAGTTAGCTAAACTTCAAATGTGTCTTCAGGATGTTAAAACCTGGATGACCTGCAATTTTCTAATGTTAAACTCAGATAAAACTGAAGTTATTGTTCTGGGGCCTAAGCACCTCCGTGACGCATTATCTAAAGATATAGTTTCCCTAGATGGCATCGCCCTGGCCTCCAGCACCACTGTGAGAAATCTTGGAGTTATCTTTGATCAGGACATGTCGTTTAACTCTCACATTAAGCAAATTTCAAGGACCGCCTTTTTTCACCAACGTAATATTGCAAAAATCAGGAATATCCTGTCTAACAATGATGCAGGAAAACTAGTCCATGCATTTGTTACTTCTAGACTGGATTACTGCAATTCCTTATTATCAGGCTCTTCGAAAAAGTCCATTAAGACTCTTCAGCTGATCCAGAATGCTGCAGCACATGTTCTGACAGGAACCAGTAAAAGAGATCATATCTCTCCTGTCTTAGCTTCTCTGCATTGGCTTCCTGTAAAATCCAGAATAGAATTTAAAATCCTTCTTCTCACATACAAAGCTCTTAATGGTCAGGCACCATCTTATCTTAAAGAGCTCATAGTACCTTACTACCCCACCAGAGCACTGCGCTCCCAGAATGCAGGGTTACTTGTGGTTCCTAGAGTCTCCAAAAGTAGAATGGGAGCCAGAGCGCTCAGCTATCAGGCTCCTCTCCTGTGGAACCAGGTTCCAGTTTGGGTTCGGGAGGCAGACACCGCCTCTACATTTAAGAGTAGGCTTAAGACTTTCCTTTTGATAAAGCTTATAGTTAGGGCTGGCTCGGTGAGTCCTGAACCATCCCTTAATTATGCTGCTATAGGCCTAGACTGCCGGGGGATTTCCCATGATGCACTGAGCTCCCCTCTCCTCTTCTCTCTCTCTCTCTGAGTGCAACCTCATCCCATTAATGCATGTTACTAACTCGACTTCTTCCCTTTCCCGTGGTCGTGTGCTTCCCCCTCCTGTCGCTTCCTGCGGGTGTTGCTGGCTCTGGAGCTGTGGAGTCTGGATCTGTGGTTGGGAGTCTCCTGCTGCCCCGTGTTCCTGCTCGGCGCCCTCTGCTACAGTTGCAACTGCTGTTACTAGTCCTATTGCTATTATTACTGTTATTATTATTATCATTAACATTACTATAAATATCTGTACCATTTTTCATTCAGTCTATAGCAACATTACCTTTACTGTCTGTACCTCTATGTGTATACTGTGTAG